>VDFB02271358.1:190748463-190903179 GCA_007258455.2 Sequoia sempervirens | reverse complement strand
ACTTGGGGATTTGAGATCCTCTGCATGTAAGAAGCTCCATTTTCTGAATAATAAAATTATTCTCTTGTTTGTGGGTTATTTTCTAAGTCTCGGGTTGCGCCCTCATCAACAAGTTATGCTAAATACATGTTTTTAGGTTGTAACTAGACTATCAAGGGTGCACATAGCAAAGTATTTGATATTGTCTACAAAATCAAGTGCAATACCTCCAGTGTATGTACCTAGTATAACTACTTGTTTACACTTAGTTTTGTTACTATAATTTTTTATGATGTTTGGTATTTCCATTGATGTACTTCATCGATGATGTTTTCTCTAGCATTTGTTCTCTAACTATGTATTATGTGACACATCATTTGGATTTGGATTCCAACATCACCCATTCTTTTGGATTGGCTTCTCCAATCACCAATGGATTTGTTTCTTCCTAAGGGGAGAAATGTTGTTTGTAGGCAATGCATCATATTTTTTCTTTAGGCATTCATCATTAGCTCACTAGAGCTATTTCTTTGCGGGAGGATTCATATCCTCTTTTTCTCTCTCCTATTGGGGGAAATCTATTGTAATTGCATGATAGAAGCAGTCCTTAGGAGGTCACATTAAGTCCTCATATCCTTCTTTCACTAGTGCAATCATTTCTTTTTCTCTCTTTTGGAGAGGATTTTTTCCCATGTGGTTTTCTCCTTTTCTCTATTTATGAGAGATTCATTTATTTGTACACGGGTACCTCATCAGGACTTGTATCTAGGACCCATCCATGCATCCATCATTGCATTCTACATCAGATTTTTTTAGCTTCTCCCTAAGTTAATCTTAAGGGGGGGTGTTGGAGTAATTAGGATAATCACTTGATAATTAATTATTCATTAATTATTAAGTCCCTTATTACTTTAGTTCACTTAAGCTAAACTTAGGAGTAATTTTTTTTAGTATTAATTTGAATTAAATATAGGAAAAGTTGTCTCATTGCATGAGATTAGAACAAGTTTGTCACTATCTAGTCAAATCCCCATCTAAGATTTTATTTTGCATGCTTTTATAAAGCTTGCACATTCATTATAATAATTCAATTCAAAACCATTTAGGCTAATGCATTGCACATATCTATGCTCTTCTGGATTAAATATTTTCTCTTGGTTACATAGCAAATCAGTTGCTTTGATCTTTCTTTTGTGATAGGATAATTGCTTGCACGTGATTTTTGGGTGTTGTGGAGTTTAATCATCAACTTTAACAATGTTCAAAGGTGTTATATCCATAGTTTTAGGTTTTGGATCGTGTGGTAGTGGAAGTTGTGTTTGACAGTATGTTGGACTGTGAAGAAGGTTGTATGAGAGAAATGGAATGCTTTCTTTTCATTGAGGTTTCTTTTCTTGTGTATTTGGGAACATGCTAATAATGTTTGTACCTACCTCCCCTTGGAGTGGTGTGTGTTCAATTGTTTTGCAAGGTTGGTTAGTAAGTTGTATGTCTATGGCAATGTTGTTAGCTGCATAGGATGTAAAGTGTTCTTAGTTTCAAGTGGTTGTGAATATTCTAATGGTGTTGGAACATTCAAGGATGTTATGTGGATGTTGTATGATGTTACTTCGTGGTCCGCAAGATGTTTTTGGACAAGTGGTGAAGAGTGAATTGATTGTTTGGTAGCGTTAATACATCTTTGGCCGACCTAGTGAGTTAGTGTTACTTGCAAATGTGCTTCATGATTTGTGGAAGCATGGTGAAGCATGTCAATGGAGATTTGGGTCTTGGTTAACCCTTTTGTGTGGTCCTCCTTCACTTCTTTCCACTATGAAATTTTTTGGTGTCGAACTATTTGTTGGTTGCATGTTTGAGTTGCATACGTTTCATTGAGGCCAACCTAGACAAGATTTTTTGAGGTCATGGAGTATATATAAGAAAGCTCAATTGTTGGAGATATTTTGGATGAAAAGTAAGATGTGAATTTGATCAAGATGTAATGAGCAGAAGGTGTCTACATTTTTAGTGTACTTGAAGTTATTAGAGGCACTGAGCCAAAGGTTGTAGATGGTGTAGAGTTGTTGTGGTGGATCTTCCCATTGCTCTAAGGTAATGAACCTCCTTGTAACAGTCTTCTTCTATTCTCTTCTATTTTGAATAGTGAGTCCTTTGGGAAATAAGCCCTTGGTAGTGATTCATTCTTCTCTTTTGGGCAGTGATCCCTTCTGGTAGTGAGCCTATTGTATTTGGTGTTGTTATTCATATATATGAAAGTTAATCCTCGTTGTGGTTTTTCCCTGATTAGGGTTTTCTATATAAACCTGGTGTTCTATTGTGTATGGTTGTTGATGTGTTGATGTTTCACTTGTTTACATTCATGCTCATGCTTAATAAGGGTTTGAAGATTCATGAGCGTTTGAGTGTTTTAATGTACAACTAATTCGCCCCCCCTCTCAATTGTTTTGTGTGTCTAACAAAAAGTTGCAAGCTTATGCCAAGGGAAGAAGCAACTTAAATGGTAAGCACACTTCGTGGATTGGGGCAGAATCACATCACTATGTCATTCTAGCAAGTGCTCAAAATGGTTCAGTACCCTTCCAAGATCCTAAAAAGACCATTACAAAGGAAAATAAATCTCCTTCACACATACCCCAAGACCCAATTATTGGGGCTTTGCATGAGGCTTCTCTTGAAGGTGATATCTTAGAGGTTTCTTCAATTCAACTAGAGAATCCAATCATCAAAATAGTTGCTCTAGAGGCCTCTCTAGTCTCACTGGAAACATCAATGAATGATCATAATAGTAAGGAAGATAATGTAAAAGAAAAAATTAGTCAAAATCTAAAACTATTTGCTCAATCAAAGAATGAGAGGATTGAGGTAAAGCAAAAAAAGAGCCCCCCACAAAAGAAAAAGCACCAAATGATATTGAGATCTTCAAAGAAGGGGGGAAACCCTGAAGGAATGTATGACTCTGATACACCCCTACATAAGAGTTTATGCAAATTTTAGTTTTTATTTATTTTTTATATGTAAGAGTAGGCCCCATGCCCACAAATCACGAAAAAAAAAAAAAAATCTCCCTACAAAAAATAAATCTAACATTTCTTTTAGTATAAAAAAACTTTCAACATATCAATCGAACATATAAATCTGATTGCTACTTTATTATATTTAATAAATCCACTCCATGATATCATATTTATATGAAACAATATTTTCACCTACATCATTTTTTTTTCCTTTTTCCCATATTTATATTAATGGTCTCTAGAAACTTTGAAGGTGAAAGATCATCCTACTAGAGTATCCCATGGCATGATGGCATAGGTGATATATCTTAGTTGTCACCAAATAGAGTTGGGTACCCTATCTATTACTACTTATTTCAAAGTAAACATCCTTAGAATCTATGTTCTTGGAATTGAAACTTCCTCTAACTCGATGCATTTGGTACCACTTTGGGAGAATATTTGGTAATTGGTCAATGCGACAACCAATGGCATAATCAATTGAAGAACCTCTTTCCTATTTAAAGCACTTTTAGAGGGTTGAATACGTCAAAAAGAAAATTAGTTATATGAGGCAAACTTTTATTGGTTTTCTTTTAGTATTTTTTAACTGAACATTATATTAGTTAATGTAAAGTGCTCTAAGTTTTGGTATTAAAGCTATCATCGCATGATACATAAATCTACTACTTTTTGACGTTGAATGAATACATCAATATTTTAATGATTAGGCCACACTTTTGCTGATGATAATTCTCTATTGATAGCTCAACTTTTGCTCGTCATGATAAAACTCAATGGCCATAGCTCACCTACATGTTGCCATGCAAATAGTCCAAACTTAAAAATTAAGATGTACAATTATTATAAAATTTATAAAAAAGTCTAAAGGCCTTGGTCCATCCCATAAGAATCTAGAAGCATAAAAAAAAATTCCGTACAAAATAATAATAAAAGCATTTATATATAATTATAAAATATAAATTAAGTTGGTATAAGCTTTTCACAATTCATAAAGTTGATTAAAGCAAGCTTTCGGATTAAGACGTGTATGGTTTTCAATCAACATTTCAGGATCACTGAATTAAGTTGTGTATGATTTTCAATTGACATTTCAGAATCATTGAGTGTGATTCCGAAACATCAATTGAAAATCATACACAACTTAATCCAAAAGTTTGCTCTAATCAAATAAATCAAGCTTTAAAATATTGACACTAGAAGGATCATTTAGTTTAACGTCATGTGATGACATTTCAATAAAATTATATTATTTTTATTTGTAAAAAAAATAAAAGTTTTGATTATCTAGTTTGTCATTTCAATTATACTATTGAAAGGAAGTTCAGATAATAAAATATTTTGTATCTTAATATATGAGAAGAGATATAAAAAAATGTGATTTAAATAAACTTCAATAGAAGAAAAAAATAAAGTACAATCACATTAAAATATATATTCTAAAAGATCCTTCCAAAGAAAATAGTAGCAAATGTGTTGTGTTTTTTTATATTATTTAGTAACGATAAGATTACAATACAATTGAAGAACATCCACCCTCATACATTGAACCAACTATGCCTAAAGAGTTTCTTGTAGCATATTAGTACTTGCAAATATACTAGGAAACCTTTGTCTCAAGCACTAAATAAATAAGAGAAGTAATATGTGAAAGCGCCAAATGTCCATATAGGAAACTATGAGTTAAAACCACCCAAAGTATGGCACCCAAATCCCAAGTCAAATTCAATTTCTAAATCTCAAGGTGAGACCACTAACTAAAATTATCATATTTCTTACACCTATCATAAGCTAACATAACTTTGTCATAATTCACTCACTAACTTGGATGCTCCATTTTGTCTCCATTCAAATATGCTCTATGACGTGTCATAACATGTGTCATAAGCCAACCAATAAATCAAGTCAACAATGTAATCCCCCTATTATATGTTCTTATGTGTGTCATAGAATCTTTTACATCTCATACACATTCTTTCATTGTCATAGATGTTAATACACATCTTGTATTAACAAATTCTTGTATACAAATCATATCAATGCATACACATAGTAAAATGGTCAAGTCATAGGAGAACACCCTTTTCCATGAGGACTCGCAAATAATGAATAAATAATTTAAATAAATTAAACATTAGGATTTCAAGGCATGTGATACACTTTCCCCAACACTTCCCACTTGTCTTATACCTTACAAGAGTAAAAGGAACATAAACATTATCACTTATTTGCTAGGGGTTGAAAAATCCATAGACTCACCACACCACCTAAAATTCTCTATGTTAAATTTTTTTTCAATGCATCTATCACTTTCTCCAAAGTATGAACATATTCAAGCCTCACTCTCCCATCCTACTTTGGATTTTTTATCAAGAAGCTTAGATCTCCCA
Organism: Sequoia sempervirens; assembly: GCA_007258455.2. Lineage (NCBI taxonomy): Eukaryota > Viridiplantae > Streptophyta > Pinopsida > Cupressales > Cupressaceae > Sequoia > Sequoia sempervirens. The sequence continues at coordinate 190,897,796 of VDFB02271358.1, read as the reverse complement.
TGAGACCTAGATTCACATTTATCCTTCTTATCTTTCTTTTCTACCTTCTCTTTCAACCATCCACAAAAAATAAAAATAAATTGTTGGATCTAGAATATTTTCACCTCATGGCTCAATGCAAGATCATGATGGGCCAAACAGGGCCCTTAAGTGGCAATGAAAATACAGAAAAATAGACTTAAGCAACTTCACATAATAATTTGAATAGGTTGTTAACATAATTTGGAAAGTATGTAGAAATAGAATTTGTATAAAATTGAATGTAGTTTGTAGGCTACTAGGCTTTTTTTGGAAAAAAAATAATTTTAATTGGTGAAAATTTGAAATTTCAATGAAGTGGTGCTTTAAATTTTAAATACAAAATAAAAAGCAAATGTTTGTCCAACCAACCTATGTATGAGAAAAAAAATTAAAACAAATTAAATCTTTCAATATAATTATAGGACACATGCCTGAATGTGGTGCATATTTTTTTGTAATTCTTTTGCAAGTAAATAATTAGTTATGAATTTTTTTGTAAGAATTTTTAAAAATATTAAAAAGTATTTGTCCGGCCACCCTAACTTGGTCAAAAGTTTATGAAATTCTTTCTTTTTAACTATAGTTTGTGAAGCAGTGTGTGACGCATCTTTCAAATTCAAAAAATGTGTAACCATTTAAAAGTTATAGATGTTTTTCAATCAGCCTATCAATCAGGACTTTACACATAGTGCATGTAAAAAATCAATAATAATTATTTGTTAAATTCAAAATAAACAATATCTTATATTGGTAGAATGTTGACAATCTACTAAATATACCATTTTTGTTTCATCAAATTCAGATTAAAAAAAGGTCATTAGCTTGAAGGGTGAAGTCCTAAAAGGATGATGAAACCTCTAAACATGTTGTGATAGTTGAATTTTTAGTTTTGACACCCCCAAGCCAAATCCCAAAGCAATCTTGAGGAAAAAAATGGAGGGAAAAATATTTATGCACAAAAAGAACAAATATTTGTTTTTATGTCTTCAAACCAGATATCCATTTTGAAAATCAAAGCAGATATCCATTTTGAAAAACAAATTGAATATCCATTTTTTAGAAACGAGGTATGTCTTCAAAACAGATATTCATTTTTTTAGAAACAGGTACCCATTTTTATGTTTTCAAAATGGATATTCATTTTGATAAAATGGATATCCATTTTGAAAAGCCTAAAAATCCCTTTTCAATAAAATGGGCATAAATTTTTTGTTTCTTCTCAAAATTTTAATTGTTTACAAGAATTGGAAAGGGGATTCAGAGCTCTATGCAACAGACTAAGTAGTGTTTCTAGATTATACACAAAAAAATAATTATAATCATTTGAACTTCATATTTCATTTTTGAAACATCAAATGCTCACTACTTTCACATATGAAGTCCCTTTTTCATGATTTAACAACCATCTCAAAATACTTGAAACAGTAGAGAAGTATTTAATAATGAAATAGCTTGAGATATAATTATTATTCTATTAGGTAGGGTGTTGGGTTGGGAAGTGGGAGATATAGAGAGATAGGGAGATATTTAAAGATAGAAAGAGATAAAGAGTGATAGAGAGATATTTAGATAGAAAGGGATTGAGACATGGGTCTAGGGATAGAGAGAGGGAGAGATAGATAGAGAAAGGAAAGAGGGTGAGATAGAGAGATAGGGAGAGATAGGGAGAGATGAAGAGAGAGGAGAGAGGTAGAGAGATATAGAGAGAGAGGGAGAAATAAAAAGATATAGAGATAGGGATAGAGACATAGAGAGATACTAAGGTGAACAAACATTTAGAGAAATTTCTTAATACTTTGATTGGTTCTAATATGCTTTCTCTTCACCTCATTACACCATTGAATGAGACTTTAGAGGAAAGGGAGATACAAATAGAGGGAGAGATTGATATTAGAAGAAAGAAAGGTATGCAAAAATACTTCCTACACTAATCTAGGAAGGGATTATAGTGAAAATTTTAAAAGTTTAAAAGTTATAGTGAAAAGATTCATAGCATTAAATATAAACATTCAAATAAAAAATAACATAGAACAATTTTTATGTGGGAAAAACCCCTTAAGGGAGAAAAAAACACACTCCAAAACATAGATCAAACTATTATTCTATAAACAATGAAGGTTACAATTATTATGAAAAGAGTGGCATGTCCCAGAATGTTGATAACAGTTGTCCCATTGCAAGGTATGAGAAAAATAAGAACATGATGCATATGGATGGGGTGAATCACAATACTATGTCTCATTTTTTGGCCAAGATGGATATTTATATCAACATTTTTAATTGAATCTTCACCTTATGAGACCTATAGCAGCTAAATCGTTAAGAATTTGAAGATGATGCAAACTAGTTATTTGTGGCAATTTGTGTGTAGATTCTAAATTTTTTCTTGTTAATTTATGAAACAAATCATGAATCTTTCAACATCTCCTTTAATACTAGTTTTAAACAATAAACAAAGTTTTCAAAAAGTAACATTTATGTCATCAAACATAACCTTTTTTCTTAAAAGGATAAAATTCTAAATTTTAAAATATAGATTCCTAACATCAATATATAGGGAAAGGATATTTTTTTCATAATTTTTTAATCCAATAACTATATGTGAAAATGGAAAGGAGAGGGAGCGGGAAGAGGAGTGGAGGGGGAATTTTGAAACCTAGAGATGATGCAAGTGGGGAAGGAGATGATTTCGAGGAGGTGGATGGATCACTAGTGGGAGGCAACTTGTGGCTAGGCAGGTTGTTGATTTCATGCTTTTGGGTTGTAGTGGCTTGGTGTTGGCTTCTACGATTTCCCAATCAGCTAGATGTGTTGTAGAGCAGGCTATTGTCATCCAGTTGGGATGCGATAGTTTTGGTGCTTATTGTTGGATGCCCTCTTTGTTGTAGGGTAGAGGAGGCAGATGGTTTACTAGTGTGTGACGACTTGTAGCTAGGCAAATTGCTAATTTCAATCTTTTGGATTATAGCGGCTTGGTGTTGGCTACTACTGCACTTCATTTTTTCTGTTTGGTGCAGCTAAAATCATGGGTGCTTTAGGAGTTCTTTCTTGTGATCTTTTCCTATTGCTTTTCTTCTTGAGGGTTTCTTCCCTATTTTTTTATTAGAGGGAATTTTGATATCCCTTTGAATTTTTTGTTGTCTTTTCTCTCTAATGAATTTGTTTCATTCCCCTTGCTTGTATGGAGGATTCTTGATTTGAAGGGATTTCGCATGAGCTTCTTGCAAAGGGTTGTCTGCTCCTAGTGGTGTCTGACTGGGTTATTTCCTTATTTTTTATCCCAGTATTCTTTGTGGTTTATGGAATTTGTTGTGGCCTCCTTTGTATTTATGAAGCTTATGAGGAAAAATGGGGGAAAATATTGTTTATTGGTAGAAGGATTTCTGCATTTTTTAGTTAATGATCTATGTTTTGATTGGTACTGGCTTACTAGTGGTTGGGATATGCTTATTGTCTTTTCTTTGGACCCAGTTTTGTGAGCTAGTTGTTGTGATTTCAGCTTCTTCCTGCAAGTACCTGAAGCTTGTGATGCTAAGGGATATTGGGTTATCCCTTTCTTTTGAAGTTCCTTTCCATTGGATTCTCAGCTAGTGTCTCCTATTTAGGGAAAGATTGTTCCTCTTGAGTTAGAACTATATTCTATTGAGGTGGAGATGGATGTTATTGGGTTGGTGGGAAGATCTCCTCCCTTATTTTGGTTCCTATTGAGGCGGAGCTTGTTTGGGTTGAAGAGTTGTGGCTTTGGAGTTAAGGGGTTTCTCTTCATCCTCTCCTAGAGAGGGGAGTCCTCTCCTTTAGATGTGGAGGCTGGGTTGGTTGACCAAGTCGAATAATATTGTAGTGAATCTGATACTTTGCACACGGATTGGTGTTGCGCAGAAGTTGATGCTTTGTAGATTTTTATTGTGTGGGGTTTGATGGTGATCTACACCATTAAGATGTTTGTCTCTCTTGGCTTAGTGGTGTCTTCCCTAAGTGTTTCAATGTTCTTGGGCTCAGATTTGGATGTTCTAAGCGGTTGGTTTGTTGCTTGGCTGATTTAGGAAATGCTTAAGTGGATCTAAGGGTTTAAGGCCCTATCAAAACCCTTTTCTAAAAGGGTTTGAGGCCCCTTGAAAACCTATTTCATATAGCTCATGTAGTCTTGTCTTTCTCTTTATGGTTGTTGATGGTCTGTGTCTTTTATTTTAGGTATCTCTCTCTTTGTTCAAGTTTTAGGTCTCTATAAAACCTATTTGTACTAGGTTTCAGGGCCTTGCATCAAAACCTATTTTACCCATAATCAAAAACTATAATTTGGACATAGTTGTATGTCATCAAACATTACTTGTGTATAGATTGAAATCCAATTTTACTTTTTGGTGAAACAAGGACATCAATACCTAGGGAAAAGGCATTTTTTGAAAAAAATTTACAATGGTTTACTATTTTTCCACCTCTATACAATGAAGAACTTGATGTTCAGTGAAAAACCTATGTTCAGTAAAAATTGAAAACTAAATGCATGATAAAATGAAAAGATATCAAAGCAATACTTGTTGGAAATATTTTTTCGAGGGCTATGAACTTGCAAAATATAATTTCTACATGACTTTATTTAGTCCCTCAAAAGGTAAAGAAAAAGTGTTTTTTTTTCCAGCATATTGATAAGTACGAAGGAGACTCCATTATGGGTATGATTTAATACTAGAGGGGTTCTATCCAAGGGGGTTTGATCTAATGAGTTCTTATCTAACCCTCTTCAATTAAAACACTTTAGATGTAACCTCTCAAGTCTTTTAAATCATTATTTTTTATAAAAATAAGTGATTTCAGAAAAAAGAAAAAAAAAATCAAGATTCCCAAAAGTGAGACCCACTATTGTGGTAGCACCCAATGAAAAGAGTATAGCAAAAAAAGAATATGCATCTTGTATAAGTGGGGATGATGTGTATGATCAGCCCACAAACAAAGTATGTGCACATGAACTTTCTATCCATGACAATATAGTTGAAATAAATGAAGTAAAAGAAATGCATGAAGTCATGCCTTGTCATGTTTTGATCAATGAAAATAGTGCAAGTGTTGTAGATATCCCATCACAAAATAGTGGTCATGATATTGAATGTGAAATTTTAAGCATTTATTTTGAAGATACTGAGCTTGGTTTACGCAATGATAATTTTTCTTGTGATGAAGATCATGATGATAGTGAGCCTGATTATTTTTTGTGGATTATGAATGCTTCTACAAAGATGATCTAAAGGTTTTTTCTTCATATAAAGGACGCGATGATATGAATTTTGATGAATTTTCATGTTCACAAGTGAATGAAAAAATTTCATATGATGAATATCTAGAATGTAGTTATAGTTTGCAATCAATAAAGCATACCAACTCTATGAATGATGATGATTTTTAAGATAAAAAATTGTGTGTTAGATATTTGGATCCTAAGCAAAGTGTTAGTAGTGGGGAGATCATTGATGGTGTTGATTATAATTGTTATGGACTTAACTACCTACTTGATCTGCTCATAATTTATGTTATGAAGTAGAAATGGAAGTATTTTCCTTAAGTGAAGAATGCATTGTTGCAAAGGCTATTGACAACAAATGTTTACTTGTTGGTAAACAAGAATCATGTTATGATGGATCTATTGAATTTGGATCAGATACTTTGCTATCAGTTGATAATTCCAGCAGTGAATGTGTTACAAATAATCATTATGAGAAATTTGGCTCGAGATTAAATTTTGAATCATTTGAGTCTTCCTTTGAAACATTCTACATTGAGTTGTATGATGATTTCAAAAATGAATCAGATATCATGAATGAACCTAAGATGGAGGAATTTGTTGATGCATGGGATGTTGATGGGACTGATGTTTTTTTGTGACAGCCATGATTTGAATATAGACAAGGATAGTATGGATATTGATAAATCTTATTTTCATACCACTAGGGCATATTTTCCTCAAATGAATGTGAATATCTATATGATGCAAATTAGTTCAAGCGTATGCCTATGTATGAACACTTTTTGTTCATCACACAAAATAAGTGCCTATCATATATGTGACAAAAAATTTAGAAGATGACTCCATGTTTTTATGTGAGTCTTTTATTCAGTTTGATATCTCAAACTTGCTAAAATTTGACTTCCATAAATCAGAGCATGTGTTTGTTGATAGGATTATTGAATAGAGTACTTATGAGAGTTTCAAGTTTTATGTGCAAACTAAATATGATGTCAACTATTTGATGGAATATGAATGTTTTAAATTTTCAATTTAGCTAGATAGCTATTTAATGGGGCATGACAATAAATTTGATAAGAGATATCACACAAATTGTAAGTTTGCTTTATTTGATGAGTATGATATATTCATGTCAAATGATGATATATTTTAGTTTTCATATATTTTCAAAGTGCATATTGGCAGAGATAACATTAGCGGTGGTGAGCACAGAGATATGGTAACAAGGATTAATGGCAGTGTCAACTTTGAGGCAGTTTGTGATAGTTCTTCCAAATTGATCTTGGTCCAATCAATGGAAAATAGAGTGTTTGGCAGAGGTAAGGACTGGTACTTCATTTTTTGGGGCCTAGGGATACCAAATGCAGTTTAAAAAAATGGGTTTCAATGCAACATAGTTGAGCACTTATAAAGCACCCAATGGATTTGGCACATGGTCTACACCCCAAAGATTTAGAATCTTCCTATGCTTCACTAAAGCATACATCCACAAACAAGGGCCATTGTTAGAACCTAGGAATTTCCTTCATTTCTAGCACTTAGCTTTCCTTAGAATGACTACAAAACTCTATTTTTGAGACATGTGGCAATCAACTAGCCCTAAAACTTCTGGCATTAAATTTTTTCAATTCAGGGATCATCATGAAGATCTAGTTGGTAGAATTTTTTTGATAAAACATAAGGATCATGCATGCTTATTTTTGTAGCTTTCAAACAATTTTTGAGGCAAATTTTAATGTGTCACCAATTTGGAGCGAGTCTAAGGGGCCTGTAAAAAGTTTTAGGTAGCTCATTTTTTACAGTGACCCAGATGTTATTTTGTCTTCAAATGACTACATCTTCATTTTTGTGGCAATCAAAGGATTTCTTAGGCCCGAACTAAAAAAAAATCTAAGCACCCTACTAGAGGGCCTAGTTTACAAAGGAAGTGCAAAAATTCAATTTTTTGTGCAATTTTCAAAAATTACCCATTGGTTTAAACAATTGATTATGGATCCTTGAAATTTTTCACAGTCTCTGGAGGTTGTATGCACCCATGGGATCAATTCGGTTGTTTAGCCTATTTAGAAATTAAATTGTCCATTTCAAGCAATTTTTGAATTTTGTAAAAATTTAAGCATTTTAAATGTTTTAAATATATGGGGGGGTTATAATGTATATTTAAATGCTTATATGAGTTTTGGAGGTTTGAAAACTTCCATCCATGGTCAATTCCATAATTTTATGGGGCAAAGAAGTGGGTTTTTCAAAGGGCACGCAAAATGGCCAAATGCATGTTTTTGGGCATTTTTGACTTGTTGGGAGCTTGTATTATGGTTAATTATGTTTCCTACCCATGTTTGGATGCTTGGAGGAGATTTTGGAGCATTTAGATTGAGAAAATTTGAGCTGTTATATTTCCTTAAAATGCTCAAAAACTTCTTTTCACACCCAACTGCAGCAAAAAATGACTTGCACAGTTGCAAATCAAGCCAACAGCCATTTCTCATGCCTTGGGAATGATATTAATATTGTTTATAAAATTCTAAAAATTTCATTCACTACAAAATGCCCCTACTCTGCCAAAAACAACTTATAACAACTTTTACCATGCAAGGAGTACTCAAATGTGAATTTTTCCATTTTGCATGGTGTAGAGTCTTCTATTGGGTCAAACTTGTGGAATTGCAAAAAGCAAGTTTTTTATTTGTTTTAATATGTAATAATTTCTCCTCTCACTAGAAATAAAGAACATTCACGTGGATATAGCTTGAGGGAAAATGAACAGAGATAGTGGCTTCAGGAAAGGTAGTTGACAAAATTTCAAATTAAAAGTAGAGGAAACAATGGCATTTTGAGGGGTCCAATGGGATAAAATGTATGGTAAATGGAATTTTTTTAATTCTCAATAAGATGGGTATTTATCCATAAGTGAAATGCAAATGGTAAATGTGTTTTTACACACAAGTAAAGAAGTTGCATGGGATTTGAAAGGATGAAAGGGATAACAAACTTCAAAGTAAGGACAAATGAAATGAGAATGAGAATAAGAATTAGAGTAAAGTGGAATACTCCAAAGGCCATTTTTAGCTACAGATCAAGGGGAGAATAGTGTACCAGGTGTCAATAAGAGATTCAATCTGAATTTTCTCCCATTTCTTTAAAATGTTTTCTCTATTTTATTTGTAAGGGTTCTAATTATGGGAGTTATGTAAGAAGAGAAAAGGCTTTGTACAGAAAGGGTTTGTGGTCTAAGTTAGGTGAAGATCTATAGCTATAGGTCAATAGTTCATAGTGCTTCTTTGTTTTGTAATGAGATTAATTGAATATCATATTGTTGTGTAACTATCTTAAAATCTGAAATGTAATGCTCTTTGACATAAATAATTAAGGTTATAGTTGTTTTCCTATACATTTTCTATTGTGAATTATTTTTGTAATTTCCTTTTGTTTAAGGAACAAAGTAAATGCTTTTGTGAGAATAGAGAGAATTCTATATTTTCAAGTGGATTATTAAGTATGGTTACATTGCAAAATTTAGAGATCTTAATTACATAAGGTGATAATATAACAAAATATCATCAAAACATGTTTAATATTGTGGCATAATATGCAGGATATATGACTTTGTAGTCCATACTTAGGCACCAGCTAGTTTTGTATAGTGTATGCTTCCAAAACGGTTCCAAACTTTATATATCTCAGTGAATGTTTTATTTCAAGTTTAATTTATTAGGTTTTATGTGTCTTCATGGAGGTTAAAGAGTATAATGGAAATGCCTAGGAATCATTCATTTATCACTCATCTATGTGTTTGATATGAAGACATATTTGTATGATTTATTAGTTCTCAAAATTATTCAAAGTTCAAGGGATCATATTGTAGAGGAGAGGGATTGGATGCTCCTATAAGATGGGGTTAGAAATAAAATAGAATAGACAAAGTGACAGCCAACACTTCTAAACTATTAACCTCATCCAAACAAGAGAAAACAATGCAAGCATAAGGAAAATAAAACATCAAATCAAAATACTCCCCATGCTTGAACTTGAATCACTTCTCTTGCTCTCCTATTTCTCCTTTTGCAAATATGCCCTTAGATTTGTAGTGTAACTTGTGCAAATACTTGCAAATTGTAAGTAGAAAGTTGGAGAAGAATAGTTGTTAAGGTGAAAATGGAGAAGGAAGGTTGCTTTTATAGACAACCTTTCGAATGGATGGTTGAGATTAATCTTCTAGAAAGATTCCAAGATCAATGGATGGGAATGCATGAGAGGGAGGTTATGAAATGGATGGTTGAGATTAAGTCTCAGAAAAGATGCCAAGATCAACGGTCCAGAATTGATGCACCAAAAATATGCCATGCATGGAAAAGCTATGACGCCTGACAGCTATGACAGACATGCAAGACATGCAGGCTATGATAGAAATGAATGTTATGACAGGGGATTATGATAGAATATCTTTGACCAGGTGGTGCATAAATAATTTATTTTAAATTATTTATTCAAAAATGGAGAGAGTGGAGGAAATGGACAAGTGGAAAATAAATAATTTATTCAAATTATTTATTTGGAGAAAATGAAAAGAGGATCATTTAATTAAATTTATCAATTTAATTAAATGGAGAGATGAAAATTAGACCTTAAATAATTAATTTAGATTAATTATTTAATAGGGAGTGGCATGGGATAGTTAAATAATGTTAATAATTATTTAACTATAGAAGAATTAAAGGACCATGAATAGATAAATAATTAATGGTAATTATTTAACTATAGATGAAAGGTGACAAAATAATTAAATAAATAATAATTTATTTAACTATTGAAGAAGAGGGAGAAATTAGTAACGCAATTAGTTTATTTAATCGATCAGGATAGAATAAAGATTAGAAAGTGAATTAATTAAATAATTATTAAAAATTATTTAATTAATAGAGGAATATGATCAAACATAATTGAATGACTAAAATTATTCAATTATCGAAGGACGAGGATGAAGAAAAATGACACTCGTAGGCTTAGGACATTTTTCATTGTCTACATTTTTTCCCTCTTTGACATAATGCAGTTCATCTCATTGTGTCAAAGAAATTTAATTCTAAAATATGCCCCAGTGAAAGAAGAATGACAAGGAGGGTTGTGTATGCCCCCTCGAGAGGACAAGTGAGCTCAAAGAACATGAATGTGCTCTCAAAATGGATGATAAGACTAGAAGATGAAGGATAGAAGAAATTTTAGCTTGGAAGGGGATGGATATTAGTGTGGAAGAGAAAGGAGGATGAAGATGGAAAGTTAGACGAGAAATGATAAGGGAACCAACTTTCATGGTTACATTTTTATATTTATCATCATTGGGCTGATTATTGTAATGGCCAACAAACACCGTGATATGATGTAGACCAAGGTGTGCAAGGTTGTACCATCACATGAGACAAGCAGTCACAGACAAGGATGATCATGACTCATACTAAGAGAGTGATTGCCCCAGTCTTTTTGTCATAATCAACTACAAATAGTAAAGGCAGGAGACAAATCATGAAACGTCATTGCTCCTCTAAATCTTGTTGTCAAGACATCCTTGAGGAACTAGCATCATGATTTCCAAAAGACAAAACAAGCATCATAAAATTAAATGCCAAGTGCTTGCCAAGTGTCTAAATGTCAAAATGTCAAGTTTGTCAAGTGTGGTGGAATGTTGAATGTCTTGGTGTCAAAATACCAGGGTTGACAATATGAAGATGCCAGATTGGTGTCGAGTTCAAGAAGGACACATCTTGAACAATGTCGAGATGTCAGATTCAGAAAGGACACATTCTGAATGACGTCGATGCCAGAGGGATACCAAATTTGGGAAGGACTCATCCCGAACGAGGTTGATGTCAAGATGTCAAATTGATGTCAAGTTCAAGAAGGGAACATCCTAAACAATGTCGGTGTCAAGATGCCGAATTGATGTCAAGTTTGGGAAGGACACATCCCAAATGATGTTGATGTCAAGATTGTCAAATTTACGAAGGACATCCTAAATGATGTTGATATCAAGAGGAATGTATCTCAAATGTCATGAGAATCCTCAAAATTCCAGACGATTATGACGATGCCTAAGAAGGACACATCGTAGGGCATGATTAAATAACGGGCTATCCTTTAGAAGGACACATCTGAAGAATAAGCAAGATTTGATTGGTTTGACTAAGTTTGACTGAGTTTAACCGATTTTGATACATGCCAAGATGATTGTCGTGCTTGATTGAAAGATTGTAGAAGTTTGCTTGTGTAGATTGTTCGTTTGAATTTTGACAAAGACCATGATAAATTTAAAAACTATTTCATATGTGTGAGAAAATTGTGCAATGAACCCTAATGGACTGACCTAGTGTGGCCTCGGGGGCTCATCGACAGATGGCCTTGCCTACATCATACACTCAGAGACCTCGTAGTTTGACACGACCAATGACTTTGTCTTGTTGACCAAAGATTGAGTCATGACTTATTTTGACAAACCTACTAGGACTGACCTAATGTCTTAGGGGCTCGAAGATGAGCCTTGCCTATGTAGCAAATGCGCAGAGACAACGTAGTTGGACAATGACAAAGACTAAGCAAGACTTGAATTGACATGACTATGTTGACTAACATGACTCCATTTTTTGGAATTTTTGTGTTTTCTTCAGGACATTTTTTGATTTTTAGGTCTTTTTTCAAGACATTTTTCTATTTTTAGATCTTTTTTTAGGACATTTTTCAATTTTTAGGTCTTTTTTAGGACATTTTATGATTTTTAGGATCACGTGTGGTACCCACTGCAGTCTCATGATAAAAAATTTCCCCTAGTCAAGTTGAGAATGAGCCAAGAAAAATGGAATGTAAAGAAAAGGCATGACTAGCATGGATAGTGGACAGTATACAAGACTTGATTTCAACCATTGTTAGCCATGGACGGAATTGTCATGATGTCAGGGTGAAGTGTTATGATAAACTTTGGAAAAGAGTATGTTTATTAGGGACCAAGGTAGATAGAGTGATAGTAGATGGCACAACAATGATTGACTACACATGGCGCCTGTTTGCCAGGTTTTCACCATAGTACTTATCCAAAGCGCCTGTTTACCAAGTTTTCACTATTGGATGAATTATTTCTCTTTATTTTTTTCATCATTTTTTATTTATTATTTTTTTTTTGGTGTCACCAGGATGCCTGTTTGCCAAGTTTTCATCAAGGTGATAATTTTTTGTATTTTTCAATTTTTTTGTATTTTTAACTGGTTTTAGGCAGGCTTTCTGATGTTATGCATAGAATTTGTGCAAATGTAAACTGTTGATTGGCTCCGTCAAATTTTCACCTTCAGGAGTAGCTAACTGATATGCTCTAGAACCAAATGATGCTACGATGATGTAAGGGCCCAGCCAATTGGGCTCAAATTTTCCTGGCTTCTCCCTATTTGACTAATTCTTAGGATTTTGCATGAGAACTAGGTCACCAATGTCAAACTGTCGAGTCATCACCCTTCTATTATAACTTCTGCAAAGACGATTTTGGTATGCTTATAAATGATTCAATGCATTATGTCTGCGTTCATCTAGCATTTCTAACTCATGTAGTCTTGATTGTCTGTATTCTTCATCAGTAATGAGGCCTTCCATGGAGACTCGCAAGGATGGAATTTTGACCTCTATGGGCAAGATGGCTTCGACTCCAAAGAAAAGGGTGAAAGGAGTGGCACAGGTGGGGGTACTAATGCTCATGTGATATTCCCACAAAGTAGGGTTGAGTTGGATGTGCCAGTCACGGCCAGCATCATTGACGGTCTTTTTGAGGAGTTTGATAATGGTTTAATTAGATGCCTCAGCTTGACCTTTTCCCTATGGGTAATAAGGCATGGAAAAGTGGTGGTTGATATGGAAACATTAACATAGTTCACGGACCTCTTGATTTTTGAAGGGACAACCATTATCCATGATGATGGATTGTGGAATGTCGTACTGACAAATGATATAATTGAGGGTGAATTTGGAGATTTGTTTTTCGGTAATGTAAGTGAGTGAAATGGCTTTGATCCACTTAGTAAAATACTCAGTGGCAATGATAATGAATTTGTGTCCATTGGAGGATGTAGGGTGGATTTTTCCCACGAGATCAAGTCCCCATTGTGTGAAAGGCCAAGAAGATCGGCCTCAACTCTTGTGTTGGAGCATGAATCAAATCATTGTGAATCTGACATTGGCGACATGTTCTTACAAATTCTAGTGCATCCTTTTCTAGTGTCGGCCAATAGTACCCAAGTCTCATAATTTTTTTAGCTAAGGTCGAGCCACTCGAATGGGACCCACATATACCCTCATACACTTCCTGTAAGGTTGTTTTTTCTTCATTAGTGTCTAGACAATAGAGAAGGGTATTGTCAAAGCTACGATGGTAAAGGGTGTCACTGATGATGGTATAACGTGAAGCTTTGTGGATAAAGGACTTTCTTTGGTTATTGGAAAGGTTTTGGGGAAGGATTTGTGAATGAAGGTAGTCAAAAATGTCCTTATACTAGGGGGAACTAGAACCAACAAGCTCACAGACCATTTCTAATTCAAAGACATCATAAGCAGGAACCAATAACTGCTCAACCAAAAACTCAAATTGTGGGACATTGCTGGGAATATCAAGCAAAGATCCAATTGTTGCCATAGCATCAGTAGCCTTGTTTTGTGTTCTTGGAATCAATTCAAAGGATAGCCTATGAAAATATCTCAGAAAACTATCAACCATCGATTTATAAGGCATTATCTTATCATCTTTAGTTTCATACTCATCATTGACTTGGTTTATAATTAACTGAGAATTGCCGAGGACCTACAGATTCCTGATTTTCCACTTGATAGCCATTCAAAGTCCTATAATTAGTTCTTCATACTCTGCCATGTTATTAGTGCATGGAAATGTGATGCGGAATGACTTTGGGATGGAATCTCCTTCTGGAGTAATGAATAATATTCCTGCTCCTAAGCCATGATTAGTATGAGATCCATCAAATTATAATTTCCAAGGTTGTTGGGACTCCGCACGAAATACAGACTCATCTGGAAAATATTTTTTAAGAGGATGATTATCTGGTATTGGTGCATCTATGAGATGGTCTACTATTTCTTGTCCTTTGATGGCTTTTCTCTCGGCATATTGAATATCATATTCACTAAGGATTGTGACCCATTTTGCTAAACGTCCTGTCAATGTTGCTCGACTCAAGAGGTACTTCAAGGGATCGATCTTGGCTACCAAGTATGTCTTATGGTTTAACATGTAATGCCTTAATTTTTGGGTTGTGAATAGAACTGCCAAACAAGCACATTCAATGGGTGTGTAATTTAGCTCATACCCCACTAGTGTTCTACTGATATAATATATGGCTCTTTCTTTTTCTTCATAGTCATTCTATGCTAGTAATTCCCCCAGTGCCGAAGTAGTTATAGAGATGTACAGAATTAATGGTTTTCCTTGAATAGGAGGCATGAGAACTGGAGGTGACAATAATTATTGTTTGATCTAGTTGAATGCCTCTTGGCATTTTTCTGTCCACATAAAGGGGATCCCTTTGCGTAGGAGATACTTGAATGGTTGGCACCTATCTGTGAGTTGAGCAATGAACTGTCTGATAGATTGAAGCCTACCTTGTAGCGTTCTTAGGTCACTGATTCCCTTAGGAGGAGGCATATCCAATATAGCTCTAACTTTGGTGGGATCAACTTCAATGCCTCTACGAGAGACTATGTATCCCAATAACTTGCTTGATGTTACACCAAAAACACACTTTTTTGGGTTCAACTGGACCTTATATTCTTCCAGCCTCCTAAAAAATTTGTCTAATACTGAAAGATGGTCTTTTCTTATCAATGATTTTTCTAAAAGGTCATCCACATAGTCCTCCATTAGTGTATGTATCATGTCGTGGAATATTGTTGTCGTTGCCCTTTGATATGTAGCACCTACATTTTTAAGACCAAACGGCATTACAGTCCAACAATATATACCCCAAGGGCATGTAAAAGTAGTTTTGTGTTGGTCTTCAAGGGCAATATGGATCTAATTATAACCAGAAAAACCATCCATAAGGGACAGCATCTCATATCCAGCCGTAAGGTCCACAATGATGTCAATGTTCGGTAGAGGGAAGTCATCTTTAGGACATGTTTTATTGAGATCTCAGAAGTCTGTGCATATGCGAATCTAGCCAGTATACTTGGTGACGGGGAAAAGGTTGGATATCCATTTTGTATAGTCAATTGACCTGATAAAACCCACATCCAACAATTTTTTGAGTTCAGCTTTAACTAGCAATGCAACTTGTGGGTGCATTTTTCTCAACTTTTGTTTTATTGGCTTGGAATCTGGGAATAATGACAAGTGATGTAAGACTAACTCAAGATCTAACCCTGACATGTCAGCATAAGACCATGCAATTTTTATCTTGAGTTCCAAGAAGAATTTTTGAAATTCTGGTTGCTCAGCTTATGTCCATGATGTCGCAAAGAGAGCCATTTTGGGGTCCTCCACAGTAGCTATATTAACTGCAATGGTGTCCTCGACAAGCATTGCTGATTTTTCTTTATCTACAGGGAGAAATTCCAGTCCTCCACCCTTGGGTGCCTCAAGGAGGTTTTCACCCTTGGATATGTCCTTTATTTTTACTATTTTTCCGTAAGAAGGTGCCTTTCGATTTTCACCTAGGGATGTGTCATTTTTTGTTTTATTTTTCTTTTTAATTTTGTGACTAGTGGATGGCACAATCTCCCCAAAATAAGTAGCACAATCCAATTCCATAGTAAACCTAGCTTTGTGATCCCCATTTGGAATGCCTACACGTAGCCCTAGAAATTCTGCTAGAGCCTCATCATTTTGAAAAGTGTCCATTATTGGTGGGTTGTGTTGGTTCCAGT
Source organism: Sequoia sempervirens (assembly GCA_007258455.2). Classification (NCBI taxonomy): domain Eukaryota; kingdom Viridiplantae; phylum Streptophyta; class Pinopsida; order Cupressales; family Cupressaceae; genus Sequoia; species Sequoia sempervirens. The sequence goes on along the minus strand of VDFB02271358.1, from coordinate 190,881,628 downwards.
CAATTAGGTCAGGGTAAGCTAAGTATATTCCATCATCAGCATTTGCAAATTGAGGAGATGATGTAGAGAGCATGTAAATGGACACCGAGACATTGAAAATGAAGCTGTCATCATCTGGCTATATGTTAGATTCTATCCATTATTCTCCTTCACTTGTTTCATACTCACAAGCGAAGTAAGGGACAAAGGGAGTAGCATTAGGGGTAGGGTCAGTAGTGGCAAGTGATGGTTCAAGTGATTCTGCATGATGGTCATCAATTTGGGGTGACTGGACAAGTATGTCGGGGCTAGGATGAATGGGAATAGACTATGATTTGGACTTGGCATCATTTGGTATTGTATCAATCTTGAAAATTTTCCAGAATCATTCTTCAAATGTAGGCTCGCCAGGTTCAAGGAATAATTCGTCAAGGCAATAGTCACTTAAGGATCGCTGAGAGGCAAATTCCCATTCATGAGAGTCTGTTTCAGAGGAGGTATAATCAGTTGTCTCAACACAGTCTAAAACATACACTAACTCACATGGAAGCACACTAGTACTTGGATCACTAGATTCTCGTGGACCTAACCCTAACCCAAGATGTTTTGGTCTTTCTGAAACTAATAATGGCTCACGCCTTCCATTCTTATCCTTTCCAAGACCACTTTTTTTTTCATAGCCTTTTTCTTTTATCATGGTGTATCCTTTTCCATATATTGCTACTGGCAAGGGATTCAAATCTTGTGGTCCTTTATAAATCCAAGATAGTATATCATCTATGTCCTCTTGACTCATTTCACCCCACTTTATGAAAACTGTATTTGGAGGAATCCTAAAAATTTCTTTTTCCTGTATTCTAAAGCAGGGTTTGCCATAGACCTAGGGAGACTTGGGCATCTTGGTTATGCAATAGGTTATATTCAGCTTGTACTCTCCACATCCTTGTTCCTGAATTTGGAAGCTCGAGTCGACACTTGAGGTGATAAATGAAGTAGTACATGTTATGGAGGTGGTTATGGTGGTCAAAGGAGCATAAGTGGATGTGGTGGATGAAGAAGCAGAAGTCTTCATGAGTGTTGATGGGTCAATGAATTTAGAAGATAAAGATGTCAAAGATTCCCTATTGATAGGTGTAAGATGGGGTTAGAAATAAAATAGCATAGAAAAAGTGATAGCCAACACTTCTAAGCTATAAAACCTCATCCAAACAAGAGAATACAATCATATGAAAGGAGAAAAATGAAATAAAACACTCCCCATTGAACTTGAATCACGTCTCTTGCTCTCCTTCTTCTTGTTATGCAACTTTTCCCTCAAATTTGTTGAAACACTTGTGCAAAACCTGCAAATGGTAGCAAGAAAGTTGGAGACAATTAGTTGTTAAGCTGAAAATGGAGGAAGGTTGCTTTTATAGACAACCTTTCAAATGGACGGCTGAGATTAGTCCTCTAGAGGGATTCCAAGATCAATGGTCTAGAATTGATGCACCAAGAATATGCTATTCTTGGAGGAATCATGACAGACATGCATGCAGGGACATGCAGGCTATGACAGGGACATGCAAACTATGACATGAAATAATGACAGGGTATCTTTGACCAAGTGGAGGTGCATAAATAATTTATTTTAAATTATTTATTCAAAATGGAGGAAAATGACAAGTGGCAAATAAATAATTTATCCAAATTATTTATTTAGATAAAATGACAAAAGGAGCATTTAATTAAATTAATCAATTTAATTAAATGGGGAGGTGGAAATTAGATCTGGATAATTAATTTGAATTATTTATCCAAAAGAGAGGAATGAAACACAATTAAATAATTTTGACAATTATTTAATTATAGAAGAATAAAAGGTCAAATAAAAAAATATGATTTATTTAATTATTGAAGAAAGGGATATATCAGTGACGCAATTAAATAATTTTAATTGATTAGGATAGAATAAAGATGAGAAGGTGAATTAATTAAATTATTAAAAAATTATTTAATTAATAGAGGAATGCGAATAAACCTAATTGAATAATTAAAGTTATTAAATTATCGAAGGACAATGACCAAGAAAAATGATGCTCGTGGACTTAGGACATTTTTTAGTGTCTACATTTTGCCCCTCTTTGAGATAATGCAGCTTGTCACGTTGTTTCAAAGAAAAAGATTGATTAACTGATACATGCCCCAAAGATATCTTGGTAAGGATTATGATAAGAATGATATGCCCCCTCGATAGATTGATCGAACAGATTGTAAGAAGATTAATCTCTCGATAGATGTCTAGAAAGTGATAAGATACCTAATATTGCGCAAGTGATAAAGTGGTGATGTACATTTTGATGAAAATGCAAAGTTGATGGACGTAACTGAACAATTGATGGAAATGATCAGTATAGCCAAGTTGATGAGTTGATGAAGCTAATTGAGCTAATTAAGTTGATTGAGAATGATGCTTACGCAAGACAAGCTAATGCAATGATTGACTGATGTGTTAAGGGGACATGAAATTTTGAGAAGCAGGTTGATTGATTTGAGATTTGATTCAAGAGACATATATTAGTGAGTTAAGCAATTGATGGATTTCTCTACGACAAGAAAGATGAAGAAAATGAAATGCAAGATGGAAGAGAATTAAGGTGATGAAGCCTCTTGTACCTTTTAAGTGCTTTTATCATCATCGAGCTTATTATGTCGCAAATTAGTATAAGCATCTAGATAACATGAACATCTAGATGATCTGAATACTGTTTGCATTTTTATTTAGTAATGAAATATAAGCATCTAGGTATAAGAACCTTAGATTACCTGAATAATTATTGCATGGAAGACACTATCAGACAAGGAATGCTCTCATCCGCATTAGACTCATAGGTCCTCGATGGTTTTAGACAACCATGTCCTAAGACGAGTCATCTTGCGAATAAGAAACAATCCGCAAACAGCAAACAAATGAACATGCTCCATCCTTGCCTCTCTAGTCAAAGACATCCTGAAGAAGCTGAAAGACATGTCACCAAAGATAAAACCATAAAATAAGAAAAGATCAACAAACAAATAGGAATCCTGCTTCGATGTAAAACTGATTCTTGCTACAGTTTATGCATTTGGTTGGATTTGTAAGATGGGTTGATATATATGTTACAATGTTTGCTTGGTTGTCAACACTTGCGCACGTTGAAGTTCAAAGTTGTATGGTGATCTGAAAGTGTCACTATTTTTTGGAATTTTTTTTTTTTTTGGGATTTCTTCAAGATATTTTATGATTTTTTTTTTTTTGGATTATTTCAGGTCATTTTATGGTTTTTTTTAATTATTTCAGGACATTTTATGATTTTTTTGGATTATTTCAAGACATTTTATGATTTTTTTGGATTATTTAAGGACATTTTATGATTTTTTTGGATTATTTCAAGACATTTTATGATTTTTTGGATTATTTAAGGACATTTTATGATTTTTTGAATTATTTCAGGACATTTTATGATTTTATTTTATTTTATTTTATTTTATTTTATTTCAGGTCATTTTATGGTTTTTTTTGGATTATTTCAGACATTTTATGATTTTTTTTGACATTTTATGATTTTTGGTTTTTTTGAAGTTTTAAAGATGGAGTGAAATGAAATGTGATATGACTGATTGAAGGAATAAGATCTTCCACAGTAGAGGTAATGCAACCATGGATAAATGATAGATCAAAATGAAAGATTCATTGCAAAACATGTCACACAAGCAACATATCTTTTGTCAAAATATGATAATGGTTCGTTGATTGGATGCCAGGAATGATCGATTCCATAAGGCATGATGATGATAAGTACTTAGGATCACTTATTCCTCTAAGTACGATGAGATTGATGATTTTTTATGATTGATTGATAAAAAATATGAGGATTGGATAATGTTTTACAGCTAGGCTCAAATATGATTCGCATGATAAGATTCAAGGTTGCAAAGGGACATGATGACCAACATTGGAGGTAATTTAATCATGGATAAATGATAAGGATGTGAACTATGATGGAATGGTAACACATAAGGATATGAAAGGGAATCCAAAGCATGCGTTTGTAATTTTTCCCCTAATCTCATCAAGAACAAAGGAAGGAAATGGGACATGGATTTTGATAAGCTAGGAGATATGGAATGGAAAAATGAAAAGATAAGGATAATGAATAGGATGATCAATATCGATAAGATATGGAATCAATTCCTAAGTACTTTGCTCCTATTCCTCATCAAGACCAAGGAAGGGAAGAAATGATGCATTAAGATAGAATGGTGGAATATCGATACGGTGAAGGATATGGTACGAAAGATATGGATAAAGTGTATAGGATAAGATATATGATGTTCAAGAAGATCCTTAACCTTGTCAAGATCAAAGGTGGAAAGGTAAAGGATGAACGTAAAGAGGATAATGGATATGAATGAAAGGATGGATGAAACTTTCCCCCAAGTGTAGAGTACAAGAGGAATATGGGAGATAGGATATGGATAGGGATAAATGAATATGGAAGGTAATATATGCATGATAGGGAGATGGAGGGAGGAATCAAGCATCAAGTTTCACGGATAATATCCCTCGAATATGTGCTCTAATAAACCATGGCAAGAAGGATTAGACTCATAAACATAGGTATATTAATGGTATGATGGAAGAAGCTAAGGACTTATGCAAAGCTTTGGATTAAAGGAGGATAATGGGGGATGGATGTTGGATAATGGATAGGAGGTTGGAAGGCTTGTCGATGGATAGATGGAAAGGATGGAAAGATCAACATTGGCACACACCTTGAAGGGTGGTGGAGTGATGGAGGAAAAATGAATTTGGAAGGTTATAGATTTTTAGATGGACGATAGGAGGAAGCTTTTGGATTAGAAAATTTGGATGCCAATTTAGATTTTATTGCTTCTACGAGGCTTTTAGGAATCCACATAGCTTTTGACTTTGATTTTTGATTCATGGGCCTTTGTGGCCTTTGAGATTCTTATTTTTGCTTTATGGGCCTTTGTGGCCTTTGAAATTTTTCTTCTTGATTTATGGGCCTTTGTGGCCTTTGAATTTTTTGCTTTTGACTTGATGGGCCTTTGTGGCCTTTTGGATTTTTCTTTTGACTTGAGATCAAATTTTCTTTTATTTTTGCATGGCTCTTCAAGGAGACATGTTGATCCTTTGATACATGTGGATTTTGATATGGAAGCTTTTGACATTTGGCACCCAATTTGCTTCCAAGAGCAATGGGATGGGTGGATGGAGATGAATGATATGGAGGTCTTATGGATGGGTTAATGTAGGTAGAATTGTGAGAGGGCATCAAGGGTGTGTGACTTTGTTGTTCTTGATGAATAGGAGATGGAGGGATGTAGGGACCTAATATGGATGGAAGGGTTGATGAACTAGGGTTTGGATGATAAGGTCCAAGGAGAAACAAAAGGTTTGATGAACTAGGATAAGGACCTAGGATATATGGAAGGTTTGCTGGACTAGGATACTTAGGTTTATTTTGATGGAATTTGGGCTTACGATGGGTACCAATGTATTGAGCATGAGGTGTATAGCCAAGGCCATGATAATATGGATTTTCTTGGATATAAAGGGGTTCTAGGATACCTTGTTCATGAAGGCCCAATCCTTTGCCTTTGTAGTTCATACTTTGACACATTCATTTGTCAATGGGATATGTATTATTTATGAAACAAGATGCAAGTCTATTGTGAGGTGAATGTGATATGGAAGGAATAACAAGATCTTCGAGTAAACCACCTTGGATAAAAGTGGGAGAACCCATTTGATAGGCAAGGGGCTCATGGATAGCTTGAACAGGGGTGATAGACTCTTGTGGAGGATTGTGATCATGAGGGGAATTAGGATGTGTGATAGGATCTTGACATGGGGATAAGGGGTTACTTTGATCTTGACTTGGAAAAGGATCAAGAGGTGTAGGAGATGGAGTAGCTTGGTCTTTATTAGGTATGGAATCATCACGAAGTGGTATGAAAGGCATGTCTTGATCATGAGAAGGATGAACATCATCATGGAATGAAAGGGTATCCTTGAATGGAGGTATATCTTGATCTTGACGAGGAAGGGAATCTTGATATTTTGTAGAAAGCATATCTTGATCATTGGATATGATGGAATCATGAGATGGTATGGATTCATTAGATGAGGTGGAAGGAGGACTTGGAAGGATACTTTTCTCTTGAGATGGAAGGGAATCATCTTGAATGAAACAAAAAGAGATAAGGGGATCATCATGAGGTTCTTGAGAGATGGAATCTTGGTCAAAGATTGGAGAGCATTGGAAATTTTTGGTATCATTGGATGGAATGGAAAGAATACTTTGATCTTGATTTGTAGGGGAGTCTATGCTAGCATGCTTTGGACTAATAGATTGACATGACTCATTGGATGAAGATGGTATGATGAGAGAGGATGGTTGGATGAAATTGTTAACTTGGGTGGAAGACTCATGAGGTTTATTTTGAATTATGAGAGATGAAGATAGGTGCATGACATGGTAGGATTGCTCAAGATTATTTGTGTTTGAGGACATAGATTTAGGTTTCTCGTTTAGCCTTTGTAGAAAATCATGGATATTGAACTTGGATGATGTAGTTTTGGGTAAGGATAAAGGCTTATGAGATGATTGCATCACTTCATTCAAATGTTGGGATTCAAGTTGTTTTTCAAGCTCTTTCAAATGATGGTAAAGATATTCAATCCTTTGGTTTCATTCATAGGTCGTGGATGAATATGGAGGATAGCAGTTAGACATATTTGGTTGATGGTTTTGGAAATGTTTTGAGGTGTTGCAAGTTACTAGGTGTGATGTTTGTTTGAGGTAGATTGTTTGTGTTCAGATTTGTGAATGTGGTAAATACTGTTTGAAAATTTGAGAAGCACGAGGTTTTGGTGTATGTAAATGCACATGAGACAAGAACAATCCTAATAGGACAATAGGCCAAGGGTTTGTATACTTGATATAGCCCACTGATATACCCCGGATTGGTGCTAAACACCTTTCCTTCTCGAGAGTGGATAGCTTAGAAGTTTGGTGGCACTGGCTCCCCTCCACGGCTCATTAACGTCATTCGGGCACACCAACTTCGGATTCTTGGGTAGTCACTTCCCAAGAATTGCTATCTCTACTCAAGGGGATCAGTAGTGAGTGTCTTCGAGCATGATATTGTACCCTACACTATACCAAGCAATCGCTGAAAAATGGTTGGCTTCTAAAACAATAGGTGTTTAGTAAGGGCATTCCATTCGTAGGGCATGATCCATGCGGCGAGAGTCCCCTTTCGAATCCATCTCATCGGAACCATACACATGATTCTTGGGCTTTTGCCAAGAATCCACTTTTATATACTGGCTGGAAGTCCCTCGGGTTCAAGGTGCTACCGGTCTAAGTCGTCCTGGGGTGAGTACTTTTTCCCACCAAAACAGGCCCAAGTTCTAGAGTCAGTAACCTTTTCTCTTACACCCAGGATCTCTTGAAAGCGCAAGGGGAGAGCATACTTCGATTACTAAGTCTTAAAGGTTACAAAAAATAAAGTGGATTTGGTTTTCTGATCACCAAGTTTTCACTAGGTGAGAGTATAATCACCTACCACATCAAGCACAGTCAAACACCTACAAACAAAAGTTCATTTTAGTGCACCAAAAGAAGTGTTCCTAAACTAAAAATCACAAACATATGGTTTGAAAGATTAGTCTTTGACAAGCATAGCTACAAAATCATATGTTAGAAGTTTAGATATGTCTTTGACTCACGAGCGCTGCAAATCCACATGTTAGTAATTTCATAAATTTCTTGGACCAACGAGAAAGCTGCAAAAAAACTAAGTTAGAACAAGAGATTAAAAACCAAACTAAAAGTCAGTAAATAACTAAACTAGAAAATGAAGAGACTAAACTAAAGTAAGAAAAAGAAATTAAAGAAAACTAAAAACTAAGAGCTCAATTTTTTTGTTGCTCCAAAAGAAGCAGTTTTTGGGAGCCCCACTCCAAAGCCACATGCTACAAACAAAAGATTAGTCAAAAAACTCAAATGAAAACAGCAAACTAAAATAGTGATAACTTTCTCAAAACTAAACAAAATTTTAAACCGTAGATATCTATGGAAAGCTAAGAAATTGACTTTCAAAACCCAGAAAACGTTTTGCAAAATCCTACAAAACAAAAGTGTTACAAACAAAAGAAAATTTGGGTTTTAACAGCTAAATCGTAAAAAAAACTGTAATCACTAAAACGGCCATAACTTTCTCAAATCTTAACAAAATTTTAAACCGTTTGAAGTTCTGGAAAGATGAGAATGAGATCTACAAAACCCAGATAACCATTTTAGAATATTTTATTCATCCATTTTTCTATGCTCAAAAGAAGATGATGGGATTTCATATGAATTATTGGCTATATCCTGCAAAACAATAAAAACAAACAAGAAAACAAACCAATTTCTCTGCATAATTATAAGATTCATGTCAAGTTCACCAAATGTAAGATGGGGTTAGAAATCAAATAGCGTAGACAAAGTGACATCCAACACTTCTAAGCTATAAAACCTCATCCAAACAAGAGAATACAATCATATGAAAGGAGCAAAATGAAAACAATGAAATAAAACACTCCCCATTGAACTTGAATCACTTCTCTTGCTCTCTTTCTTCTTGTTATACAAATTTTCCCTCAAATTTGTTGAAATATTTGTGCAAAACCTGCAAATGGTAGCAAGAAAGTTGGAGACAATTAGTTGTTAAACTGAAAATGGAGAAGGAAGGTTGCTTTTATAGACAGCCTTTCAAATGGATGGTTGAGATTAATCCTCTAGAAGGATTCCAAGATCAATGGTCTAGAATTGATGCACCAAGAATATGCTATTCTTGTAGGAATCATGACAGACATGCATGTAGGGACATGCAGGCTATGACAGACATGCAGGGACATGCAGGCTATGACAGGGACATGCAAACTATGACATGAAATAATGACAGGGTATCTTTGACCAAGTGGAGGTACATAAATAATTTATTTTAAATTATTTATTCAAAATGGAGGAAAATGACAAGTGGCAAATAAATAATTTATCCAAATTATTTATTTAGATAAAATGACAAAAGGAGCATTTAATTAAATTAATCAATTTAATTAAATGGGGAGGTGGAAATTAGACCTGGATAATTAGTTTGAATTATTTATCCAAAAGAGAGGAATGAAACACAATTAAATAATTTTGACAATTATTTAATTATAGAAGAATAAAAGGTCAAATAAAAAAATATGATTTATTTAATTATTGAAGAAAGGGATATATTAGTGACGCAATTAAATAATTTTAATTGATCAGGATAGAATAAAGATGAGAAGGTGAATTAATTAAATAATTAAAAATTATTTAATTAATAGAGGAATACGGTCAAACCTAATTGAATAATTAAAGTTATTCAATTATCGAAGGACAATGACCAAGAAAAATGACGCTCGCGGACTTAGGACATTTTTTAGTGTCTACAATACGCACTTGATGCTCTGAGATACTACATAAGTTGGTACAATATTGGAACGGATCAGGGTCTCCATATATAGTAATCTCAGTGCCTTCAAAAGGAAACTTCAAACATTGGTGATATGTGGAGGGAACGGCTTTCAGTGTGTGGATACAAGGTCGACCGAGTAAAATTTTGTATGGAAGGTCCAAATCCAGAACTTGACAAGTGGTGTCGACAATGATTGGCCCAATTCAAATTGGGAGTGTAATTACACCCCGAGAGGAATGTTCTTCATCATCATATGCCTTGATAACAATGCTTCTTGTGGCATCTACACAAGCATCAAAAAATCCTAGTGCCTTGACCAATTTTAAGGAACATATATTAAATCCCGCTCCACTATCTACCAAAACTCATCTAACCTTATGTTTATGAACAAAAACTTTGATATAAAGGGCATCATTATGGTTGGATTTAGATAACAAATAGTCTTGTTCAGAAAAGGTGATATGGTGGGGAGTCATGAGATATCCTACCATGGCTTCGAATTGGCTGACATCAATATTCTGGGGAACAGAGGATTCTTGCAATGTTTTGTCAAGGATGGCCTTATGGGCAGGCGAGATGCATAACAACTCAAGAATAGAGATCTATGCGGGCATTTTTCCAAGCTGGTCAATAAGATTAAAGTTTCCTTTAGGTTGGGATTTCTAGTTTTGTGGACGTGATTGCGACTGCGAAGTGGATGAGCTAGCTATTATTACCTTTGGTTGTCTAGGCGGAAGAGGGTCATCTATGGTGACCTTTCTAGCATGGGTGGTGATATTGCATTCAGGGGCCTTTCTAACAGTGACTGTGTAGACATGTTCATTAGTTGTTCTAATGTGATGTATGATAGGTCCCACAGAATAGTCATATCCAATATAGGCATAGTTGGCTTGAGTATTGTTATTTGTATTTGACATAGAAGGGTTTCCAGAACCATGATCCTATAGTGGGTTCTTGTGTATTGTATGATATGCATTAGAAGCAAACTATGGTCCACCGACTTCAATGATACACTTTTCAATAAGGTCTTGTACCAGATTTTTCAATTATCTACAGGAAGAGGTTTTGTGTCCTTTTATTTAGTGATATTCACAAATGCGTTATCATCCCACCAAGATGGTTTAAACTGCCCAGGGTCATATGGTTTGGGGTCCTCAAGTGTGATGATACCATTCTGAAGGCATTTCCTAAGAACTTCTTCAATAGGCTCACCCAAGGGAGTGTATGTACGTCCTCTAGGGAATTGTTTGGGTTGCCTAGGTTGCCTTTGAATTTGATTGTTTTGATTGCCTTGGTTATTCTGATTTGTCTGGACAACATTAGCAACATAGGTTTGTGTCATCATCTATGTTTTTTGTGGTTGTGTCCCTTTTAGAGTAATCATAGGACCCATAGCGTTGACAGCCTTAGCATCGACTACACCATCGTTGGTGACATGTTTGTTCTTAACCCAGTATTTGTTTTTGTCAGCAAAAGGAGGGTTTGTGTTTGTGTTTTTAGGACCATAGTTTAGTCTTCCTTCAGCAATGAGGGCTTTTTCAACTTGGACACCCTGTTCAACTAGGTCCACAAAAGTTGTGCAACAAAGAACATGCAAGCCATTTTTCAATGGGCCTAATAACATTTGTACAAACATGTCAACTTTTTCCTTTTCAGGTATGTATATATGACAGTGAATCACTAGGCCCCTCCATTTTTTAAAGAATGGTAAAAGGTTTCACCTGAATCTTCTTGTGTGAGCTAGCATAAGCTAGTAATGGAGGTGTCTGTGTCAATGTTGTATGTGTAATTTTTCACAAATTTTCCAGCAAGTTCTTTCCATGACTATATTCTGGGTTGCAGTGTATAGAACCATTCTAAGGCTGGTCCTGTGAGGCTTTTAGGAAATAGTCACATTAGATATGTGTGCTCATGAGCACTATCCACACAACTTGTTATGAACTCTTTGATGTGGTCAAGTGGATTTGTTTTACCCTTGTATTTGTTGAATTTTGGAGCCACATAACCATGTGGAAATAGTGGCATGTACAAAGTTGTATCAAAAGGATATGGACATAAGTCGTATGGAATTTGCATCTTCTTGTCAGAGGTTTTCATATTTTCCATCTATTTTTGAAGGTCATCCACTCTTGCTAGCAAGGCGTGTACAATGGGATCATTGGTTGCCTGAAAGTACGGTATGTTATGATTAGTTGTTTGATGATATTGCCAGTTGTGAGTGGGAATTTGTTGTTTAGTATGAATCTAGGATGAGTATGTGGGAATATGTGACCCAGCCATGTTTGTTTACATTTGAGGTATCTGAAATCCCTGACTCATTTGATTGCCAAAGTTACACATTTGTTGCGTCATTTGAGTTCCTTGTCCTTGTTGAAAGAATTGTCCATGTAGCATGTTGGTGTTTGTTCCTTGGAAGTGTCCATATGGTATGTGGATATTTTGTCCTTGTCCATGTGAGATATTCATATTTTGTCCTTGCCCATGTGGGATGTTCATATTTTGTCCTTGTCCATGTGGGATGTTCATATTTAGTCCTTGTCCATGTGGGATGTTTAATTGTGATGATGTATTTATGTTGTGTTGAGGGCCTTGAATGAAGATTTGTCATGAGTTTCCTCCAAAGGGATTAAATGAGATTCCACCATAACGTTGTGATGAAGATGCCCCCATTTTCATAGATGAAGATCCCAACATAGGGTTTGTGGGATTTGCTCCCATTGATGTGGACCCAACGGTTATTCCTATCATTTGTGATGATGATGTGGATGTTGTATGCATGGACATAGTAGATGTTCCTCCAATAGATGTATTAGTTGAGGTGGAGGTGTTTTGAATTATGGTGCCACTATATGTCACATTAATGGTGTTAGTAGCAACTTGTGTGGTGACCACAATGTTATTGCTATTGGGGGAATTGTTCGTGTTTTGATGAGATGTCATGGTTTGTGTCGCGTTGTCTAGAGAAGGTCTTATGGTATTAATGTCAAAGCCTTTTGGTAGTTTTTCCCATTGGTCCAAAAGCATAGCAAGGTATCTACCAAGATCGTTCAAGACCAATTCTTCTACAAATGAAGCTATGTTAGGGTTTTGAGCGGCATCATCTAAATCCTCAGCTAGTACTTGTCCATTTTGGTCTCTCTGTATAAATTGTTCAAAAAGTGGATTTTGAAAGGAAGTTGACATGCTCATGGATGATTGTATTTTCAAATTTCCAAATGGGTCATCATAAATCCAGTCATTGGGATTGGTGTTGGTATTGGTGTTGTTGTCAAACTCTTGTCCAAAGTCTACCATTTGTCTTTTCTTTCTTTGAAGTCTTGTTTCCACCATCAAAGAAATTGCTCAAATGAAGATGATGACAATGCAAGTATGACACTAGTCTATGTTTTTGTCTTTTTGTGTGATAATGGATGACAATGCAAAGAGATGATAATGAAAGTATGCCAAAAGCCAAGGTGACTAGGATGACGATGCAAAGAGATGATAATGCAAGTATGCCAAAATCCAAGGTGACTAGGATGGCAATGTTGATTAGGAAAATGACAATGTGGACTAGGAAAATTGCAAGGTCAAGGTGAAAAATGAGGACTAAGGTGATGAAATTGAATAAAGAGGTAATTGATGTAAGTTTTAGGTTCAAAATGACGACTAAGATGCACAGTATTTTTGGATTTTTAGGAATAAAGTATACAAGGTATGAACTAAAATGAATGTAATTTGGAGATAGGAATACCTAAGCACTCTAAGCTTAATATTTGTTTTCGATTTTAGTTACCAAAGGATTTGTTGAAAATGAAAAAGTGACAAGGTCAAGATGACTAGTGAGTTTTTCTTACTAGACTGTTGAGTTGGAAATTCTCACAAAAGGGACAATGACTGAAAATAGGAATGATGACTAAGTCCAAGATAACCTAGTTTTGAAAGCAATGATTTTGCAAATTGCGATGAGGTTAACCTAATCCAAAGTATGCAAAGATGAAAACCTAGGGTCAAGCTAATGCCATAAATTATGATTATGAAGCCTAATGTATGCAACTAAAATTTGAAAGATTAAGCCTATGGTCAAGAATACAAACTAATGGTTGAATAATGAGGATTTTGAGCAATTTCAAAGCTGGTTTCTAACAGAAACCTCTTAGAAAAAAATGTTTCATAGCAGGCTGAGACTATTTTTTGATGTTTTGTTGAAAAAGTCTGAGTTGTCTGAGGTCAATTGTTTGTGTCCAAATTTGTGAATGTTGTGTATATTGTTTAAAAATCTAGAAAGCACTTGACAAGCACAATTTTTTAGTGTAAGCAAATGCACGTAAGACAAGCATGATCCTAATAGGCCAAGGGTTTGTATACTTGGTATAGCCCACTGATATACCCTGGATTGGTGTTGAACACCTCTCCTTCTCAAGAGCGGATAGCTTAGAAGTTTGGTGGCACTGGCTCCCCTCCACGGCACTCACTTCTATGGGAACACCAACTTCGGATTCTTGGGTAGTCACTTCCCAAGAACTACTATCTCTACTCAAGGGAGTCTGTAGTGAGTATCTTTGGGCATGATACTGTACCCTGCACTATACCAAGCAATGGCTGAAAATGGTTGGCTTCTAAAACAATAGGTTTCTAGTAAGGGCATCGATTCGAGTGGCCACACATAGGGCTAGAGATTAATCACCAATTAGGTGGCACTCCAGCCTGAAGAGGTTACGCTCAACAAGGTTTATGGGAGTACTACTCCATCCGTGTGACACATCTACACTCATGGTACTTGAACTTTCCTTAGGAACCCATTTTATATCCTGGCTGGAAGTGGCTTGGCTTTAGCCTGTTACCAGTCGGGTCATCCCTTAAGGTGAGTATTTTTTCCCTTAAGGCAGGCTCATTTCTAGAAATAATAACCATTTCTCTTACACCCAAGATCGCTCGAAAGTGTAAGGGGAGAGGATACTTTGATTATTAAGTCATGAGGGTGACAAAAAATAAGGTGGGTTTGGTTTTTTGATCACCTAGTTTTCACAAAGTGAGAGCATAATCACCTACCACCTTCAAACATGGTCAGACAGAATCAAGCACATGTTCATTTTAATGCACCAATGGAAGTGTTTTCTAAACTAGAAATTGCAAACACATTGTTTAAGAAATGAGTCTTCGACTGTCAGAGTTGTAAAACCACAAGTTAGTAGTTTCATAAATGTCTTGGACCAATGAGAAAGCTACAAAAAACTTAGAACAAGAGATTAAAAACCAAACTAAAAGTCAGTAAATAACTAAACTAGAAAATGAAGAGACTAAACTAAAATAAGAAAAGGAAATCAAAGAAAACTAAAAACTAAGAGCTCAATTTTTTTGTTACTCCAAAAGAAGCATTTTTTGGGAGCCCCACTCCAACGCCACATGCTACAAGCAGAAGATTAGTAAACCAAAAAAAAAAAACTTGAATGAAAACAACAAACTAAAATAGTGATAACTTTCTCAAAATTAAACAAAATTTTCAATTGTAGATATCTATGGAAAGCTAAGACATAGACCTTCAAAACCCAGAAAAAGTTTTGCAAAATCCTACACAACAAAAGTATTATAAACAAAAGAAAATTCGAGTATTAACAACTAAATCTTAAAAAGTTGCAATCACTAAAACGGCCATAACTTTCTCAAATATTAACAAAATTTTAAACCGTTTGAAGTTCTGAAAATTTGAAAACAAGGCCTATAAAACCTATATAATGGTTTTCAAAGATTTTATGCACCCATTTTTTTGTGCTCAAAAGAAGATGATGGGATTTCATATGAATTTTTTGTTGTAACCTGCAAAACAACGAAAATAAATAAGAAAACACACAAATTTATCTACAAAATTGTCAGGTTCACCAATGTAAAATGGGGTTAGAAATCAAATAACATAGACAAAGTGATAGCCAACACTTCTAAACTATTAACCTCATCCAAACAAGAGAAAACAATGAAAGCATAAGGAAAATAAAACATCAAATCAAAATACTCCCCATGCTTGAACTTGAATCACTTCTCTTGCTCTCCTATTTCTCCTTTTGAAAATATGCCCTCAGATTTGTAGTATAACTTGTGCAAATACCTGCAAATTGTAAGTAGAAAGTTGGAGAAGAATAGTTGTTAAGGTGAAAATGGAGAAGGAAGGTTGCTTTCATAAACAACCTTTCGAATGGACAGCTGAGATTAATCTTCTAAAAAGATTCCAAGATCAATGGATGGGAATGCATGAGAGAGAGGTTATGAAATGGATGGTTGAGATTAAGTCTTAGAAAAGATGTCAAGATCAACAGTCCAGAATTGATGCACCAAAACTATGTCATGCATGGAAAAGCTATGACACTAACAGCTATGACGCCTGACAGCTATAACAGACATGCAAGACATGCAGGCTATGACAGAAATGAATGTTATGACAGGG
Source organism: Sequoia sempervirens (assembly GCA_007258455.2). Classification (NCBI taxonomy): domain Eukaryota; kingdom Viridiplantae; phylum Streptophyta; class Pinopsida; order Cupressales; family Cupressaceae; genus Sequoia; species Sequoia sempervirens. The sequence continues at coordinate 190,865,691 of VDFB02271358.1, read as the reverse complement.
GATTATGACAGAATATCTTTGACCAGGTGGTGCATATATAATTTATTTTAAATTATTTATTCAAAAATGGAGAGAGTGGAGGAAGTGGACAAGTGCAAAATAAATTATTTATTCAAATTATTTATTTGGAGAAAATGAAAAGAGGAGCATTTAATTAAATGGAGAGATGAAAATTAGACCTTAAATAATTAATTTAGATTAATTATTTAATAGGGGAGGTGGCAAGGGATATTTAAATAATTTTAATAATTATTTAACTATAGAAGAATTAAAGGACCATGAATAGATAAATAATTAATGGTAATTATTTAACTATAAATGAAAGGTGACAAAATAATTAAATAAATAATAATTTATTTAACTATTGAAGAAGAGGGAGAAATTAGTAACGCAATTAGTTTATTTAATCGATTAGGATAGAATAAAGATTAGAAAGTGAATTTATTAAATAATTATTAAAAATTATTTAATTAATAGAGGAATATGATCAAACATAATTGAATAACTAAAATTATTCAATTATCGAAGGACGAGGATGAAGAAAAATGACACTCGCTAGCTTAGGACATTTTTCATTGTCTACAGCTCCAAGACTCCAAGTCATGAAATAGTCCTAAGCAACAGGCTGCCCTGATCTACCTCAAGCTTTTTTAAGTGATTCAAAAAGGTTAAGATGTCAAGGTTGAAAAGGAAGAGCAACCTAGTTGTTGTTATCCTTCTACTATCCCGAGTGTTTCAGAGGGTCAAACGAGCTAATTTTCAAAGTCCAACCTACTACTCAAACAACTCTCTACCTAAGGATGGCAGTGCATGATACAAACTCCAATGTGATGTGTTGGCATCTTAGCAATATGTTGGTGTCTATACAAACCGATGGCCTTAGATACAAATTAAATCACCAAAAATTTAACTAACAACCTGACTGGTGAATTTTTATACTATGATAGAATAATAGACAAATACAAAAATGAAATACAACAGAAGAATACTTTAACTAAACTATGCGTGCATCAACAAAGAGGAGTTAAGAAAGGAAAACCTTTCTATCCAAAAGTTGAATCTTCAAATAGCTCCACACTAGAGTACCTACACAAACAATACCAAAGAAAATGTTGGGGCTATTTTTAGAGGACTGCCTCAATCAGTTCCCCACTTTGGTGTTTCCACCTCTGCGAACAACTAGATAGCCACAAGTATATAAAATGATAAATAAATGTGTGGAAGTGGAAGTCCCAAGCAACAAAACAAATAATAATATGTTATTATGTGAATACAATGATGCAAAAGAAATGGATAATAGATGATATCACCATCACAACTATGTGCTCTCAAGGAAAGTAGAGGAAGGAGTGAGCTTGCAAGTTCTCCAACAACAACATTTTCACAACAAACAAAGTGGAGGAGCCAAGAAACCAACAGCTTGTAGCTCCAATGGAGTGATGGCGGAACCTGAAGTGTGAGAGTTGATCAATAGAGCATGAAGATTTCAGTCAAGAGTTCAATGGTAAAGAAGTTGGATGAAATGAAGAATTAGGCAATTTAAATGGAAAGGAGGAGGTAAGAGGGCTATTTGGTGTTGGTCAAGGGAGGCAAAGATATTACGATTCATTGCTAATGGAGAAATGTAATGCCTCTACGGATTCCAAAGGTAGGAATCTTGTCAAGATGGTAGTGCGACACACACGCATCCTTGACAAAATTTCTCCATCGACACGAAAATGAGCTACTAGGTGGACGAGGAAAGGTAGCGGATGTGGGAATTGCATATCAAGTTTCATTTTCTAAGGTAAGGTTGATGTAAATGGGGAATTTTCCTATGGGTGACAATTCATGCCATTACATTTTTCCCCACTATAGTGATCATATGCATTAGTGAATGCGAGGTAAAGTAGAAAAAAGTTAAAGAGCATATATCTGAATCATCGAGGAAGCAGATTGCAATCTGACATGCTTGGATATGAAGGAGAGAGAGGTGGATCCATAGGTACTCGATCCTACAGAAGGTTAAAAATATCTCTACAAGTGCTTGGTCCTACAAAATTTTCTCCACGGGTGCTTAGTCTCGCAGAAGGAAAGCACTTTATGGGTGCTCGGTCTTGCAAAGGAGGGGCCACAGGTTCTTGATCCTAGCGGCTAGAAACGAAAGGTTCTATAGAGTCATATTGATTGTTACAAGTTCTTGGTCCTAAAAAGAAATATTGACGAGGTGCTCGGTCCTCCAAGCTTGATTGTAAAAGTGAATTTATAGGTGCTTGATCCTACAAAGAAACATGTTAAGCTTCAAATAAAACTCACACGGACAAACAATCATATCTCAAAGTAAACAATTAAAGGAGAAGCTTTCAAAGGGGGCCCTCAAGAACTCTTAAGATATCAAGAGGCTTGTTTAAAGGGACACTCTAATCGAAAAGCATAATTTTTTTCACAAATGATCCTAACTCACACAAACAGACAATCATATCTCAAAGTAAACAATTGAAGGAGAAGCTTTCAAAGGGGGCCCTTGGGAACCCTTAAGATAGAAAGGGACCCATTCAAAGGGACACTCTAATCGAAAAGAAAAAAAAATCACAAATAATCCTATCATTAAGAAATCCTTTTGAAAGATCTCTTTCGTCAAGGAATCCGATAAAAAGAACAGCCTTCTCGAAGGCAAGCTTTTCGATTCTTTTTGTTATGAATTCATTTTTGAAAGAAAATATTGCTAAGGGGATCCTTGTTAAAGGATGCAATTTTTGAAAAGTGTAAAATTTTCAGTAAGGGATTTGTTGCCTACTGAATGCACCTTATTGAAAATCAGATAATCGGTAGCCCCCTTAGGATGGTAAGTGTGAATCAAAGGAGCATGTGGCATTGTAAGGAAGGAAATAAAAGGTAGTGATGTGTCACGCGAGACATAGTGAGATGTAAACATGGAAATATTCTCACATACGAGGGGAAACACATAAGAAGCACAACATCACAAATCAAGCATGAAGAGAGGCAAGCAAAGATAAAGAAAACAAGAGACGAGTAGAGATGAAAAAATCAAGAGAGGGGAGGATCTGGGAGTTCGAGTTTAGATCAGTTCTTATAGGTAACCTGTAATATATGTGTGAATGAAAGATGATCAGTCCCCAAACTTCCTAGATCTGAAGAAGAGCTCATGAAGACAAAAATAATTGGGTCAACATGGAAGAGAGTCCTAAATTCCCCCAACACTTTGAATCATCCCTAATTGTCAAAAATCAAGTTACAACATATAGAAGAATGATGAAAGATATAGAGGAATTTTATGACATAATCTCACGCATGTATCCAAGCACCTACAAGAGTGAAAATTGTCCTCTAGGAACACATAAAACCAAGCATAGGGGAAACACAAAACACACACAAATCTAATCTACAAATAAGAAGAGGTACTCCCCTAGTCCTCATCAACCAGGAGGTCATCGTTCTCCCAATCTAGATCACCATATGGCGAGGGAGGATGAGCTTGCAAGGGTGAGATAGAGAGGGGAGTACCTTATGACTCTCCTATGACAAGAGCTAAGGAAGAAGGCCCCTTAATGTCTCCTTCACTCAACTCCTATGAGGTGAAAGTCATCGATCTCGCAAAGATCACTAACAAAGCCAGGACATCATCCACCGAGTTAAACATGCACTTAACAGGAGTGTCATGTGTTAACTAAGTGGGAGAAGAAGAAGGCACCCAAGATCCACCATCAACCTCATCAAGAGGGATAGTGACAAGCTCAGGGGACATGAGGGCTACCTTCATCATGAGGATGACGCAAGCCAAAAAAGAACTCCCCTCTGAAGAAGGCGATCCCTTCTTTTGACCTTCACTGGGAGTGAGGTCATCCTCTGACTTACACTTCAATGGAGGATGTGGAATCCCCATAGAAAAAGTGGAAGGTGAAAAGGAAGAGGAAAAATCCACAACGAACACTACCATGGTGTTTGGCATGTCCACGGGCTAGGAAAATGGAGGGATTTCTAGGAGGGACATCAAAAGAGAGAGCTCCACCAAGGGAGAAATTAAAACCTGCACCCTTTTAGGATGAGGTTCATTAGCATTTTTAGGATTCAAAAGTAAAATCGAGGTGAGGGGAACTGAATCAAAAGGAGCTAAAGAGGGAGGCATAAGAAAAAATGTTGAAATAGGAGTTGTCAGCTCCCCTTCTACCTTTTGCAAGGAAATTTGTTGAAGTTTGTTTTATTGGATCTAGGAACTAGAAGTCATTGCTTGAGAAGGAATGGGAGGCTCTTATTTATCCATAGGTGTGTCCACACCATTGTCAGTGGAAGGGCAACCTCCTAGATGGGAGCAAGAGTGGGAAGTACAAGAGTTAAAATTATCGCAGGTGGAGAAGCAGACACAAGCACCTCAGCAATGGGCCTCTTCCCAATCACTACCTAAGGGATAAGAGTGGTAGGAGGCTGCAAAGGCCAAGACACAAGACAAACTCCATGAGGGTGCTTCCCCTTACCATATACAATGGGTATCAACACTGTGGGAAAGACAGGAAGTTCAAATACTTGACGCTTGGCCTTCCACCAAGTGGGCACCATTGGACTCCCCATGCAAGGCATGGGAGCAGATACCAAAGTCACCACAGTAGGGCAAGAGATAGAAGTGTATGGAACAACTGAAGATGAGGAAGGATCTTGGGCATGAGTAGGCTTCCCCTTCCCCTTTTGTTGAGAGGAGGAGGCATCTTTTTGTTGCACGATCATGTAACCTATTATGCCTTGCATAACCACCCAATTTTCTTCTTTGGTCAAAATGGGTTCCCCTTGTTGTTCTTTTTTCTCTTGGTGTTTTTGTTCTAGCTTTGGGAGTTGTCTTTTGCTTCCAGGCCTTGTTTTCTTTTGTTTTGTCGAATTCGAGTTTTGGATTGGAACTAGCACTTTGCACCTTTTGGAGGTTCAATTTCTAATTTGTGTTTTGAATCTTATCCCCACGGTTTTTCCTTTGTTTTGATTTGCTTGTCGGATTCATGTTTCAGAAAGGAAATTGAACTTTGCACATTTTGATAGTTCACTTTCCTTATTCCATCCTGATTTCAATCTCCACTTGTTTTTCTATCCTTTTGGAATTGGATAATCGAACCGAAACCAAAACTTTGAACCTTTCCAAGGTTCATGTTTTTGGTGCCAACCTGATCCTGATTTTTGTGTTTGTATGTGCTTTTTCCTGTCGGATTTGGGTTTCGGACCAAAAGTGGAACCTTGCACTTTTTGAAGTTTCACATGTCCGGTTCATTCCCAATCCTGATTTCCACCTTTCCGTTGGGATTTTGAGCTGGTTCACTTGCCAAGTTTTGACCCGATCTCAATGCCCAAACTACCCACATTAATGACAGTTCGTTCGCACGTGCAAGGCTCATACATATTTTGATTTCCTTTGCATTTTGGCTCATAATTTCTTTCCATTTTCATGAGTAGAAGCCAAAGCAAAGCAATTGATTGGGTGCGGGTTCAAGCTTCAAGGATTTTGATTATGCATTGTTGGGTTTTCGAGTGTGTGTCACTAATATTCCCATTGCAATTCCTTCAAGGTAGGATTTTCTTGTTTCACTTTTCTATTCATTTGTTCACTGTCTTGTTCACTTGTTCATTGTCTTGTTCTTTTTCTTGTTTTCCTGCTCGTTTGCTGGTTTTTCTTTTGTTTTTGTTTGTTTGTGTCCTATTTCTTGTGGGTGTTTGCATTTTTTCATTTTTTGTTTTTGTCTTGTTTTTTCGTGTGCGGGTTTCTTCGTTCCCACCATGCCCTATTTTTTCTATGGTTTTTGTACCATTGGGTTGGCCCTTTTAAAAAAAATGAAAATATTGAACCACGTCAGCCTTTATAAATTTAAGTTTGAACCCTAGGTTCTTCCTCGTGTTCGATACCCGAAACCACTAGTTTGACTAAGTCTAGGATTGGCCTTTTAGGAGGGTTCTGTGTTGGGAGCCTTGCAACATGAGCATAAAGTATGGATGGTTTGTGCTAGTTGTTGTTATGTTTTCATTGATGTCAACATGGTGATAACTATATGGGAAGTCTACTTGGTTTACCGGAAGTTGTTCTTTGTCGATAATACTCTTTTTTGATGGATTAGTGTGTTGGTAATTGAGTTCGGAATTGACTGCAAGATCTGATATGACTCTAATCTCTTAACCATGTTTTCTTGACTAATTCAGATAGCTATATCATGGATCTTAACACGTATTTTGTTGTGAACAGAAAGTTATCTCTGACAAAGTTCAACCTGTATTCTACTGTTGTTCCTTGGTTGGCATACTGTGTGGGAGACTCTACATTCTACTAAAGTGAACATTCTTATGTTGTGGTTTTTATTGTTAGTCTCTTTGTTGGTAGTATGATGGGATATTAATGTGTTCTCAGATCCTGAAGGTGTTTGATTTGAGGTTTATTTGTTGGTTTGGAAGATTGAGTTCTAGTCTCAGTCAACTCAGCATATGCAATACTTTATGAAGACTACTTATCCTTTATAGATGATAGCTAACTTGGTATAATGCACTACATGGACAAAATGTTTAAATCATATACAGTGCCAACAAAGGAATCTTTGATTATTTTGTGTTCATCTAATTAGGCTGACCTAATTGATGAATAAAGATATGCATGTATATATATAAGATGTTTAGAGGAATGAGATGAGCATAAGCAGTGGAAGTGGATATATGGAGTGAATGTGAAATGCAAAGAGGAAAAGGTGTGTGAAGATCTAAGCCTAAATGCTTTATCAATTGTGATCAGTGTAGTTTTGTTGAGTGACTACTGTGTGATACAGTACTTCATAGTTCAAGCTTTAAGGGAATTGAACCCTGCACATTGAAGGTGTATCCTATCATTTCAATCTTTTGGTAGTGAGCCACTATCATTGTATCTTGGCGGTTACCCATCTTTTGTACTCAAACAGTGAGCCTTTTTTAAGGATAGTGAGTCCTAGAAGTGAGACTTTTTAAGGATAGTGAGTCCTGGTAGTGAGCCCTTTAATATTTTGTATCCAGATATAATATATTGTGAGTTAACCCTCACTATGGTTTTTCCCTTATTGGGTTTTCCACGTAAAAATTTTGGTGTTCATGTGTATGGTTGCATCAAGACTTGTTTTAATGTTCGCTCTTGTTGATTCCATCAGAATTGTGATAATGTTTAGATGGATTTTATTATGGTTTTATGGAATATTGATTCACCCCTCCTCTTAGTATTTCAAATATTCAACAATTGGTATCAGAGCTTGGTTCTTCGGAAGAAGCCTAACAACTTGAGGAAGGTCCTGGAATTTGAATATAAGAATTTTTTCCTTTGGAAGTGGTCTCTATTGAATATTTAGAAGAAATGGAAGATTTGAAGGACAAGTTGATAAAAGTGAATGAGTACATTGAAAAGCTGCAATGTAAAAGTATTGAAGCATGTGATATATTGGTTGAGGGAGAAGAAAATATCTCTAGCCTGCTACATAACAATTAGATGAGAAGAAAAGAACTAAAGAATGTCAAGAAATTGAAATTTAAATGAAGATGGATGAATGCATAAAGCTAGAAGAAGAAGCAAAAATCCTGAGATCTAATCTAGAAAAGGAAAGAAGTTTTAAAGATAAATTTAAGATAAGCTCAGAGATTCTTGGTGAATTGATTACCTCTCAAAGACTGGAAATGGCTAAGAGTGGTTTAGGGTTTGAGGAAGGTTAGAGTTCTAAAGTGAAGCAATTGACTAGTAAGAAGACTCGAATCAAGGGATCTAAGAAGTAATTCTGGAAAAACTCCTGTCAAGCGACATGATGATAAAAGGCATTTATCTTTCAATGGTTTTTGTTATTCCTACAAGAAATTTGGTCATAAGGAAAAGCACTACAAAAGTAAAATGAATGATTCTTCATCATTCTCCAATAAGTGTTCTAAGAGTAGGAAGATTGGACATAAAGTTAGTTTGTTGAATAAAATGGAAAATGGAAAGAAGAATGTTGCTTGTTGTAAATGCAGAAATCCAGAACACCCAGGTACTAACAGTAGAAGAAAGAAAAATAATTATAAAGCGAAGAAGATTGATCAAATAATTAATCTGGAAGAAGTGAGAAAGGAAATGAAAAGGATTTGGAGAAAGGAATAAGAATTATTAGTTTTATCTGTGCTAACCTCTAGTGCAGATACTCTCATCAATTTCTAAGTAAAATCAGTGGCTAAGGGGGAGCAATTATCAAAAAATATAACAAACCCCATCATCGATACTTCTGTCATATCATGAAAGAAGTATATTTAATGTGGTAACAAGATTAAGGTATTTTCTCAATCAAATGTGTGAAGGATGAAGTCCACAGAATTTAAAAGAATGGAGGCATACATAATTTTTGAGGCAATCTATCTACAAGTTGAAGCATTTATTGTAAAATCATTTGAAATGGAAGGAATAAATTCAGATAATTCTAAAAGCCTATGTATTTTCGGAGAACCATACAAAGGAAGTTTAGAAGGTAATTCAGAGTTTTAGGGTTTGAAGATGAAATCAAGCAGATTCGAAGTAAGCTTTGGAAGCAGGATATCTATACATTTCTTCTTGGCATTTACAGAGGTATTCCTATTTTTTTATTTTTGTTGCTATGGATAATTCAAAGGTTGTGAATAGTGTGAATAAAGTGCAAGTTAGGTTGAAGAGATATTTGAGGAAAGTGTCAGAAGAGTCTATTGGTGCATTCTCTTGCATCCCTATGAGAGTGTTTCCCACATAAGATATCTATGCATTTGTTTACAGTAAGGTAGAAGAGATGTCATTGGTTCAATTGAGCATGCTTTGGGAAAGTGAATTGAAAGAGAACCATGATTCCTATAGAGTATTAGTTGAGAAGAAGTTGGATGTTTGGAGGAAATTTCCCTTGTTTGAATTCGAGAAGTACATTTGAATGGTGTTGAGGAAAATTCATGATGATTTTTTTATGGATTGATGAGGCACATTTGGTTACCAGAGAAGTTGTTAGAGATGTAACTAGTTTTTGTTCCTCCAGACCAGTTCCCAAACTAAAGGCTATGGATAAGAAAGAGATAATTGAGGTTATCGGTGTGAATTTTGAAGGGAAAGAGATTGATTTGAGATCAATTGTTGATCTGTTAATAAGGTATGTTTCTATGGTCATCGGTCACAAAGTTTGTATTCCTAACAATGACCTTACAATTTCTACTGTTGTTGTACATACAGCTATTGATATGGTTAAAAGAGGTATGGATTATGACTTGTGTGAATTACTTCATATACATCTATTAAAGAATTTAAAGGAATTCAAGAAGAGTAAGAAGAATACATTCTGATATGGCAATTTGGTTGTTTGTTCTCCTTTACTTTTTGAGAGAGTTACCAATAATAGGAAGGTAATGGTCAAATTCATATCCTATTTCCTATCTATGAGCAAAAAACTTGCATAGACTAACAAAAGATCAACAAAACATGTTAGTAACACAAATCTAATGCTCCTTATGAAATTCTTCGACTAATTTAGGAAAAAACATGAAATAAACAAGGAAATAACATAATTGAAGCATGTAATCTAATCTAAACTATCAAAACCTTCATCAAATAGGGGGAGTGGTGCTCCTTTGATGTGGAAAGAAGCCCTTTCCCAATCCCTTGATAAGCTTGATGATTTGTTTGACGATTCAAAGATGAAAAATGGCTATAATCTAGATATGAAACTTGAAAGTGATGAAAATTGTGAACTTAAATGGCTATTGTGATAATGCATGAAGTTGTGGACACATATTATGAAAAGGATGCCACTATTTATAGAAGCCAAGGGTTGAATATTGGAGAAAATTGGTGAATGTGGGATAAATTGAGATCCAATGAGAATGTGCCAAGTGTCACAATTATATTGGAGGAAGGTGGAGCACATTTTGGGAAATGTGTGAGTGGAGAAGGATGGAAGAGAAGTAAATGTTGGTTGAGAATTTGAAATTCTTGTAAGAGGAATTGAATGAGATTTGAGAGGATGTAAGAGGATTTGAAAGTTTGTAAGAAAATTTATTGCAAATGTAAGAGGATGTGATAGATTTTTGAAATCCTTTGGAGGGAAATTGAATGAGAGGTGGTTGAGAGGAATATTCCTTGGAATATGCCTTGGTGAGGGAAAATAGATGAATTGAATAATTAATTGAAATTATTTTCATGTGCAACTTGGTTAGTTGACCATGAGTTGATTTAACTCTTGAGGAGTTAAAAGCTGAAGGAATTGATAATGATGATTATAAAGTTGATTTAGGATTAATTAATCTAGAATTAATTAATTTGAGTGAATTAGGAGATGTGACATTTGATTTGATTGATTTTTAATCAAATGAGAGGATTAAGAGAGGATTTAATTAAATGATTTGACTTAATTAAATAAGATGAATAATTAGTTAGAAGAAGGATGAATTAATCAATAAATTTAATTATTTGATTAATAGTTGAATTTGTTGATTTTAACTAAATACTATTGATTATTCAATTAAGTGATCAATTTGAGGTAATTTTAGAAGAAACGGTGTTAGTCGATTAGAATCGGATGCATAATATCAATCAGGACATTTTACGTGTCTACATTTCCCCCTCTTTGAAGTGATGCACTTGTGTCAATTCAAAGAATAACACTACCATGATCAAAATTCAAAAAATTTCTATTTTTTCGGATGCCCCACTACTACCCCAACAAAAGAATTACACTGCCATACTACCCCCTCGAGAGATTGGGCAAAAATTGCAAAATTTGGGTTGAGCTTGTGAAAAATATTCAACGATGATTCAGGAGTGGAAAATAGCCCACGAGATGTGAAATTAAGCTTACAACAATGAAAATGAACCAAAATGGGCTTTGTTCGGGAAAAAATAGATTAAATGGGTTCAAAAACCTTAAAAATTGCCAAAAGATTTTGCATAAAAGGGATTAAGAAGATCATTTTCAAATCATTTGCTCACTTCCAGAGATTCTGCCACTTTTTCTCTAAGGTGCTAACGAAATGGTTGCTCGCGCACTTCCCAAGCATCAGACGGATCGAGTTCGAGAGTTCCAAAGGCCTCAGGATGTAGGACCCTTGGTACGCTTTTCAAAACTTTTCTCATTTTTCACATTTTTCAAGCATTTCTTGGGGTTCATTTAGGTCTACCAAAAGTGGTTCTCTAGGGCATCACAATTATTACGGTGGTGTTGCTTTTGCAGATGTCGACCCATGTTTGCAGTGAAGCATCGCGTGGTGCTATAGGTTTTTTAGAGTCATGCAAATAATGTCAACTCACCTTTGTACAATAGCGTCGTACAGCCCTAAGAGGTTCTAGCACTGCGTAGGGATGTCAACTCACTTCTACAATATAGCATCGTATTTGATTTTACCATTGCATTTGAAAAAATGCAAAGCGTCACTTTTGAAAATGTCGTGCTGCTTTTGAAAAATAGACTCGCTTTTTCTTTTTGATTTATTTTTTTAATTTTTTCAAGAACCGTCCTTTGCGAGTTTTTGACGTCCTGTGCGAGTTCTTATTGGTGCAGGAGCACCTACACCTCATCCTCCATTTTCGCTCACTTAATGAAAATTTTTTGTTAGGAGGTTAGAATTAGTCTTTTTGAGTCTTTTAGTCATTAATAAGGTCAATCAAGACCATTGAGCAAGATCTAGGGTGAGTTTTTGAGTTTTGAGTCAAAATATGCAACAATGCAATCTTGCACTAAAAGTTGCTTTTGTAGCCTTTGAAGGCAAAAATGTGAATTTTTATGTAATTGTGCAAGGTTTGGGGTCTTGAAAATGTAATAAGGCTGTTTCAATGTTATTTGAATGGTTGTTAAGGTCTTAGGTCTTTAGGATTGCAAAGTTGCTTCAAAATGCAAAGTTGTCATAAGGAAATTTGGCGTAAAATCAGCATTAATGATGTAATTTCATTAACTAATGGTTCCCTCCTTCAAAAATCAGTTGAGGGCAGTTGTAAATGATGGGAAAAAAGTTTAAGAAGCCTCCCTTGGGTCGAGGTTGGGCTGTTGTTGGCAGTTTTGAAGTTTTGAAGCATTTAATAAGAAGAAAACTTTGTTTTTTCTGTTTTTTACAGCGTTTTTTCCTGATCCCATGCTTGGTACGGTCTGGTACATCATTTTACGGACTCCAAATTGAAATGTTTTGAAATGGGGAAGAATCTACTTTCTTTTGGTGGTGATTTTTCTCGTTTTCATTAAGAATTGAATAAGTTACATCAATTTTAGTGAAAGTGGGTCTGAAATCTTGCAAAACAAGGGTTTGGTCACCAAAATGGATGTAATTCCCATTTCCACCGTGGGAAAAATCTAAAAACTGGTGGATTGGTATATTTAGGACTCCTTTACATTCTGAAATTTGTTTCATATTGAAAAATGGAGTTTTGCAAAAGTTATGTGATGCCCTAGGTCTGGTTTTACCTTGAAACAGTCCAGAAAATGATCATTTGTAAGCTTTTCTTTTGATTTCTGAGTATTTTAAAGAAATGGAATGAATGAAAAATGTGAAAGGGGTCTTGGGGAACCTGTTGGAGTCCATTAAAGGCATTAGGGGTGTTGGGGTGTGCCTTGACAAGTTGAAAGCTTCCTTGTACATGCCTAGTTAAGCCTTGTTTATGGCTTGTAAATCAATCTTTTGATACATTTGCATTGGGTGTTTGATCCTATGCTTTTGGGAACTTGTGGGGGATCTTGTTAGAAGTCTAAAACCTGATTTCATTGTCTAGTTAATGCCTTTAATAAGTTTTTATTTTGACTGTCCTATTTGGCAATGTTGCAAGGTTGCATGGGCTTGTGTAAGAGTGATGAAAGAATGGGAGTTTTTGAGTGTAAAGTCAGGTTATTTGGTCTTGTTTTGACATTTTGAGAGTGTACACAGCATCCCCAAGTCCTTCAAACATGTCTGGTTGTGTGAGTTGAGTTGGGTGATCAAGTTTCTTGTTGGAAGGAATAGTGAAGTTGAAGTGTGCATTTAGAGAAGCTATTGGAAAAAGGTATTGCTTCCCCTGCCACTCTGCATCACTTATGTAGAGCGATACATTTGTCAGACCAAGCCATATTTTTCCTTGAAGTGATCAGGTTTGGCCACATTGCCTAGATGCTAGAGGTGCGGATGCACCTTGCGATGATGACCGCATTGGTCAAGAGATGGCAGAGTGAGACCTATTCGTTCCACCTACCAACTAGCGAGGCTACCATCACCTTGGAGGACGTGTGGAATATCTTGTGGATCTTGATTCATGATGAGCATATCATCTATGACATTAAGGTTGGCAATGATTCCATCTTTGCTTTGTTTGGCATTGACTTATACGAGGTAGACAGCGATCAGATAGACCTCTATCGCTATGAGGGCATTACCTTTGACCTAACATTGTTTGTTGGCACACTAATCTCGAGAGTCATTGGTCCTGATCGACGAGCTCGAGGATGCAACGTTGTTTGGGGGATCATTTGGTCCTAGATGATAGAGGAGATGACTATCTTCGCCTAGGGGCCAGTCATCCTAGCCTCATTGTATCATAATATGCACTAGGTTGTTTATAGTGGGTCCTGCAGCATTAGAGCAGGTGTCACCCTTCTGCACATGTGGGCTTATGAGCACATTGCCATCTTGAGGCATGGATTGCACACATTCAACCTGACCGTGATGATCCTATAGTGTACAGATACAGGGGATGACTACCCTCCACTTTATAGGTATTATGTAGGCATCCCGCACTAGAGGTGGGTTTTGAACAAGATGGCAGCTTTCACATGGAGGCCTTGGCTCCATTTTTTGAGATGGCACGATGATGACGGTCATCTTTTCTACTACTAGAAGTCTCTATACATGTAAGGACAGGAGCATTACATGGTTGAGTGATACCTTCTCGATAGGGTTGCTCGCTAGTTCAAAGAGGTGTAGGATGCACCTGACGACACACAGAGAGCCATCTTTGCCCACAGATCTAGAGAGCTAGCATGGGGATAAAGGATCCCACCCCAACAAGTGATTGATGATTTTAGGCAGTTGGTTATGGTGCCATGGGTGTACTTTGGCGATCCTGCGAATGTAGGGATGACCCAAGCATATGATGTGTATTGGAAGGCTCATTCCCCTATTCAATTGACTTTACCAATAGTTCCAAGAATAGGGAGAGGAAAATTTAGGGGATCGAGGATTAGATAGGTCCCACAATAGCCAAGACAGGATGGGTAGGATGAGGGTGCAGGTCATGATGGGAACAATGGACAGGTTATGTTGTTAGTGCCACCTATTGGACAGAGGCTACCAGTGCAACCACCACAGTAGCCACATATGCCACCACCACGACCACCACCAGGTCCCAATCCTAGGGATGATCAATTTGCAATGCTACAAGCGTAGGTCCAAGTTCTTATAGGGCAGCTTCAGCAGACGCAGGCCCAAATACAGACACTGGTCCAGGAGAGGGACCAGGCTCAGTAGGAGGTAGCGCAGGAGCGCTAAATGAGGTAGGATTCTAATATGGCCCTTATGCAGGAGACAGGATGATGGCAGCAGCTAGAGGCTGCAGCATAGCAGATCCAGGGGCAACCTATGGTTCCATCCAAGATGTATGGTTGGGTGATGCAAGAGGCCTTGTACTACAGAGCAGTGACATAGGAGTGGAGGGAGCTAGATTTATCCCATCTTAGTCAGATAGCTCCTAGCAGGACTCCTTGTGTCAGCACATCAAGGAGACTATTAGGGTCTCACCATCAAAGCCAAGGCAGTTACCACAAAGGTGGTCATAGCTAGGGCAGCTCAGGACATTGATAGTACACAGGGACACATTATTTTGTACAGCCTAATTATGATGTGTATACATTTATTGGTTAATTTTTTTGACTAGCCTCTTGTATATCCAATGCTATATATCTTATTCTGATATATCATGACATTCAACTTTTTTTATATATATACAAGATGACTTGTGATGCATTTATGTGATGTGGTGTTTATTTTATTTTATTTTATGTGATGTGTATAAATGGGTGGATGGATTCAAGTAATGTTTATTTTATGATCTTATATGCTTTATGATGTGATGCGATGATATGATGGATCTATATGGATGCATTATTATGATGGATGCATAATGTATTTATGGATGATGTATGCAACATAATGACATGTTCTATTTCCTTTTCATTATCTTTTCTATGTGTGATATGATGATGCAATATGCATGTATGCATGATGCAATGATTTTAATGATGTGTATGTGGTGGATGCAAATGTATGATTTATGAGATGCTTATAATAACCAATAGATATTATGATTGATAATAATGCAAATATATGTGAGATGACTGATGTATGATATGAATGATATGCAGTATGCTGATGTTTTTTGGATGCAGGATGGATGCATATATGGATGTTTTTGTTTCTAAATTTCATGATACTATTTAGTATATGGAAAAGATAAAAGAAAGAGAAATCAACCCTTGATTTCGAGATGATACCAAAAACATGATGATGATTGCTTATCAAAGATTGGGGATATAAAGAGCTTACTTACCTTATTTTTGATAACACACATACATATGATGAATCAAGGTATAAAGAACCAAGATGACGTTGTACCTAGTGCGATGGATTTTGACTTGACAATCAGATAGGAGTATCCATGTTCACACCTGACATACAAAACCCTATTCTGAATGTAGTTTAGATATTTTAAACACCTCAGACAAAAAAAATAGAAAATCAAAACCTTCCCATGTGGTCAACAAGATATTCAAAACACCCTCCCTACAAACCAAACAAAGTAAGCATGACCAAGGTTATATTACAAGAATATCCAACAAGTGCAGTTGCTAAAAAGATAATGATCAATGCCCCATTCCTTTCTCTCTAAATTTTTTTGCTTAGACATCATCGAGAGGACATTGGAATGAGTGCAATAAGATAAATCACCAAGACAAAGATCAAGTAAACAAACAAGCTAATGTTCTTCATACCTCTAGCCAAGACTAAACTACAGTGATGCCTGATGTTGATGTCCATTGTAGGAAGGATGAATCCTAGAACATGATGTTATGAGATGATTTTGGGAATGAATGGATGACGAGCTATTAATACCAAGAGTTTACCAACTTGTTTACCTATTGACCTAGACTTGAGACCTTGACAATTGAGTTTTCACTTGTAACCTGCTAGACTTGTTTCTGATTGTTTCACCAAAGGTTGAGAGTGACATTGATTTATAATGAGAAGATGTTTATTGTAGGTGAAAGCAAGATGGGACAGATGGATTTTTTTCAAATATTTGGATGTTTTTGATGTTTTGAAATGTTTTGAGGTTGTTTTTGGTACTTTTGAGATGTTTTATGAATGTTTTGATTTTCAAATTTTCCAATGTTTTGGTGTTTTCTGAGATTTTGACCAAGAACCTAACCTAAAGACCTATCCTAGGGGCATTGAGGGTTGATCAAAGATTAGCCTTTCCTGCGTTATACACACAGAGACCATGTAGTTCAACTGACACAGACTCATTTATTGATGAAGATATGAACAAATGAATTGCCAGTTTATTATGACGGACCCCTAAAGGACTGACCTTAGGTGTCTTGAGGGATGATCAAAGATCAACCTTGCCTACATTTAGAGCTCAAAGACCTGTAGTTTGACACGACTCTATTTTTTTACTTTTTCTAATTTTGGACCTGTTTTTGGATTTTTGTTCTGTTTTGAATTTTTTGGATTTTTTTTATTTTAAGGAAGATTGCAAGAATATAAACAAATCCGATACAATACAAATATTAAGAGCATTCCCCCAGCATGATGAGATAGACTACTCTGATATAAGCAGGACAAACTGACCTTAGGAATGTGCCAAGTAGTACTAGGAGGGATCATAATACAAACACGGGATCAAGCTATGATACGAACGTGGATGGATCAATGGAATGTGATGGATGAATGATGTCGAACAAGTCGAAGAGATGATGGTGGGTGGAAAGTGCTTATTTACACAAGGCACTTGTTTGCCAAGTTTTCACCAAGGTACTTTCCCAAAGCACCACTGAAGTGGTTTTCACTAGAGGATGATTTTTTTTTACTGTTTTCAATCCTTTTTCTAATTTTTTTGGATTTTTTTATTTTTTTATTTTTTTGGATTTTTTGGATTTATACCTTGAAAGTTTAGGCGTAAAATTTTTTGAGATGGGAGATATTTATATGCTCTTGCAGAGGCTCACCTTCAGGTGTTGACAACTAATATGCTCCTGATTTGTAGCTTGTCGTGATGATGAAGGGTCCCAACCAATTGGGTTCAAACTTTCCTTTGTTGTCTAGATTTGGTACATTTTTCTAATTCTCTTTCAACACAAGCTCTACAACTTGAAAGGTCTGACCCCTGATCTTCTTATTACAACTCCATTGAGATGGTTCTAGTAGACTTGTAGGTGATTCAAGGCATCCATGTGTTGCTCATCTGGTAGTTCTAGCTCATTCAACCGTGACACTTGATATTCTTCATCAGTAATGAGGTTCTGCAATGCTATTTTAAGGATGGGAGCTCAATCTCAATAGGAAGGATGGATTTTGATCCATAGACCAAGGGAAAAGGGGTTACACCTATAGGCATGCAGATACTCGTTTGGTAGGCCCATAAGGCAAGATTTAGTTGTAGGCATCGGTCATGACCAGCTTCATTGATTGTTTTCTTTAGGATTTTCAAGATGGTTTTATTCGTAGCCTCGGCTTGTCCATTACCTTAGGGGTAATATGGGGTGGAGAAGCAGTGTTGGAAATTGAATTTTTTACATAGTTCTTGAACATCCTATTTTTTGAAAGGTGTCTTGTTATCTGAGATAAGGGTTTGTGGAACACTATAATGGCAAATGAGGTAGTTTAGGATGAACTTGGAAATCTACTTCCATGTGATGTAGGTCATGGAAATGGCCTCTACCCACTTCGTGAAGTACTCAGTGGCGGTGATAATGAACTTGTGTCCATTAGATGAAGTGGGTGTGATTTTACCAATGAGATAGAGCCCCCGTTGTGAAAAGGGCCAAGGTTTTATGATCAGTTAGAGCTCTTGATCTAGGGCATGGATGAGGTCCCCATACTGTTGACATTACAAACACCTTCAGACATAGTCATGAGCTTCCTTTTCCATTGTTGGCCAATAGTATCCAATCCTCAGTAGTTTCTTAGCTAAGGTCATACCACTTGAATGTGATCCACAAATGCCATCATGTACCTCAGTTAAAGCAGTCAAAGCTTCCTCAAGGTTAAGGCATCGCAACAAGGTTCCTATGATACTCCTATTGTATATGGTATCTCCTAAGATAACAAAATGGGATGAATACTTGACAAATGTTATTTTAAGGTTTGGGGTGATATCAACGGGGAGGAATCCTATTTTCAAGTAGGTGTAAATGTCATGATACCAGGGTTCATCGAGACCAATTATTTCACACATGAATTCAGACTCTGGTACCTCAAAAGCTGGTATGAGAAGCTACTCTACAAGGAATTCTTGCTTAGGGAAGTTGTGTGGGATATCCAGTAGCAATCTGATTGTTTCCATAGCATCCACTACTCTGTTGTTTTCCCTAGGTATTTTCTTAAACGTGATGTCAATGAAGAATTCTTTGAGGCTTTCCACCAGTTTCTTGTATGGGGTCAATCTTTCATCCTTTGTTTGGTATTCATCATTGGCATGGTTTATGATAAGTTGTGATTCCCCATAGACCTTGAGTTTCATGATCTTCCATTGTACTACAATTTTGAGTCCTATAACAAGAGCTTCATATTCTACAATGTTATTTGTGCAAGGAAAAGACAGCTTGTATGACTTTGGTATGCAATCTCCTTGTGGTGTAATGAAGAAGACCCCAGCTCCTAACCCATGTTGTGTGTAGGATCAATCAAAATATACTTTTCAGTGATCTAGCACACTTAGGTTAAAGATTGACTCATCGGGAAATTCTGATACCAATGGATTCTCTTAATAC
Organism: Sequoia sempervirens; assembly: GCA_007258455.2. Classification (NCBI taxonomy): domain Eukaryota; kingdom Viridiplantae; phylum Streptophyta; class Pinopsida; order Cupressales; family Cupressaceae; genus Sequoia; species Sequoia sempervirens. The sequence continues at coordinate 190,846,741 of VDFB02271358.1, read as the reverse complement.
ATCAGTGTTTCTGCCAGCTAATTTTCAATTACTTGTCCTTTAATGGCCTTTCGTTCTACATACTCAATGTCATGTTCTGTCGGGATCATGACCCATTTAGCTGTTCACCTTGTGAGTGTTGCTTTAGAAAGTAGATACTTGAGAGGATCTATCTTGGAAATGAGTTTTATCTGATGTGCCAACATATAGTGTTTGAATTTCTATGCGGTGAATACTATTGCTAGGCAAGCCTTCTTAATGGATGTATAATTCAGCTCATGTCCTAACATGGTTCTAGAGATGTCGTAAATAGCTCTCTATTTCCCATTTTCATCATGTTGTGCTAAGAGAACACCAAGGGTTGTTCTTGTTGCTGATATATACAAGATCAAGGACTTGTTCGAAATTGATGGCATAAGAACTGGTGGTGTGAGCAAGTACTCCTTAATTTTATTGACCGCTTGATCACATTTCTCGTCCCATTTGTATGCTACCCCCTTGTGGAGTAGATGAGAATATGGGATAGACTTATCTGCTAACTGTGCTATAAACCAGTGAATGGATTGGAGTCTTCCTTGCAAACCCCTTAACTACTTTAATGTTCTTGGCACTTCCATCTCGAGAATTTCTTTGACTTTGGTAGGATCTATCTTGATTCCCCTCATAGATACAACATACCCAAGGAGCTTTCTTAATTTTACACTAAAGACACACTTCTTTCGATTGAGTCTGACCTTGTATTCTTCTAGCCTATCAAAGATGGAGCTTAGAGACGGTATGTGATCTCGATGCTTTCTTGATTTAGCTAATATGTCATTCACATAGTCTTCCACATTTTTGTGAATCATGTCGTGGAAGATTAGCAAATAGCTCTCTAATAGGTAGCTCCTATGTTTTTCAACCCAAATGGAATCATGTCTAGTAGTAGGTTCCCCATGGGTAGGTGAAAGTTGTTTTGTGTTGTTCATCTTTAGCTATCATGATCTGATTATACCCTAAAAATTCATCCATTAGTGATAGCATTTCATGTCCTTCCATCATATCCATAATCATGTCTATATTTGGGAGAGGGAAATCATCCTTAGGACACGCCTTGCTTAGATCCCTGAAATCAGTGCAGATGCAGATGCCCCCAATGGGCTTAGAGGTAGGTACATGATTTGAAACCCACTTTGGATAATCAATTGGTCATATGAATCCAACATCAAGGATCTTCTATAATTCAAGTTTCACTAGTAATGCTATTTGTGGATGCATCTTTCTCAGCTTTTGTCTTACTAGTTTTGCTTCTAGATAGATGGCTAGATGGTGAACCACAACTTTTGGATCAAGACCAGGCATGTCGGCATAGGTCCATGCAAAGTTTACCTTTCTTTCCCTCAAAAATGTAACTAAAATTTCATATTCTTATGTCAAGAGTGATTCTGCATAGAATGTGATATGTGGTGTTTCTTCAGTTCCCAAGTTGACCGGATTGCACTTTTCTACCAAGACTGTTGGCTTTTCCTAATGAATAGCACTAAGGGGAATATTGAATCCCTCATCCTCTGGTGCCTCAAAGAGGTTTTCACCATTGAATACGTCCTTTTTTTTACTATTTTTGGGTTAGAGAGTGCCACGGTGTGGTTTTCACTTAAATACCTAGATATTATTCTTAAATTTTCACTTTTGTGACTAAGGGACTCAATCGTTTCCCCATAATATGCATGTTTGTCTAGGTCAATGTCAAACCCAACCTTTTGATCTCCACATGGTATCGTATCCCACAGTCCCATGAACTCTGAGAGAGCTTCATCATTTTTGAATGTGTCTAAGATCGGTGGTCCTCATTGTTCATAATCGATGAGTTCGGGATAGACAAGTTTTAGCTCATTAGTCTAGTTACTTGATTCAAAAGATAGGGTATTAATCATGAGAAGGGAGGAATCCTCGAATAGCATAGGTAGATTAGTAAGGGGGTCCTCAAAAGGATAAGTATTTGATATAGGTTCTAAAGGGGAAGCTAAGACTATTTTAACTGGGGTACCTTTGCCACGTATGATTAACTTTGAAGGGGTACATCCAAGGCCAATATGTTTTATTCGCTTCTCGAGAATGATGGGTTCTAACAAGCCGTTGTCATTTTTCCTGAGTTTCTTGTTCTTATTGTAGCCCATTCCAAGCATCATCTATAATCCTTTGTTGTCATTGTCCATGAGAAGATCAAGCATGGGCCTTTCATCTTGGTATAGCAGACTAGATAGGTCTTTTTCATCTACTACTTCTTGGCTTAGGTCCCCCCAACACTTAAATCTAGAGGGGTCTGCTTTGAAGGTTCAAGCAAATGTGTCAATTGGTTGAGGTTTCCCATGAGACTGAGGAGATTGAGGTAACTCTCCTATTACAAAGGCACTCTTCTTCATTTGGTAATCCCCACACCCATTATCTTGGATAATGACTTTGATATCAAAGATATCTGGAATGGAGGGTGTCTTTGTCTCAGAAGTGGAGGCTAAGGCAGATGGGTCAATATATGGAGACGTGGTTCCTTCATCATTCTTTCGTATTTGGGGGATTTTGTAGTACTTGGCTTCTAGGTTCTTGCAATAATAAAATGGTTCATGATCTCCATGGACTGTGACCTCTTGATTTTGATATGGAAAATTGATACATTGATGGAAGGTGGATGTGATTTCTTGCATCCCATGAATCCATGGGTGCCCTAGGAAAATATTGGAAGGTAATTCAAGATCAAGGACTTGGCATGTGGTTTCCATGATAGTGGACCCTACTTGAATAAGGAGTTGAATGGTGCCTTGGGACACCCGTTCCTGATCATCATATGCCCTGATTGTAATACCTTTACCTTTTTCAATGATGTCTTTAGAGAATCCCAGACTTTTTATTAGCTTGAGAGTACAAATATTTAACCCTACACCTCCATCCACCAAGACTCTTTTGACTCTATTCTTATGGACTAGGACTTTGAGATGGAGTGTGCGGTTATGAGATGGTTGTGTTGGTAAGTCCTTATCAAAAAATGTTAGGAGATGTGGCATGGTAATGTTTCTAACCATAGCTTGGAACTAGTATGCGTCAAGATCTGTAGGGATGGTGGATGAATCTAATGCTTCTTCTAGGATTTTCCTATGTGTTGGCAAAATTTTCAGCAACTCCATGATGGAGATCTGGGAAGGGGTTCTTTTCAACTGATCCAAGACAATATAGCCATCGAGAACTACCTTTGGATTGGTAACAGATGCTTTGGGTGCTTGGGATAGTCCTGAAGTGGTAAATTTTCCACCACATGTGGTGACTCCACAATCGGCCCAAGATCCTTTAATACTGATAGTAGTAACCCATTCATCTAATGGTGTAACAATATCTAAGGACACAATCACATGGTCATAAACATGGTTCACATTATTATACTTTTCCTTACCATTATGTTTTCCCTTATTGTGATTTGGCATCGGATTCGTGTATATATTTAGATCTTGATTTCCTATAGGTTGTTTAATGGTTACAGTTCTGTCATCGATGAGATCCTGAATCAAGTTCTCAAGTCACATGCAACTGGTTGTTGTGTGTCCCTTTATCTTGTGGAAATCACAGAGTTGGTTTTCGTCATACCATGGTGGTTTAACTTGAGACTCTTGATAATTGTCATAAAGGAGGATCTTGATGAGATTTTCTTGGACTATCCATTGCATGACAGACTCAATTGGTTCCCCAAGTGGTGTGTATTTTTGTTTAGGGGGATACTTCCTTGGGGGTGGTCCCCCTTGATTGTTCAAGTTATTAACTGCTTGATTTTTGAGTTGTTGTGATGATGTGTTGGCTTGTTTTTTGTTTTCGTTGTTGACTTGCAGTTGTTGATATGATTGGTTGTTTTTCCTTGGGGTACTAATAACAACTTTGGCATCAACCACACCATCATTAGTAACATTTTTTTTCTTTTCCCATGTGTGTGGTTTTTCATTATAACTAGTTGAGGGATGGTGATCTTGATAAGTGGGTGTTCTTCCTTGTGCGATAAGGGCTCTTTCGATGTTGAGCACCTTGGGGATCAACTGGTCATATGTGGTGATGCATTGCATTTTCAAATGGAAGGAAAAGGTTCCTTCGAGATTGATGATGATAGTACAAATTTTTTGTTCTTTGGGAATAGTCCACTTGCTCCTATTGGCCTTGGATCGCCATTGTTGCAAGAAGGATGTAAATGTTTCCCCCTTGGCTTGTTTTAGAGCGGATAGTTCTTCTAGGCTCATGTCCATGCCTATGTTGAATGAATAGTTTTTTATGAACAAGTCCACAATTTCTTGGAACTTCTTGATTTTGGGAGGAAGGCAAGAGAACCATTCCATTGTTGGGCCAACCAAACTTCGAAGGAAAAGTCACATCAAGTAAAAATTGTCATACGTTACTTCCATACAATGTACCTAGAATTCCCTGATGTGATCTTCAAGATTACCCATCCCATGATATTTGTCAAATTTAGGGATTTCAAATCCTTGTGTGAATGGCACCATCACAATGCTTTTGTTGAATGGATAAGGGCACAAATTCTTTTGTGTTTTTGTTGTCTTTCCTGATTGTAGGTCTAACACTTGTTGTGAGAGAAATTTGATTTGTGCAAACACATCATTTTGCAGATCAGGTGGTGGGATGAATGTGTTTTGAGGTGGTTTGATCGTTTGAGTGATGGGAAGATTGCTTTGTGTGTTTGTGGGAGGTGGTTGCAAGTTTTGTTGTGTGACCAATGCTTGTTGGTATGCCTGTAATTGTTGTTGTACCAACAATGCTTGTTGTTGGTCTTCTTCTTGTTGTGCCAACAATGCTTCTTGTTTTTGTTGTGCTAACAATGTTTTTTGTTGGGCTTGTAACTAAGTTTCTTGTCGTTGTGCTTGGTATTGTTGTAAAGCTTGTTGATAAGCTTGTTTCTATAACAAAGCTTGTGCTTGAGCTTGTTGGGCAGCTTGGGAAGCTTTTTTTTGTTGCAATAAAGCTTGAGCTTGTGCTTGGGCAGCCTATTGTGCTTGTTGTGCAGCTTCTTGTTCATGTGCTTGTTGGGCAACTTGTTGTGCAGCCTACGAGGCTTGTTCAGCTTGAAATTGTTGGAATTTTTTTTTATAGGCTTGTTGGGAAACTTGCAATGTGATGTTGTATTGATTTTCCACGTTTGGATTTGGTGGTGGAGGTGGAGGATTCATAATGGTGTAAGATGTTGTGATGAGATTTTGTTAAGGTGGTTGTTGAGATGTTGTTTTGGTGATGATAGGGGGTTGTATGGTAGATGGTGTGATTGATATGCTTGGTCCTTGGGAGACCACATTTATAGATGGTGTAGTGATTGATTGTTTCATTTTGATTGGTGCCACCAGGTGTTGCGATATCGATGGAATTCTTGGAGGATTTGGTATGTTGATTTGATTCACGATCAAAGGATTGTTTTGATTTGATTGATTGAGGATTGGTAAAGGGGGTTTCCCTAAATCAAGGATTGGTGTGGATGTTAATGGAAGAGGGGGAAATGGTGGGAAGATGGATAGTTTATTTTGAGAAAGTGATGATGAGGGATCAAAGATTCCCCCTTGTCCAAACAGTTCCCCTTGTCCTTGTGAATTCATGGGAAGAGAGACTTGTGTGTCAAGAGAATATGTCAGTGATGAGGAAAAAGTGGATGGGTGGTTGGTGTCATGAAAGATGAGTGGGACATATGGGTGCTTTGGATCTCGAGGGATGGTATTAGGTAGACCCAAGATGGTGTTTTCATCCAAGTCTTGGTTATTTATAGGGGGATGTGTTTAAAGAGTGTGAATCAATGAACTCCCCTTGCTAACTATGGGTTGACTTGGAGCATGAGATTATGTTGGTTGTATGATGGGTTGGATGACATTTTGGAAGGATGGTGTGAATGATACCAGTGGCATAATGCCAAGAGGTTTCTCCACAATACTACTCACATCATAATCAGTGATGAGCCCAAAATATGCTCATAATTTGGGTATCATGGTGTACTTTTAATACCCTTACTTTTGTTGTTCATGGTTGTTTAAACTCTTTAGAAACCTTTTATTGGGGGATATCCTATAGCAATACACCTTTATATTCATGCAGCCTATCATGTTGATATGTCTATATTTATTACCACTATTTGACTCCCCAAATGATTGGTATAACGCATATAGTTTTTGAATGATGAAATAGATTTAATATGTGATTAATGAATGAATATTGTGTATTTTCCATGCATCTTTTCTTTCGCATCTGTTACCTTGTGTTTCGCAGGTTGTTGAAGAAAGTATGAACGAGTCAAGTGCAGCTGATCTCGACCTTGCAATAAAGTCCATTTCCTGCACGACTTCGAGGAAGTTTTAGTGAAGACTCTTTGACCAAAATTATTGGGAAGGAATTTAAATGTCAATTAATCTAGAAAGAGTGGAGTGCTAGATTCTCTCTAGATCGGGTTGAACGGATAAACTCATTTATGAAGTCTGTTCCTCAGTTTTGGGATACATTTTACATCCACGTCTTTCTCTATTAGGGTTAGTTAGTTAGTTGTCTTCCTGATTTAAATAAGTGTTCCTCCTGCGTCAGTGAACAAGACGAACAGAAAAAATAGAAGATAGATAGAGAAGCAGATTATGTAAGAATTAGAGTCATAATAAGAATCAGAGTTTTTGTTAGTTTTCTGAAGCAGAACAATCAATGTAAATGATTTCAAATTATGAATAGAAGTTGATGAAGTTCTGAGTACAATCTTTTGTGTAAATTAGTCGATGCTTGCTAAGGGGGCCCACTTAGTAAGTATGTGTAGGTGAGTAGTTGTTTATCCTTTGTTAATTCGAAGTTAGATTTCATTCTAGAAAGTTTCAGTACAAACTCAGTCTTATACTATTCCTGCAGCATCGAGAATCCATCCCTGTGTTTGTTCCTGCAGCATAAGGCTAGTTTATAGTTTGTTTCTCAATCGTAGCTATTATGATTTCTGCTTTGGTTAAGATTATGGTTGAGTTAAGAGAACTTTGCATTACCTTCCTGTAGTGTAGGTAGAATTTCTTTCCAAGTATTTATTTTTGATAGGTTGTGACTGAAACTGGTTCTTAGTGCACATACAGTGCCACTTCATTTAAAGTATACGTTCCCTGGTTTGACAAGTAAATGAACGACCATGAAAAGATACTAGTCGCCTGCTGGAATGTCCAATTCCCAGGATAGGTTTTGTCGTGATTTTCATATCCTTTTATGGGCGCGACCATTTTTTGGCGCCGTTGTCAGGGATGGTGTCAAGCTAAGAACCTAATATAGTCATTATTAGCAATAGTTTAGTCAGTTATTCAAGTATTTTCAAATTCTTTTAAAATACCATCCATTTTGTTGCATGCATAGAAGAAGAGACGCTCAGGGAAGATTTCTCCCTAACCTTCCATTCATTGCTAAGAAAACTGAACCAGCTTATAGCCTATTTGAGGAAGAAGGAGACTTAGATATTGACCCATTTGCTGAAGATTTGTGTGTTGACTTGCTATTCGGCCCAGTTGACAAAGAACCTGAAGAAAATCCATTTGCTTTTATACTCCATCAAGTGAACATGGCACATAATCCACCCAATCGACCTCCTGCTTTTGAATTCCCCATTGTTGCTCAACAAGATAATGACAACCTTAAGAATATTTCTTCTTCATTACTTCCCAAGTTCTATGGCCTAGTTATAGAAGACCCAGAGACCTTGTTTGAGTTTGATATCATCTGTCATAGTTATGATTACACTTCAGATGCTCATAAACTGAAGCTGTTTCTTGCTACCCTGAAGGAGGGAGCTCTCAGATGGTTCATGAGTTTGGGAAGGGGTGTTGTTGATAGTTGGGAAGCCATGCAAACAAAGTTTTTTGAGAAATACAAGGAATATTGTAAGAGTGGTAATAAGGGAGATAATATATTCAGAATTTAACAAAAGGAGGATGAAAGCCTGGAAGACTATATCTCAAGATTCTTGTTTTCTTTGAAAAGTAATTCAGACCATACTCTTAATGAAGAATCTCATAAATTCCTTTTTCTAAGGGGAATCAATGATACCTATATAGATGCCCTGGACCTGATGAGAGGAGGAGTTATCACCCAAGCATCTTGGGATGATATCAAGAAGATATGTCTCAATTACTCCCAAGCAAATGTGAAGAAGGGTAGAGGTCATCAAGCTATAGTGGGAAAGTCTTCTTCCAATGGAGTCTCACAGATGAAGATCACAAATTTGTTGTCTGATTTTAAACAAGATATCATAAATAACATAGAAACACAGTTGGATACCATGCAAGCTCGCAAGAAACATGAAGAGGCTGAGGCAATTCTGGCTGAGTTCTATCCACATTGTAGATAGAAGAATCGTGACTGCAGATGCAATATGGTGGCCAACATGGAGGTTAAGCAGTTACCCACTAATTTTAAGATGGTGGAAGGAGATGATGAGCAAGTATTTTTTGTGGCAGAAAGTGACCATGGGCTCAAAGACAAGGTATGCCTCAAGATCCTTTGACTTTTGGTAATCCTTATTACAATAACCAATGGCAACCTACATATGGCCCATCTCCACCTTGGAATACTCCTCAACCATACTGGCCTAACTATCAGAGTCTTCAATGGCAACCCCCTCAAGAAGGTTGGTAGCAGCCACAAGGATAATGAACTCCACCCCTAGGTAACTGGCAGCAGAACCCTCAATGGAGAGGTTCTCAGCAATGGTAGAACCAACCCCCTGGATTCCTGCAGCTTTAGCATCCACAACCTCCAGCCCTTATGCCACCCCCTACAGCACCTGCAGCAAATACTGGCCCTCCAAAACAAACGCCTATGCCTGCTCAACCATTGTCAAATCCTAATAATAAGCAGCAACAACAGCAACCTATGTATTCTGCAGAAGCCAACCAGTATCCAGCTTATGCCCTGAATATCAATGATATCCATCCCAAGTTTGGAACCACTCTCCCTGCTCCATAGCCGCCTGTAATTACAGAAATTCTAGACTCTGCCTCTGAACCGCCTACTGGTCCTACAGAAAATATACATGTATCAGATATTGCCTCTAAGGAACCTGTCCTGCAGCATCAGGCTAAACCACCTTTCCCTCAGAGACTGCAACTTACTACATCCAAGCCTATGGAAGAACCTACTTTTGATATTCTAAATCAACTAAAGAATGTGCATATTTAATTCCTCTCTTAAAAGCCATTAAAGATATTCCACTATATGGAAAAACCATTAAGGAGGCTTGTTTGAAGAAGCAAGGATGAAAGAAAAAGGATCCTCAAACTATACATGTTTTAGGACAGTTAGCAGACATTATGTCAGGGAAGATAGTTATTCCTATGGTGCAAATCACTATTAATGCCCAGATAGTAAAAAATGTGTTGATTGACCTTGGTGCAACTATCAATGTAATGACTAAACATACTCTGGAATCTTTGAATATCCTAGCCATTCGGTCTGCACCTATCATCCTGCAGCTTGTTGATAGTTCCACAGTAACACCTAATGGGGTGGTAGATGATGTCATTGTCATCCTAGAGTCTTGGGAGTACAAAATAGACTTCACCATATTGTCAACTAAAGCAACATTAGGAGGATATCATGTCATCCTAGGTAGACCCTGGTTAGCTACAGCCGATGCCCTTATAGGATGTCGTTCGAGAGATATGACAATCTTTGATGGTCAGTCAAGGAAGAAGTTGGCTTTATATCCGCCTGCCTAGCCTCAACCAGACCTGTCCGAAGCAATTTGGCCAGACTTAGGAGAGGAAACTGAAGAAGTCAATTCATTAGCTCAGTTAATGATGCTGCAAACTGATCCATTTTCTCAGCTTCAGAGTGAGGATAACCTGCTTCTACACATTTTGCAGTTCAGCTCTGATCTGAATAACACATTTGTTTCAGACAGTCATTCTCAGCAATATTTCCTACAGCAATTGCATCCTGAGAGCCATGACGGATTGCTACTATGTGACATTCAGATACCACCTTTATCTGCAACCTCAATAAATTATCTCACCAAATAGATAGAAGTATCTCCAGGCCATTGTCTGCATATTAATAATAAGCTACCTCTGTCCCAACAAACTGCCTTAGCCACAATGTTGCAAGCTCACCACAGAGCTTTTGCATGGGACTATGGGGATATGAAGGGAATCAATCCTCAGCTCTGTACTCATAGGATCTACATCAAGGAGGATTGTTCACATGTTAGGCAACCTCAAAGAAGAATCAACCCAACACTCAGGGAAATAGTTAAGCAAGAGCTTCAAAAATTACTTGATGTTGGTTTTATCTATCCTATTTCAGACAGTCAATGGGTATCTCCACTGGTAATTGTTCCTAAGAAGGGTGGAAAATAGAGAGTTTGTGTAGATTATAGGAAGCTTAACACAGCAACTAAAAAGGATCACTTTCCACTGCCATTTGTTGATTAAGTGCTAGATTCATTGTCTGGTAAAAAGTATTTTTCCTTTTTGGATGGATACAGTGGGTATAATCAAATACGAATTGCCCCTGAGGATCAAGACAAGACAAATTTTACCAGTCCATGGGGTACTTTTTTTATTTTGTCTTACCTTTTGGCTTATGTAATGCACCTGCAACATTTCAAAGAGCAGTAATCAGTATTTTTGCTGATATATCCCATGATTGTATGGAGATCTACATGGATGACTTCACCACTTATGGAGCCACCTATGAAGAAGCATTAGCAAACTTGGAAAAAGTATTGGAAAGATGCAAGGAGCAAAATCTGTCTTTGAATAGTGAGAAATGTTTCATGATGATGCAAGAGGGAATTGTTTTAGGCCATCATATTTCTCAAGCAGGAATCCAAGTTGATCCTGCAAAGATAGAAGTCATTATGAATCTACAAACACCTACAAAGCAAAAGGATGTTAGAAGCTTCCTAGGCCATGCTGGATATTACAGAAGATTTATTAAAGATTTCAGCAAAATAGCCAGCCCATTATATGCCTTGTTGACTAAGGATTCTGAATTTAGTTGGACTGAGGCCTATGACAAATCTTTCCTGCAGCTTAAGAACTTGCTTACTCAGGCACCTGTTCTTCAAGGACCGAAGTGGAGTTTTCCTTTCCATATACACACAGACGCTTTTGATTATGCAATAGGGGCATTTTTAGGACAAAAAGAGAATTTTATTGAACATGCTATATATTTTATTAGCAAAAACTTGCAAGGTCCTGAATTAAATTATACTATCACAGAAAAAGAATTGTTAGCAGTTGTGTATGCTTTAAACAAGTTTCGACACTATGTCACTGGTTATCAGATATTTTTCTATACAGATCATGTAGCAATAAGATACCTCATGAATAAGCCTACCATATCTGGCAGATTAGCACGATGGCTCATATTGTTGCAGGAATTTGATATCACAATCATTGATAAACCAAGACGGGCTAATGTAGTGGTTGATTTCTTATCAAGGCTTCAAACGACTACACCTGGCACACCAGAGGTAATTGATGATAGATTTCCTGATGAACATCTATTTTTCATTGCTTCTCGCACCCCATGGTATGCAGATATTGCAAATTACTTGGCCATCAACCAGATTCCAGCGCATTTTTCTCCAAAGAAAAAATAATTGTTGGTGGAGAAAAGTTTTAACTTTTCATGGATTGCAGATTGTTTATTCTACACAGGACCTGATCAAGTCATGAGAATATGTGTAAGGGAAGATGAAACCTATGACATACTGCATTCTTGTCATGATGATCCATGCAGTGGGAACTTTGCAGCCAAGAGAACATCCATGAAGATACTGGCTACTAGATACTATTGACCCACACTACACAAAGATGTTGCAGCTTACACCAGGAAATGTGACAGATGCCAATGCATGGGAAGACCAACAAGGTCTGATGAAATGCCCCTATCTCCTCAAGTGATAGTCATCCCCTTTGATAAGTGGGGCATGGATTTTGTTGGACCTATTGATCCTCCATCCAATGGGAAATCATATATTTTAGTTTTTACTGACTATGTGACCAAATGGGTAGAAGTGAAAGCAATGACACATGCCCATGACAATACGGTTGCTGAATTCCTATATGAGCAGATATTTACCCTGTTTGGAGTCCCAAGGGAGCTTGTCACAGATCAAGGAGCTCAATTTACATCTAATTTAATCAATGCACTAATGAATGATTACAAGATCAGGCATCGAAAGTCTAGCCCATATCACCCTCAAGCTAATGGTCAGGCAGAAGTTACTAACAGAGAAATTGAGGCGATACTTACAAAGACAGTTTAGCTACACAAAAAATATTGGAGCAGTCGACTTCCTAAAACAGTCTGGGCCTATAGGACAACGTGGAAGACAACCACAGGGTTTACTCCTTTTGAATTACTCTATGGAAAAACTGCTATGTTACTAATAGAGTTTAAACACAAGACCTTGAGGACTGCTCTAGAGCTTAATATTGACATTTCAGAAGCCCAAAAGGAACGCCTCCTGTAGATGAATGCATTGGATGAACTTAGAAAAGCAGCCCTCCAGAATACAGAAATTGTACAGCAGCAAAGGAAGAAATGGCATGACCGCCATATCCGAACTAAGCAATTCTTTGTTGGTGATTGGGCATTGCTTTATGACTCTAGGTATAAAGAAAATCAAGGTAAACTCACTACCCGATGGCTTGGCCCATATGAAATTAAGAATGTCTTTGATAATGGTTTAGCTCAATTAGTCACAATTGATCCTGTTCGATTCAAGCTACTGGTTAATAGACACCGTCTTCGATTGTATCTTAAGCCAATCTCAAAAGAAGAATTTATGCAGCAGTTTGTTCAGGATCCTGCCACTAATCTTCCTGTAGCAAAAGGCTTTAGCCTTTCTCCTGCAGCTTCACCATAATGTTACAATGCATGCTCATAATAAAGGTTTCCTTTTTAAGGAAACTCTTTTTCTTCATTCCCACTCATCGCCACCTTTCACTTCCTTATCTTCTATCCCATCCCTCCATTCCATCCATTCATCTCATCCGTCCACATCACCCATCCACCTCATTCATCTGCACCACCCTTAATTATGATTTCATTCCCAACTATCATCTCATGTTGAAGCCATCATCTTTCTTAGCACGTATGAGCATTTATTGAAAGGTGTGCGATATCTTTTGTTGTCGCATCATTGATTTATTTCATTTTATTCATTTACTACTATGTCTATATCAGTCATTATTACCCGATCTCCACCTATTCTTTAGTACATGTGTGGACACATGTCATATTTTAAGTAGTGGGCGAGATAATCCATTTTACTTACGCTGCTGTCACAACTGCTCAGATATTTTTCTTTATTATTTTCTTGTACTTTCCAAATATGACTGCATGTTTCCATCGTAAATCACAATTAAAACTACTTGTTTAAGTAGTTGTAACAATCATTACATGCAAATATCTTTTGAGTTCATTCTTGGAAAAGAAGAGAAAGTGACAGCAGGACAGAAGTGCAGAGCAGAAAAGTAAAAAGTTTTCTTTGGATTTTCAGAAAAGAGTTTAAGTTTCAGCTGAGACAATTGTGAATATGGGTGGTCAACTGGTAAGACATGAGCCTGTAGGTCATGAGATATTGACACATAATCCTCAAACAATTCAAGCATTCAGCCTCTGTGGTTGGTTGAACTACTTTTTGAGGTTAGATACTTTCAATGAGGAAGCCGCAGGCGAACTTTTAAGAACCCTTTCTAAAGGAGAGGCTATAGTATGGGGTTTAACAGTAATTGTAACTAAGGAATGAATTGTAGAGGTAACCGGGCTTCTAGCTGTCGGAGAGAATTTTTCTTCAGATGTTGTTTCTACTAGGGCATAATTTACAATACCAACTGATGTACCTTTGAAGGTCTCTAAGCAAGGATGCAAGTGAGTGTCGTTGCCTCCCCCATACTTAGAATATGTTGCTTTTATCATCAGGGTCATGCCTCAACCACTGATTTCAGAGAGACCACCAGAAGTTTAATGCTGGAGGACCAACATGAGGTTAAGTAGGGGGAAAATGATGAGCCCAAAATATGCTCATAATTCGGGTATCATGGTGTACTTTTAATACCCTTACTTTTGTTGTTCATGGTTGTTTAAACTTTTTAGACACCTTTTATTGGGGGATATCCTGTAGCAATACACCTTTATATTCCTGCAGCCTATCATGTTGATATGTCTATATTTATTACCACTGTTTGACTCCCCAAATGACTGGTATAATGCATGTAGTTTTTGAATGATGAAATAGATTTAATATGTGATTAATGAATGAATATCATGTATTTTCCATGCGTCTTTTCTTTCGCATCTGTTACCTTGTGTTTCATAGGTTGTTGAAGAAAGTATGAATGAGTCAAGCGCACCTGATCTCAGCCTTGCAGTAAAGTCCATTTCCTGCATGACTTCGAGGAAGTTTTGGCGAAGACTCTTTGACCGAAATTGTTGGGAAGGAATTTAAATGTCAATTAATCTGGAAAGAGTGGAGTGCTAGATTCTCTCTGGATCGGGTTGAACGGATAAACTCATTTATGAAGTATGTTCCTTGGTTTCGGGATAAATTTTACATCCACATCTTTCTCTGTTAGGGTTAGTTAGTTAGTTGTCTTCCTGATTTAAATAAGTGTTCCTCTTGTGCAAGTGAACAAGAAGAACAGAAAAAATAGAAGATAGATAGAGAAGCAGATTATGTAAGAATTAGAGTCATAATAAAAATCAAAGTTTTTGTTAGTTTTCTGAAGCAGAACAATCAATGTAAATGATTTCAAATTATGAATAAAAGTTGATGAAGTTCTGAGTACAATCTTTTGTGTAAATTAGTCAATGCTTGCTAAGGGGGCCCACTTAGTAAGTATTTGTAGGTGAATAGTTGTTTATCCTTTGTTAATTCGAAGTTAGATTTCATTCTAGAAAGTTTCAGTACAAACTCAGTCTTATACTGTTCCTGCAGCATCGGGAATCCATCCCTGTGTTTGTTCCTGTAGCATAAGGCCAGTTTATAGTTTGTTTCTCAGTCGTAGCTATTATGATTTATGCTTTGGATAAATTATGGTTGAGTTAAGAAAACTTTGCATTACCTTCCTGTAGTGTAGGTAGAATTTATTTCCAAGTATTTATTTTCGATAGGTTGTGACTGAAACTGGTTCTTAGTGCACATACAGTGCCGCTCCATTTAAAGTATACATTCCCTAGTTTGACAAGTAAATGAATGACCATGAAAAGATACTAGTCGCCTGCTGGAATGTCCAATTCCCAGGATAGGTTTTGCCGTGATTTTCATATCCTTTTGTGGACGCGACCAATTAGAAGGGAGTTTAGCCCCTTCTTTTTCCAATTCCAACATGTATTGTGAAGGATTAAGTCTCATCATTGTGTTGAAAATTTTGTGATTTTTAGGATTTTGAACCATTTCTATGATTTCATCTTGAGTCATTCCTAGGACATTGTTGGTGAAATCCTCCACTTGGCAACCTACCTCTTGAGGATCTTGTGGTAATTGAGGAAGGTTGAGTGGGGGATTGCTAGATCTAATGGGGTTGATTTCAAGTGTATTTTGACTCAAGTCACTTGAAGTGGATGTCTCTTTGTTTGTTTCCATGTTCTTGTGTTGAGATCTAGTTTGGACCATAAAATAAGGATCAACTTTTAAGAATATGGGAGGTAAAACTATAACTCCTTAGGTTGGTCTAAACTTTCGGTACAAAAAAGAAATTCTAAGATGTTAAGGATCAAAGGATGGTGATGACATAATGAAAGATGGGTGATTGTGAATGATCGAACTCTTAAGAAACCTTGGAGGGATACTAGACTTTAGGAATTTTGGATTTTTGATTTGGATTTTGGATAATGAACTCATAAACCCCAAGGTGTTGGATGTTATCTAGGGATAAACTTGTTCACAAGGATTGATAATTTAACTAAGTATATAAAGAAGGATTCATCCCCACACACTTAGTCAAACAAGATGATTTTGATTTTGAAATATTTTACAAAAGTCTAGTATGAAGGAGTTTTTCCAAGATTCCAAGAGTTGTTTGTGAGATGGGTTTTGATTGATGTTTTGGGATGGATAAAAGGGGTGATTTTGATCCTAAGTGAACTTAGAGAAACTTTTGCTTACAAGACCTAGGTATTGAAGAACATATTATTCTTCCAAGAACTTTTCAACTAAGAAGTGGTTCAAATTGAGCATACATATTTGGATTGTTCAAAGGAATGAGTCTATAAAACCTTGTGAACTTCTTGCTTATCTTGATATGTTTTTGGCTGCACTTCCTAATATATTTCTTGATGGATTTTTCAGTATGACACCCAAATTTGAACCTTTTGCACAAAGACTTTTGTTTTGGGATTTTGACCTTTTTGGAAATCATGAGAAAAAACATGTGTGTGGGATTCAATTTGTCTTTTATCTTTGCTTAATGATTTCTTTTTACCACAAACACTTTCTTGCTTATCTTTTCAAACTAAATGTCTATGTCTTAATTTCTTTTCATTTCACAAGGTCCATTATGTGAAAATCAAGAGAATCAAGGCAATAGTTCCCTAATGTTGACTTTAGAGAGAAAATTGAGATATAGGCCCAAATATTTAGAAGCCTCTAAGGATATATCCATAGGGACAAGCAGTAATACTTGGACTTTTCAAAGGTATTCTCCTCTTCTAAAGGGTTTGAAATTTGAAGACTTTGTTGAATGTTTGTTTTCAAGATTTTGGATCCAAGTAATGTGTTTAACTGACTCAAAGATTGCACAACCCTAGGATGGAAAAGAAAATATTTGTTGAATTCCCACTTGGATTTCTCTAGCTACGCTTATTCAGAGCAGATGATTAGAAGCTTGACCACACTAGCTCCCCTCCACATCACTCACTTCTACAGGTTAGCCAAGCTTCAGTTCTCATGAATCTCCCATGATGAACTTTTCATCTCTACAAAGAACCACAAATATGTGGGATGGCTTCAGAGGTCCAACCTCCTGACACCAACAAATATTTGGATTTTGGACTCTAAACAAAGGTTCATAATAAGGGAATCTAGTTTAGGGGGTGCAATTATAAACTCCTTGTGAGATATCTCCCAACCCTTAGAACAAGGGCTTTACCTATCATAAAGACACTCCAAGGGAGAGTTATCATGCACCGCTTCCCATTGTTTATGTTTTCATTGTAACCACAAATTTATTTAGCAGTTTGAAAGAGCTTGGCTTATGCTCATTACTGCTTGGGTCATTCCCTTGGGGTGAGTACATTGTCCCACCAAGGCAGGCCCTCTAAAGGTGAACAATAGCGAGTAAGTACATCCATAGTTCGATCAATCTTTGTTTGTGTGAACAAAGAGAGAACACACGCAATGCCTTTTCTCACACTAGCAAGATTTGTTCAATTTTAAAAACCCAAATTTGAAATGTGGAGGCAATCTTTTAGACAGCCTAATATCACTAAAATGCTTTTGATTCTCAATATCACTGTGAAGCGTAAGAAAAGTGCATACGCATTTGAATGGTATTAGTTTGTAAAGAAGATTACAAAACAAAGTAAGCACAAGTTCATTTTAAATCCTCAAAGGAAATAATGAGTTCTTTTTAAAGCACCAAACTTGAGTGTGAAAGTTACTTGTTCAATTTTAATCCAAATCAAAATTCTAGTAAGTATCTAAGATTCAATTTTAACCAACTTGAAAAAGCTTGAGTTGTGGGTTAATTTTAAGTCCAAATTGAATCTAGTTGGTCCTAGGAATTGAAATGCAAAAATAAAAGCCCAAATTGTCACAAAGAGCATTAAAAAATGCTTTTAAGATTTCAAACTCTGACCCTCCTCTGCTTTCTGCAAATGCGGCGCTAAATGTCAAATGTAGCGCTCTTTCAGTGACATATGCAGCATTGAAATACAAATACGACTCTCTGATGAAAACAAATGTGGTGCTCTACAAAAATAGAGAACACAAATGTGGCGTGATAGCAAATGTGGCACTTTTCGGTTAGAAAATTAGATAGAAGATAGAAGATGTGATTGCGGCAATGTGTCAAAAATAGCACAACAGAGGCATGTGAATGCGGTGTGATGTGACAAATGTGGTGTTGTGTGTCAAAAGTGGCACTTTGTGGCGTCGCATTTGCAGAAAGGCGGTGTCACTCCCCTGTAGGTACAAAAAATAGAAAATTATGCAAAATCGGACATGTTAGATTGCTCAACCCTCTTTCTAGCACCAAAATGTGAGCACAAAACCTACATAGACTAACAAAATATCAACAAAACAATGTTAAACATATTAGTAACAAAAATCTAATGCTCTTGTTGTCAATCAGATATGCACCCAGTAAGAGTTGTTGATGAACTTGAGCACCCAAGATCACCTGCAAAACCAAGATAAACCTTCCACACGAGAGCAGCAAGAGATAAAATTTTGGAATATAGTGCAATAAAAAAATGATGTTATTATCACACACTAAATGATACAATATGCCTCAACTCTCCCTTGAATTGACTGAGTTAATATGAACTCATCTGGACTAGATAGGAGGGAGAGGTGAGTGTTGATTATATAGCACAATATGGGCAAATAATTCCAAGAGGGGCAATAAATCCTAAATAACCAAATTAGGTGGGAGTTATGCCTACTTGGAAAATGCCAAACATGTGGCATAACCTACTCAGAAAGAGACAGATGAGTGGTTTTGTGAGGTGGCATATAAAGCCAAAAGAGGATGTGAAACTCAACTACCCAAGTGTGAGTGGGAGCAACACATGTAATCGATGGATTACGCCACATGTCCTCACATGAACCACATCTCCTATAACTTAAGGTATGCTTAATAATGTGTAGGAAAAAAAATATTAAAAAACCTACACTAACACCCCCCCTTAAGCATAGCTTAGGTGGGTGAAAGGATGAAATAATGCAAAGATGAATCCTAGCTACAAGGCCGTGTTAGGTACCCATGTACAAAATACTCTCTCACAAATGGAGTAAAGGAGAAAACCCAGTGGGACAAAACTCCTCCCCAAAAGAGAGAAAAGAAAACAAGTTTCCCAACACAAGAAGAATTCCATGCAAGGAAGAAGTCCCCTCCAAAATAGAAAGGATAGGAAAGACCATGTAGCCTTCCCCAAAGTAGTCAACTGTTCCAATGGTTGAAGCTCGAAACTAAATGTAGAACATGGTCCACGATCATCGAACAATGTTCCTTCCCTTAGGAAGAAACAAAACCAAAGGTGTATGCAGGATATCTTCCCATTTCTGAAAGGAATATGAAGGAAGAATGATGAAAATGTATGAAGTCTTTGAACTCTACTCAGGTGTCTCCATGTCGATGTCAAAAGATATCACCATCAAATCAGGTGCTCTAGGCCACACTGCAGAAGGTGACAATCTAGAACCTAGTGGAGATGGATGTAGAACAAAATTCGAAGACAAAAATATCTCCTCTAAAGACAAAGGTGCCTCCTCCAAATGTTGCTCAAAAGCATCCACACTCATGTCAAAATGTGATGAATGATCATGTGGAGAATGAACAAAAGGATCCAAAGGTTCCTCCATAACAACTAAAGAAGAATCAACTTCATCAAAAAGAAGATGGATGTCATGAATAGTGTCTCCCAAGTCTGAAATATGAGACTCTATGAACAAACCTGCAATGTCTGTCAAGTAGTCATCCCAAGCAACTATATCTGGAAGATGATGTCGATCCTGTTGCACTGAATCACAAGTAGCCATGAATGTAACACAAGTATCCTCAGAAGAAATAGTAGATAGAGGAGAAGGAATGCAAGGCTCAATAACTAGATCTGATGTGAAAATACCAAGATTCAAATAGCCAAAATTCTCCTCAAAATCATATGTCACACAAGGAGTGTGATCAACAGCCAAAGGATCAAAACCATCATCAGGTGCAAAGTCTGAAAAGGTACACAACTGAGATTCATGATCAACTATCCCAGTAGCAATAATCTCTCTGCTCTCAAAGTCTCTGATGATAACAAAATCAGGTGTGAATTCCACAGTCTTCCCTACTCCACCATAGTGATCTAATAGATGGAAAGAAGATTGTTTGTCAAGTGAGGTACACACAAAACATCATTGAAGGTGCCATCCCCAATATCAATAGAACCCTTCCCAATTACACTCATGTAAGTGTGGTTGCCCATCAGAATAGGTGGCATAACACAAGGCTCAAAAAAAGAGAACATAGACT
This sequence comes from Sequoia sempervirens, assembly GCA_007258455.2. NCBI lineage: Eukaryota > Viridiplantae > Streptophyta > Pinopsida > Cupressales > Cupressaceae > Sequoia > Sequoia sempervirens. The sequence continues at coordinate 190,826,558 of VDFB02271358.1, read as the reverse complement.
ATGAAGAAGCCATATGATGAGAAGCTCCAAAATCTAGGAGTCATTTCCCTTATTCATGACTTGTAGAAGCACAAAGAGCTTTACCTTTATTTTTCTTAGACTCAGAAGCAAATCCTGCATGACCTTTATCCTTACTAGATCTTGACTATTTGGAATGTGAAGAAGAAGTAGACTCAAACATTCTAGAAGGTAGATCAATGTTGTTCTTCTTAAGAAGATGTTTCAGCTCATCAATATCCTTCTTATAACAAGAATGTTCTTCATGCCCAATCCTCTTGCAATATGAACAAGTAGATTTCTCCTTCTTAGATGAGTCCTCCCTTGTAGAGGATTTGTGTTGTGCTTGATCTGTTTGTGGATTTTTCTTAGATTTCTTTTGTTTCTTGTCAGATTGTCCTGACTCTTTATGTCCCTTAGGCTGACTAGCCAACAAGGCCTAAGTTTGTGATGGCTTTATGAGACCCATAGAAAGAAGCTTTTGTTGTTCATGCATTAACATCTCAGAAAAAGATGCAAATGAAGGCATAGTATATGTAGATCCCATAGTCAGTCTATGAGTATGAAAGCTAGAAACAAAAGCTGCAAATTCAGGACCAAGTTTATTCAGTGTATTATAGATTAATTGAATATCCTTTTTATCAATACCACAAGCTTTACATTGTGCTCTTATATCATTGACCTTAGTAATATAATCCTGGATGTTACCAAAGTTCTTTGGATCAAGGCTCATCGGTTCATTATCAATCTAATAACCTTTGACGAAAAAATGGATCACACTACTGCAAATCTTGCAAAATTCTACCCCAAATCAAAAAAAATTGCTCTGATAAAAGAGCTTGTATGACTGAATTATGGCCCTCCAAAGATTGACTGCAAAATCAAAAATGCAATTGGAGAGGAGGTTTGCTGAAATGTTCTGATTTAGTTTTTGCAAAATATGTAACCTATATGTAGAAACTAGAAATGACCCAGATGGTTTTTTTCTACTGCAAACAAAACCCAGATGGCGGATTTTCTTTAAAATATACAAAAAATGTGGATCTAGTGTAAAAAAAATTCCTTTAGCAACATAAAACGACCCCAACAACCAAAAAATGACATGAAAAGGTAGAATCAGCTACTTAAGACAAGCAAAGGCATACTACAACCTGCAATATTGATTAAAACACTCACAAATCTCTCAAATTTGAGAAGGGGCTTGCAAATTTGATGCTCTGGTACCATGTAAGAGTTGATGAACTCGAGCACCCAAGATCACCTACAAAACCAAGATAAACCTTCCACATGAGAGCAGCAAGAGATAAAATGTTGGAATATAGTGCAATAACAAAATGATGTTATTATCACACACTAAATGATACAATATGCCTCAACTCTCCCTTGAATTGACTAAGTTAATATGAACTCATCTGGACTAGATAGGAGGGAGAGGTGAGTGTTGATTATATAGCACAATATGGGAAAATAATTCCAAGAGGGGAAATAAATCCCAAATAACCAAATTAGGTGGGAGTTATGCCTACTTGGAAAATTCCAAACATGTGGCATAACCTACTCAGAAAGAGACAGATGAGTGGTTTTGTGAGGTGGCATATAAAGCCAAAAGAGGGTGTGAAACTCAACCACCCAAGTGTGAGTGGGAGCAACACATGTAATTGATGGATTACGCCACGTGTCCTCACATGAACCACATCTCCTATAACCTAAGGTATGCTTAACAATGTGTAGGAAAAATAATATTAAAAAACCTACACTAACACACCATTTGCCATATTTGCAAAAAAAAAACTATCTGTTGAAACATGGAAACTCTTTTCAGATGTGGGTGATCTCTATGAAAAGAGAATCTCCAGAGTGAGATGGTTCTTCGAATGATGATCCTATTCTAAATGACTTTCTAGGAAAAGGGATGGAGAATAACTAAAATTAAAACCTATGACTTAAAATATTTTCATAATTTAAGAATAACTTTAATGATGACTCTGGTTTTTTCCCACAAACAGCTTTCAAAAAACAACAGTATTTCACAATTCCTCATGAACACTTAACACATAAATAATTTGCATGAATATTTAAGTTTAAACACAACATATAACCTGTATTTTATGATCTTTCTGCACTAAAATTACAATTCTAGGACATAATAAGGATTATGCAAGCAGAAATCACAATATAACATCAAACTAAAACTGCAAAAGACACAAAATTGAGGAATAGGAATGCTTCTTTATTCATCTAAAGGAGTATGCCAAAGCCTAAAAACTAAGTACAAAGAAGTTTACAAGCTCAAAAATGTGTAAGAGCAAGAAACTAAAATCTGAACTAGAAAAACACTAAGTTTTTCACAAGATATATCTCCAAAACCCTAATCAAAGCTCAAGAAAAAAACTCCAGGAAAGGTATCAAAAACTACCCAAAAAGTTTACACAAAAGCAGAAAAATCACACTTTTGCATGTACATACTGAAAAGCTCCTCAAAAAAGGTCAAATCTGCTTTTAAAGCAAAAAACACCTTATCTCTCCAACAAGAAATTCAAATCTAACCAAAAGAAGACGACCCATAAATCTGCTAAAAATAGCAAAGAATTAAAACAATTCATTTTATTCTTGCTTTACATGGCTTGTAGATCTTATATTTTCCTCAATCTAATTATTTTTGTAATTAAAGATTTTTGAAATCTTTTGCAAAACAATGATAAACTTATCTCTCCAATTAATTTTCTTAAAAAATCATAAAAATATAATGCTTATCTCTTATCCATATCCTAATTGATTTCTTTAAAATCAATGGAAAATAAATGCCTAAGTCATAAGTAAAATCATCTTGCAATTTTTATTGATTTCTCACAAAATCAAAAAAAACCTAGGATATTTTAATCTCCAGTTTTCACTAAGGCATGAATATAACACAAATACCCCAAGGTATTTAATATTCAGGAAAATAAAACATACCTTACCTAAGCCTAGACCCATGAAATATTCGATCAATCATACCTAAAGACTTAGGTAAGTATCAATACATGAAGATTAAAAACAAATCGACCTAGGGCATTTGACTTAAGTTTGTTTAAAATGCAAAAAAGACCCTAAATTCGAATTAGGGAAAGTAAGAACAAAACCAATGAAGAAACCCTAACTCCTATCATTTCGCACTTTTGCATTTTGGAGAGTTTGGGCTCTACCTAAGAAAGGAGAATGTGTAGCCACCATGCTAGGGTTTCGAGCTTTCTGGTGAAATTTGAACTCCATCTGTCATTGTTTTTGTTGAATCTCCATGTCTTCTGATGGTAAGAACCTTTTGTGAGCTTCCTATGGGCTTTCTGAGACTCATTGCTTTGTTTCTAAGCCGCTTTCTTGGTCTTAAGTCTGCGGCATAAGCATACTTTTCTGACATATTTGTGGCTATGTGTTAACTTTTGTCTTTGCCTCTCAGCTCTATCATCTTTGTGAGAGCTTGACCTATGATCTGGGGCTCTCCAAGAGGGTCTAGTCGATTACTCCTCTGCAAATCATGGATAAGCTCGACTGTTACTTTTATTGTTCCATGGATTCTTTTAATAAGGAATATGGCTTCTCTGGCCACAGCCATTGACATATTTTTTGATGCATCTCCTTGGTCTCTGAATTTCCATTCCTTCTGGCTGACATGAGGGTGAGCTTGGGCTATGAGTTAGAATTTTGTGAGAGTTTGGTTGCAGCCCATGCTATTTTTCTATATGCATAAAATGGTAAGTTCTCACTTTTCATTGCTCTTCCAGTATCAAACAAAGCTTCAAAATAGTTGTTTTCTCTTCGAAATAAAACTGACCCATTACTGGGTGCACCATGTTCATGCATTTCTAATGCATTTCACTTAGAGAAATTTTTGATGATATTCATTGTTTTCCTTCATATTCTAGTTGTAGCATGCGTACTTAAGAGGCTTTCTACTTCAAAAATGAAAATTTGGAGTTATAAATATTTCCTTTGGTCGTGGCCACTCATGCACAGAAATGGGTTTTCTTGTAATTTTTTGGGCTCGACCCAAGACCACATCACAATTTCTTGTATTTCTAGAACAATCCTCATATGGGTAAATTGTATTTGAAGAAACTAAATGTTCATTCTGCATTTCTCCAGAACTAGAGCTCGACCCATGAGAGCATGTTCAAATTTCTGTGTTTTGACAACCCACATGGGTATTCTTAAAACAATAAAAAAAATATGTATATTTGTTACCATTCAAAATTCAAGCTCAACCCACCATGGCACTTCTCTTACATTTTGGATTCTGATAAAACCCTCATATGGGTAAATGATATTTTTCATTTCTTTTATTTTTCTGTTGAAAACCACATGTGGGTAAGCTGGAAATTGTACTATTTGCATTTTAATCTCGAAACCCCAATATGGGTATTCTGGAAAATGAAAGAAATATGCATTTTTTTTTATTTTAAAAACCCTTCATGGCATTCTATAACAGCATCGTACTTGTTTCTTTTTGACAATATAGAAGCCTTTAAAAGCTTGGCTCTGTGCACGAATGGCTGCTCCATTTGATTTAGAAAGGCAATTTAATTATTTCAAATGAGAAAACAGCATAAACCCTTAAAACTGCTTCAAACTCCAGTGAGTATCTTGAAATTCTTGTTCAAACTCCTATTGCACACAGAAACTCTTTTGATTAGCACCCTTAAATTGTTTGCTCAGTTTATCATGCCTTACTGGGACTTTTTGTTTCACTTATGTTGCTTTAGCTTGAATTTTTAAAGCTTTTCCATACTCTGAAAATCTCTATCCATAATAGAAATGTCTTTATATATTCAAATTCTTATCAAACCTGTTCATGTCTTTATGCAAAACTCTTTGACAGCATACTTTGAAAGCATAGCTAAATGATATGAATAGCTCTTTGAAACAATGTACTTTCAAAATGCTCCCCTCTCTTAGCCAAAATGAAGATGACTGTGTCTAACATACTTGATCACTGTATTCTATACTTGAAAAGTTGCTTCTTCATTACTCGAACAAAAGATTGTATTGTCTATGTTTTGATCAAATAGTAACACTATTCCTCTTTATGGCACTCTTCATGCATTTTTATGTTCCATTTAATAAAAATTGTCTTGTTCTCTCCCAAATGGAAAATCTGAAACTTGAAACATGCTTCCTATTAAATAGTGCTCTTAATAGTGAGGCATTATGTATGCCTTTTCACTATCACTGATTATGAGATAGAACATTGTTGTAATTTCATGAAGCAAGATGCATAAACAACACCCATGGAAGAAAAATGCAAACTATACCGCAATATTTGAGATTTGCAATCATGAAAATAATGTATTTAGTTGAACTAATTGAGCTTATTTAAGTCTATTGTCCACCTGTAGCTTTCAAGAAGCATACAACTTGATTGTTATGAGTGAACAGTCGACTTGATGGCTTTGATAAATGAACTCTGCTTTACTCTTTAAGATATAGTTCAAATGAACATGATAATTGCATTCCTTCACTCACCCCCATCTGTAATGTATAAGGGGCAGCATGTCAAGCTCTACCCTTGTGGGAGCCCCTTTTTCTCCACATGCTTGGTCTTCAAAAGATAATCAGCTACATGACTTTTCCTATACCTGCACAAGGAAACAAATGATGTTAGCATAAAAAAAATGTGATGATGATGTTTCCATTTTCAGTTCATGCTTTTGTTCCTTTGTTTTAGTTTCTCTATGCATTGCAAGGATTGAAATATATCTCTATTAGTATGGCATGTAGTATAGTTCATATCCTGAGCTCTTAATTGACGTTCTTCTCAATCTTTTGCAAGTACATTTGGGAGCTGAAGCAGAATGGAGAAAGCTACGAGGAATCAACCAAAGACCAACTTAGGCAATGACAGATATGTCCCATGTTATCTACTTTTTACTTTCAGTTGTATATTTCCTTTCTTTTCATGAATGGAAACGGCTAAAACCACAACTTGTGTGGATATTTAATTTCGTTCTTTCATTTCCATTCTGAAAGAAAACATTAAAATGCAAAGTTGTATTATCATTTGTATTCTTGTAATCAAATGAAAACATGTAATGTGAATCTCTTCATGAAATAAATGAAAGCACTCTGTTATGCTTTATCATTTGTATACTCAGTTTTGTACTCCATTCGATTTTGTGAAAAAATTGAACAATACTTCTAAAACTCAGCTTCCTTAAAACACTTGCAATACTGTCACTTGATGAATGATAAGTATAGTAAAAATAGCACTTAAGCATATGCAGAAATAACTGTATTTTTTCACTTTCAAATATAACAATATTTAAACCATCTCCACCAATTGAGCTGTAGCGAAAAATTTGGTAACAGATCCCTATGAAATTCTTTGACTAATTTAGGAGAAAACATGAAATAAACAAGGAAATAACATAATTGAAGCATGTAATCTAATCTAAACTAGCAAAACCTTCATACCATAGGGGGTGGTGCTCCTTTGAAGTGGAAACAAGCCCTTTCCCAATCCCTTGATAAGCTTGATGAGTTGTTTGATGATTCAAAGATGAAAAATGGCTATAATCTAGATATGAAACTTGAAAGTGATGAAAACTGTTAGAAGATTAATCTTTATTTGGTAAAGGTTATTCTTTATTTGTAATTATTTATTAACTTGTAGGAATATTCCAAAGGAATCCCTACAAGTCTTTTGTCTTTTTTTTTCATCTCACACATGTGTGAGGATGGCTTATTTTTAATTCCTTTATTAAGGAATATTTGTAACCACCTCCTTAAGAGGTGACACTTTGCACACACATAGATGAATGGTGGAATTCATTGAGTTGGGAGTTACATTGTAACTCCTTCTTCTCACCTCTACTTATTAAGGTGCCTCTCCTCTCATTCTTTAAGACTCATGCAAGAAAGCTAAGGCTGAAGCTCTCTCTCTTTGTATTATTCTTTAGGCATTTTGCCTCCATTCATAATATTGGGGTTTTTTCTTATTTTTCCCCTTAACAAATTCTTGTGTCTCTCTTGCTTTGGTGGTGCTTGGTTTGGCTACTTCAATTTATTTGGTAATCTCTTTCCTTCAAACAATTGCTCTTTATTAGTACTTTCCATTGCTCTTTTCTATTTCCTTTCAAAAACTATGAACTCAAATGGCTAGTGTGATAATGCATGAAGTTATGGATACATATTATGAAAATGATGCCTCTATTTATAGAATCCAAGGGTTGAAGATTGGAGGAAATTGGTGAATGTGGGATAAATTGAGAGCCAATGTGAATGTTCCAAGTGTCACAATTTTATTGGAGGAAGGTGGAGCATATTTTGGGAAATGTGTGAGTGGAGGATGGAAGAGAAGTAAATGTTGTTGGTTGAGAATTTAAAATTCTTGTAAGAGGAATTGAATGCAATTTGAGATGATGTAAGAGGATTTGAAAGGTTGTAAGAGAATTTATTGCAAATGTAAGAGGATGTGATAGATTTTTGAAATCCTTTGGAGGAAAATTGAATGAGAGGTGGTTGAGAGGAATATGCCTTGGTGAGAAAAAATAGATGAATTAAATAATTAATTGAAATTATTTTCATTTGCAACCTAGTTAGTTGACCATGAGTTGATTTAACTCTTGAGGATTTAAAAGTTGGAGGAATTGATAATGATGATTAGAAAGCTGATTTAGGATTAATTAATTGGAGTGAATTAGGAGATGTAACATTTGATTTGATTGATTTTAATCAAATGATAGGATTAACATTTGATTTAATTAAATAAGATGAATAATTAGTTAGAATAAGGATGAATTAATCAATATTTTATTAATAGTTGAATTTGTTGATTTTAATTAAATAATGTTGATTATTCAATTAAGTGATCAATTTGAGGTGATTTAAGAAGAAAGGGTGTTTGTCGATCAGAATCGGATGCATAATATCAATTAGGACATTTTACGTGTCTACACTATCAAATCAGGAACTTCATGACAAATCTTGGTAGTTCATATGCACGAGAGACTGCCCTTGTTGCATTCTTTGGAACATTTCAAATGAGTATGAATAAAAGGCGTAGGATTCCAATAAGTGTTGTCAAAAGGTACTCTGAAACCATAAATTTTCTTGTGTCTACATATTTTTATCACATGGAAGTAGTTGACTAAGGATAGTTTGGATATTTGAATGGACTATGAAGTGTCAAAGGCTAAAGTTGATAATTATGCTAAAATTCTTTTGGAAAGCCCTAAAAATCTCAATGTAGAAGGTACCTCTAGTAGCATGACCGGAACAGGGAAGAAAAGGAAGAGTGTTGTTAAGAAAGAAGTTGTAGAAGGAAGTGAGCTTGAACATGAGCATGAAAGAATAAATATTCAGAGAGCTTTGGAAGAATTGCATAAGGTTATTATTGGTGCTAATTTTGATTCATCTATTTCTGTTGTGTAAAATCTTTGTGGCATGATTGATTCTTTGAAGGTCTACATCTCTGGACTTGAAGTGCCTGCTGGAATTAGGTCTAATGAAGGAAATTTGGAAGATATTAAAGAAAAATGTGTGAATTCACACAATCATGTGATAAAGGAATTGAAGAGTGTACAAGTTTGTGAAGAAGAGGCACAGGAATTACTTTCTTTTTGCCTAGATTGGTCTAGCAATACACTGGATCTAATAAATGACATAAGGATGAGTGAGTCTCAGATGAGCACTTAGGAAGATACATACAAGTTAGTAGAAGATAAAGATAATCAGATGTGGTCCTATATCATGCAACTTCAAGAAAAATTATTTTCTCTATAGGATCAAAGGACATATGCTATCAAGAAGTTTGTGGCACTTAGAGACATGATTAAACTTAGACATACTTTTATTTCTAGTGCTCTTGGTTGTATTGGTGAATTATTAGAGATTAATCTTAGTCCCAATACTTTAGAAAATGGTGTAGATTCCTTAACTAAGATTGAGCTATTTTACAAATCTTTTGCAAGTGCAAAAGGTTCATGGGAAGAAGGTAAAGTGTCATGGAAGACTATCCTAGAGAGTCTCAGAGGTTCTTCTTCAGGTTAATTCAATTTTGTGTTCATATCTTTTTGGTTACACTTTGATGCATATATACATGTATACCAGACCCCTTCCTTTACCATTGATTTCAAAGGGGGAGAGATAGAGAGATAAAGAGATGGAGAGATAGAGAGACAGAGGAAAAACATTTTTTTGAAGAACAATTTTGATAGGGGAGTATTCAGAGTATACTAGAAAATGTTTTTGTCATGCATGTTTCCATCAATGCAAAAGGGGGAGATTGTTGGAAGCCTTGCAACATGAGCATGAAGTATGGATGGCTTGTGCTAGTTGTTCCTATATTGTCATTGATGTCAACATGGTGATAACTATATGGGAAGTCTACTTGGTTTACTGGAAGTTGTTCTCTTTCAGTAATACTCTTTTGTGATGGATTTGTGATGGTAATTAAGTCCATAATTCACCGCAAGATCTGATATGGTTCTAATCTCTTAACCATGCTTTCTTGACTCATTCAGATAGCTATACCATGGATCTTGAGATGTCTTTTGTTGTGAACAAAAATTTATCTTTGACAGATTTCAACTCTGTATTCTACTATTGTTCCTTTCTTGGCATACTGTGTGTGAGACTCTGCATTCTACTAAAGTGAACATTCTTATGTTGTGGTTTTTGTTGTTAGTCTCTATTTTGGTAGTATGATGGGAAATTAATGTGTTCTTAGATCTGAAAGGTGTTTGCTTTGAGGTTTATTTGTTGATTTGGAAGATTGTGTTCTAGTCTTGGCCGACTCAGTGTATGCAATACTGTATGAAGACTAGTTATGCTTTATGGGTGATAGCCAACTTGGTATAATGCACTACATGGTAAAAATGTTTAAATCATATATGGTGTCGACAAAGGAAGCTTTGATTACTTCGTGTTCATCTAATTAGGCTGACCTAATTAATGAATAAAGATATACTTGTATATATATATATAAGATGTTTAGAGGAATGAGATGAGCATAAGCAGTGGAAGTGGATATATGGATTGAATGTGAAATGCGAAGAGGAAAAGGTGTGTGAAGATCTAAACCTAAATGCTTTATCACTTGTGATCAGAGCAGTTTTGTTGAGCAACTATTGTGTGATGTATTACTTCATATTTTGAGCTTCAGTGGAACTAAACCTTGCACATTGAAGGTGTATCCTATCAGTTCAATCTTTTGGTAGTGAGCCACTATCATTGTATCTTGGCAGTTAGCCATCTTTTGTACTCAGGCAGTGAGCCTTGTTTAAGGACAGTGAGTCCTAGAAATGAGCCTTTTTAAGGACAGTGAGTCCCGGTAGTGAGCCCTATAATATTTTTTATCCGGATATAATATATTGTGAGTTAACCCTCACCGTGGTTTTTCCCTTAGTAGGTTTTCCACATAAAAATATTGGTGTTCATGTGTATGGTTGCATTGACTTGTTTTTATTTTTTCTCAAGCTAATTTTGTCAGAATTGTGATAATGTTTAGATGGATTTTATTATTGTTTTATGGAATACTAATTCACCCCCCCTCTTAGTATTCCAAATGTTTAACATTCTAGTGTTTGATTCAATCCAAATCCTGATTCCTAAAGGTTTTATAAGCTTGTTGAAAATTCACCTCATCACCCACATGGTTGATAATGTCGCAATTCTAATTTCCACAAGTGTTGCAGAATCAAGTTTTGGAACTGAACCCCAAATTTTCACCTTTGTGTAGTTCTTGTTCCTGATGTCATTCCAACTCAGAATTTTTCTGTTTTGTTAGGATCGAACCTCTGAATAGAACCTTACCTATTCCAAAATTATTGATCATGTGCTAGGCTCCAACCTGATTTTGACTTCCACCTTTTAGTCGGGATCAAAATCGGAACGGAACCTTGACCTTTCACCATCAAGTAGTTTTGATTCCAAGTCTCGTTTTGATTTTGACTTTCCCATAGCTTTCAAGATCGAACCTCAAAACAAAACCCGAACATTTTACGTTAAACTAAGTTCCAGTTCCATGTTCCATCTTGATTCTAACTCCTGTCATTTTGGTTGGGATTCGACCCTGGAGTGAAACCTGAACCCACTCCCTTTAGGCAAGTTCTAGTGCCAAGTGTCATCTCGATCTTGACTTTCGATAGACCTTCTTCAAGGTTCAAGTGTTGAGTTTTACTCCAATTCTGATGTCTGATAGTTTGTTAATAGGTTTAGTAATGTTCATATTTTACGTTCTATCTCGAACCCAACTCCTGAAAGCAACAAGGATATCTTGTAAATGAGTACTTACAAATTTTAGAATTTTAATATAGGATGTATTTAATGCCTAACTCCTTGCAATGCTCCTTTCTTCCTAATGAATTTCATGATTGCAAGTCTATTAAATGTTTGATTCAGAAGAAGATACTAGTGTTGAGGAGGTACCAAAAGAATAGAAGGCTAAGAAATTGAAGCCAAAACAGATCCCATTTACCATGAAGTACAACTTCTAGGGTTCTCCTATGCCATCAAAGTTTGGGTCAGATGTGATGAAGATAACTAATAAATTGGTCAAGGCCATGTTGACATTGAGAAATTCATCAAAGATACTTTCTCAAAAGATACCAGTCTGAGGGATAAGAAAATTTCTAATTCAGGGTTGGCACATGTAGCTTCATTTCCCATAATTTTGTGCAATGTCCTGAGTTCATATTAGTTGTTGCACATACATATAACCTAATCCAAAGGAAATGTATTGATCCTTAGGGGACTGAAATTATTGATTTAACACCGAGGATGATAAGGATATTCTTTGACCTACCTCTCCATCCCAATCTTAAAATGATGATAGAGGTTGAGGCATTGCAAAAGTATGAAGTAGATGTGGATGGCAGCAAGAGATATATAAACAAGAGGTGGTTGAAAACAAAGAAGAAGTCAATAAAAAAACTACCCACCAAGTTAAAGATGTTTGAATTCTCTATGAAAGTAGGGGAGGTCATTACACTATTGGCCAAAGCATTTAGGAAGGAAGATTCACATGCATTTAAAACCTAGATGTTCTCCTTTATTCAAATTATTCTTGATGGAAAATAATATTTGGACTGGGGACAAATGGTATCTGATGTCATTCATGCTCAGATCACCAAGGTGAAGGAAACAAAGGTATTTTATATGAGTTCTTATATTATCTACTATACTACAAGAATGGGGAACTTCCCAGGCTTGGACGTAGAAGGGTCCTTGCGGAAGCAGCTGGTGAAAATAGAGTTTGGAAATATTATGATCAATTGGAGCTCAAGAAGGTGGAAAAGCAATTAAAAAAAGTTAATGATGCCTTCTTGTATGTTGTTATTAATCAATTGATGAGAGATATTAGCTTTAGATTAACTAAGGAAGCCATGGCTTTTATTGGAGAATGGGGGAATTGGTTTATATAATACCCCAAGACTACTTACATTAGGTTGTTTGGTTTTGACAAGACTCCATTCAAACTTCCAAGGTGTTGTAGTGATAAAATGATTTTAATGGAATTCTCTCGTCAGGCAACAAATTCAATGCAAATTTTGCAAGCAAGCACAAGACAAGTTGTCACAAATTCCCTCTTGAGTTTTGTTTTTACTCGTGTTCAATAGCAGTGGTAGCCAAAACACCAACAAAGGAGTTCCAGTCTTGTAATTTGAAGTTTTATGAGGCAAGGAAGAATTTTGACCCAAACAGGGAGATGAATGATCTGTATGCATCTTTGTTCCCTTATCATGAGTGTCATCTTGAAGACTTTTGGGCTGATCTTTAAGATCAATTTGAGGTAAGAAAAAGAGGATATGAAAGGATGGTTGTTCCCTAGATGAGAGACTTCAACATTAAGGAGGTTATAACGGAAGGGATATCAGATGATGGCATCACCCTTGATCCTCAATATGAGGTGGATGAAATTGCAACAAGAGAGTTGGAGCCTATCAACTATATGGAAAAGAAAGAGTTTGATATAAACAAGGTTTCATAGGTGGTTATTAATTGGAGCTTAAATTGGATTGACATACGCATCAAAAAGCCTCAAGGCATATCCACAAGAAAGAGAAAGGATTCATAGGTTGAATCATCTTTGGCTGCTAAACCAAAGAAATATAAGAGGATTAGGAAGTAGAATCCATAGACAGAAGAAGAGGTTACAATGGAAAAGGTTACAAAATCCTTCCAAAAGGCTACAATCACCTATCAAGCTATTGCTTCTGGAGTAGTCTCAAGTTTTGGTACCGAACCCATTTCTACTGTGTATCCAAAAGAAAAAACTATTTGAGGTCATTTTATTGTTCCCTCACAAGCTGAGGGAATAGAAACTGAAGAAGCCCCCTCCACTACACCTTCAACAATAAAGACAACAACTGAAGAAGGGAAAGAGATAACAATCATAGAATCTCCTCTCCCCTTAGATTCTAAAGAGACTCCTCTCCAAGAGGAAAAAAAGGAAGAAAATGAAGAATACTTTGAGGAGGAAGATGTAGATTTGGGAGAAAGGAACCTATGGAGGACAACAAATATGGAACATGTCTTAACAGAGGATGAGTAGTAGGAAATAATGGAGAGTTCCAAAAGGAAAGTTATTGAGGAAATAGCTAGAGAAGAAGAAGAAGAAGAGCAAAAGAAAAAGGATGACTTGAGGAAGCTCACAAGATGGATATGGAGCTGAAGAAGATAGCTGAAATTAAAGTTGAAAATGAGAAAAGAGAAAAAGAGAAAGTTGATAAAGAAAGGTTGGAGCAACAAAAGGTCTCATCTTCATAAGAAATTATTACAACTTTTTCACTTCCACAACCTCCAAAGGAAACACCCCCAAGTGCTCAACAAATGATAGCCCCACCAAGTACTCCAACCTAGTTCAGGTTGAATTTAGAGAAGAGGAAAGAGGTTGAGGCTCAACCAGTGAGTTGGGATGAGATGATTAAAGAAGTGGACAAGGTAAAACCTAAAAAGAAGCCAATAGTAATACACTCTAGGAGGCTAATAGATGATGGGGATTTGGCTATAGATATTGCAACCCCGATAGTTGTAAGGATGATAGAGAGATATAGGCTTCTAACTACCAATTGAGCACGGTTAATCTAGGGAAGAAAACCAAAAATCAACATATGACACTCACCGAAATCATGGAAAGTTCAACAAAATCAAGGATGGTAAAGGAAAAATAGGCTAAAGATGAGTTGAAAGCACAAGTAGGAAAAATGAAAAGATTTATGAAGGATTTCACTGAACCAACCTCAGAGCAACCAACATCATCAGAGGTACCTGTGTTAATGAGTCGTAAGGAGATTGATGAGCTGAATAAAATGAAAAGAAAAGCTCAAATGTTTGATGGTTTGATTAATATTCTTCACAAAGAAATAGAAGAACTCCTTGACTAGGGATATAAATATTATGATGAAGCAAAAACACTAGGCAAGCAAATAGGAGAATATATTCAAAAATTGTTGGATGAAGTAGAAAAATATAGAGAGTATCTGAAGAAGTTAAAAGCTATTGACAGAATGCCCAAGAAAACACTGACTGAATCAAGGATTTTAGGAGATGAGAATTCTAAGTACATTGACAAGGCCATCAACATAATTATCTTTCAATCAAAGATCCTTATTGAGCATAGGATCACATTGCTCAAATTTCAACATGAGGTATGGGATCATACTTTGATATTTGAACAGATTTTTGGGTGCATTACCACCAAGAAATCACTAAGCTCCCAACCAACTGATGAATTAGATTCTTTGTAGAAGACAAAGGAGGAGTAGAATAGCCAATTGGAAATTTTGATAAAGAAAGGAGATGGCCCTAATGAGTGATGAAAATTAGGGTGGAGGTTTTCAAATCACTTACAATTCAACCAACTTTACAATTTGGGAATCCTAACTTGGTGTCTTATTCTCAATTCCTTTAATCTCGCTTGTAGCACATCAAACAGTGAAAATTCAACATATCTTTTAAAGAAGGCCTCAAACCCATGAATTAGTTACCATTTAGAATACCCTTTATTCTCTTCTTTAACATACCAAATTTTTGCATGGACTTGTTTTAGAACATCACCTTCTAAAATGGACTACTACATTTCCCTTAAGCCCAATTAGGCCTCTTTTACAAAGCCACTATGTGATTTTCCTTCCCAAAATCACCAATCTTCACTCAAAGGCTTGAGATAGATCACATGGGGTCTAAAACAAACATTTTTTACCACTTGCAACATCTACAAACTCACCAACTAGATCAAAACCCTACCTCAACATATCAATTCAAGCCTAATACATTGAGATATTAGGCTAGGGCTTGCACAAACAGGGCCCTACCTCCATCCCCTACATCTACAATCACTACCAAAATGAAAAACATCCTAACTAAATCCATTCCACTGATTTGTAGAGGTTTTCACTAGTGGAATGGTTTAATATGCCATTTTCTTGTTCAAACCCTCTTGACTTAGGGTTTTTAGACCGTTCTCAGTAAATTGGCTCTAAAAATCTTCAAACTTTATGAAATCAACTCAAATAAAAACCAAAACACTCTTAATTCATGCCATCATCGAATTCAATTCACATTATATCATTTTCTAATTGTAAAGGAGTTGTACCAATGCCTGTAGCAGCAAATTTTAATGAAAACACACAGAAAAATGAAGTTTTCTTATTGCTTGTGCACCAAAAATGTCTCCAGAACCTTTCCTTGAAGTTTTCAAGGCCTATTTAAACATCAACAACCAAAAACAAATGGTTCATAACCACCTTTTGAATTGGTAACTGTTCAACTTCCAAAACAAGACAAAATTGCAAAGTTGCTTGTGCAACTTTTGCAACATTTTACAAAACTTGACAACTTAATGTAAACCTAACCCCATATGACTCATTACATTAGAGATGATCTAAATAGACCTTATTACACAAAAATTGGACTCATCAACACAAAACTCAACATTAGACCAAAATTTGCAACATTGACTAGGTGCCCCTGCACCAATGAGACCCTTTTAGATGAATTGATGGTCATTAGATATGACACTAAATGGGCTTCAAGAGACACTAGACAGATGCACGAGGCCACTAAAGTAGTTGCAAGTGATTTTGAGCGATCAAATTTAAAAGTAGAATGGGTGGGCGGATCTGATGAAGAGGTCCTGGAGCAGATTTTCAATAATTTTGATGATTATCATGGGTTTCCAAAGAAGGTTGTTAAGTAAAATAAAGGAATATTCTACTTTTGAAATAGAATAAGGTCAACAAAGGTCAACCTTTTTCAGGCACCCTATTTACAATGATTAACTATAGTTCATCTCTAGCAAGCCAAGAAAGAAGCACCACTCCTCGTACATCGACAGTCTTGATAAAGTCTCAAGTTGAACTTGGGTGTCCCTATAATTATGGATCTGGGCACCCTATTTTTGTGGATCATGATTTTTGAAAGGATATTTTTTAATGTTTTTTTTTATTTTCTATAAGTTAGGGAATTCTCCTCAGTGTAAAGGTCAAAAAATTGAAATCATATTTGCAGCCTTAAGTAGATATTTTGAAAACTTTATGAAGTTAAGTTAGTTTTTACAACAATTTATTAAGTTTAGTGGTGACATAAAGGACAATGGTTTTATGTACAACAATGAATTTTTTTGGACGTAAATACAACCTATTTGATGAGAATCAATAGAAGAAGCTAAATTTAAAACTATCATTTATGTTGGCTATGAATGGTATTCCTCTTTTGTTCGTTGATCTGCAAAATCTGTGAAGAGTTAATTAAATATTTCTAATTAATTATGATAGAACAAAAATTTCAAGTAGGCTTATTAAATATACACTATGGATGGATATGATTACATAAATTATTATGAGTTATTTCATTCATTGGTATTGACATTTTAAGAAGCTTATTATAGAATTGCATGTTTGAATATAAGAACAATACTTATTCACGTTTTTATGTTCTAAAATCTATGATGGATCTTTTTTTGTTTCTTTAAAGCCTATTGTTGGAACATTTAAAATTTCAGTTTGTTACCTTTTAACCAGAAAAGGCCCCTTGAACATTATAGTCATGTTAACCACTAGGTGATATAGTACAGTTGTGAACCAACTATCAAGACCTTGGAAGATAGGTGATTTTATGATTAGTTATCTTTTTCAGGAGAAGTAAGGTAGAAATATTTTGCTTAATGTTTGTTGTGTCAATTTGACCATCAACACAACCCTTGATAGAAATTTCGTAGGGGGAAGCAGGGTAGGTCACCTTCAGTGTTATGCCCCTGGTCTTGTACTTGACATAGGTGTGATACAATAAGTTTGTCCTCAGAGGAAGTAGATTAACCGGGGTAGAAAAAAGTGATCTAACGAGTAGCCCCCACATGACACCAGTAGTTTATATCTGGTGTCATTCACAATGTGCATAGATCCCTCATGAAAAAGCTTCAAACACTTATGAATTACCGAAGCGATCACATTCATGGAAACTATCCATGGGATGCCTAGTTTCACCTTGAACAAGTTCAACTCCATGATGATATCAAAAGGAGCATTTATAGTCCTAGGTCTTACCAAGACTAAGAGAGTGACGAAACCAATTGGAGGGACTGAGAGTCTATCATGTGTATGTATCATCATCTTCAACTTCTCATATTTATCCCTATGTAGAAACTTTATTAGAAGAGTCTCCTCTGTTATAACATTCATACAACTCATGGGGTCAACCAAGACACCAATTAAAATGTTCCCATTGATGTGAGTGGGAATGTACAAGGGGAAATGATCTTTGTTCATAGGCAGGTCTTGCGATGTGAAAGTTATGTTTGGTGATTCATTTGCAGGCTGAGTGGGAGGAATATGCATAAATGAAACCATGTTTACATACTTTGAGAACTTAGGAGAAGCAAAGCCAAGAGGTTCAATAATTAGGTTTGTAGAGTGGGATGAAAAGGGGTCCATGTAGATCTAAAATTCATTGTTAGCCTTTTCCATAGACTTGTTTGCATTTTGCTTCTTCCCATTGACACAAATAGTACCGTCAGCAATGTGATCCTATATCTCATGACACAGGTGCATGCATCTTTCGATATCATGTTCATGGATTCAATGGTATTGGAAGAATGTGTTCTCTTCGTACCAATCAAGGTAAGTTTTAGTAAGGTTTCAAGGATCTGGAAAGGTTGTCACTTTATCTTTCAATAATTTATTTAGAATAGAGGAGTACGATTCTGATAACTTCATGAATTACCTGTTGTGTTTGAGGCCTTTTGTCGCTAAATGTAGCAACTACATTCACAATAGATTTACCTTTACCATAAATTGACACAATAGACCTACCCTCAAGATGGGAGTATGAGGAAGATCCCCCATATTGGGGAACTTTTTGTTGGTACTCTACGTAACACACAGGTGTACAAAAGAAGGATGCTTCATCAAAGAAAACTTCTCTTTCCAAGACCTCTGAAGGTTTCTAATGAAAACCTTTTACACATCTGAGTCAAGTAGAGGATAAGATATCTGTGAAAAGAGGACTTGATACTGGAAGCGATGAAATGAGTTATCTTCTCATGCTCTCCCTACTTACACTGGACGAGGTTTGAAAGGCCATCTTTGACCCGATGTTTTCTTGGAATTGTGTGAGAAACTAATTCAAAAGTTGATCAAACAAATATGGAGTTATCAAGCAAGGAATAGTACCATTCTAGGGTTGTATCTTTGAGATATCTTGGAAAAAAAATTCCATTAAGGCATCATGGTGGAAGAAATCCATACACATGGCATTAAATGTTGACACATGCATTTGTGGATCTCCCTTACCACCATATTTCTTAAACTTTGGAATCTCCATCCCCTAGGAGATAGGAGCATTTAGAATCACTATTGATAAAGGACCGTGATGAAAGAAAGGTTGGAAAATTGGTTGGGAGGTGGCCAAGGACAGGTTCGGCAGCTAATTCTACATCTGGCCCATGTTTTTTAGCAAAGCATTCAAAATAGGATTAGATGATGAAATGACTAGTGGAACCACCACCAGAACCACCGCTAGAGCCATCAAAGCCATTGCAACCACCAACCCCTATTCCGCTAGGGTTCCACCACCAAAGCCAATATTTCCCCCAAGGTTACAACCACCAGAATTAGGAGGAACGACATTGAATCCCAAAGGGGCCATGTTTACCTTAATGGTCAGAGGGGCCTCAGGCAAGGGGGTGGTATTGATGGAAGGGCCTATCTCAATCATGTATATCGATGTCATGGGCATCGAGACTCCTATCTTCCTTTCATAGGTCTCAAGCCTATAACCTTAGGTAACACCCAATCTAGAGTTGCATGGACAGATGCTTCCACTATGTTGGTAAGGCCTCAGATGATTTCCAAGCCTACTCGATCCTTGTCTAACATATATCTCATTTCATTGACAAGCCTAGCATCCCTAGCCATGTTTTTTTCTTCCCCACATGATTCGTGAGATCCAAGAGCCTTCTATCTAGAGCAAGAAGGTGCTCTACAGGAATAATGAGAGCATCATCCTCATTCAGAGGTGGTGTCGTAGGGGAAATGGGAGGAGTAGGGATGTGAGGGGTCTCCCGAAAGAAACTCATCTTTTCCCTGAAACCATTTCTTGAGAAGTGAGACCAGTAGTGACCTTCGATAAATCCATCTCTAGGTGTCATACACTTCTCCTAACAATGTACCTGAAGGTTGTAGATTGAGTTGTAAAGCTCATAAAGCTTCATGATACACAATTATGCAACCCACACAAGATGCAAGAGAAGGAATCTTAACACACAAAGACAAACACCATGATGTTCATGTTAGGTTCACCAAAATGTATAGGAGGAGTACCAACTACTCTGAGACTCTAGGTCATGAAAGAGTCCTAAGAAACATGTTGTCCTTATCTATCTCAAGCTTTGTTAAGTGATTCGAGAAGGTTAAGATTTCAAGGTTGAAAAGGAAGAACAATCTAGTTATTGTTGTCCTACTAACCCGAGTGTTTCATAGGGTCGGACAAGCTAATTTCCAAAGTCCAACCTACTACTCAGACAACTCTCTGCTTGAGGATGACAGCACAAGATATAGACTCTAGCATGATGTGTTGGTGTCTTAGCAGTGTGTTGGCATCTATACAAATAGAAGATTTTAGAGATAGATTAAAACACCATAAATCTAACTAACAACCTGATTGGCGAAGTTTTATGTTATGATAGAATAATAGACAAATAAAAAAATGAAATACAACAAGAAGAATACTTTAACTAAAATATGCTTGAATTGACGAAGAGGAGGTGAGAAAGGCAGACCTTTCTATCTGAAATTTGAATCTTCAAAGAGTTGGACACTAGAGTACCTACACACACAAGACCAAGGAAAATGTTTGGGCCATTTTTAGAGGACTGCCTCAGTTAGTCCCTCGCTTTAGTGTTTCCATCTCCACAAAAAACCAGATAACTACGAGTGTAGAAAATGATAAAGAAATGTATGGAACTGCAAGTGCCAAGCAATAATACAAACAATAATATGCTACTATGTGAATACAACAATGCAAAAGCAATAGAGGATATCACCTTCACAGCTATGTGTTCTCAAGGCAAGTAGAGGAAGGAGTGAGCTTGCAATTTCAACAACAACGTTGTCACAACAAATGGAGTGGAAGAACCAAGAAACCAATAGTTTGCAGCTACAATGGAGTGATGGTGGAGCTAGAAGTGTGAGAGTTGATCAAGAAAGCATGAAGAATTCAGTCAAGAGTTCAAGAATGGTCAAGAAGTTGGATAGAATGAAGAATTAGGCAATTTGAATGGAAAGGAGGAAAAAGGGTTGTTTGGAATCAGTCAAGGGAGGCAGAGATGTTACACTTCGTTGCCAATGGAGAAACATAACACCTCTGCAAATTCCAAAGGTAGGAATCATGTCAAGACAATGGTGCGGCACACAGACATCCGCACAACACACATGGGTCCCTGACAAAATTCCTCCATTGACAGGAAAATGAGCTACCAAGTGGATGAGGAAAGGTGGCAGATGTGGGAATTGCATCATCGAGTTTCATTTTCTAAGGTAAGGGTGATTTAAATGGGGAATTTTCCTAGGGGTGAAAATTCAAGCCATTACACATACTTGAATTTGATGAAATGTAAAAATCCTTTATTCATACATCTAAGACTATATCATTCATCCACATTTCAAGGGTCTATAGCTTTGTTTGTATGTGGGATTTATTGTTCCCTATAACTTATAAAAGGATTACCCTCCTGAGTCTTGTGGAGCTCAAAGTGTTGAAGGCTTGATCCAACCTTGTTCATTAGATTTTCTTGTCCTATGTTTGATTATAGGGAAAATGTTTGTCATAATCCTTGTTCCCTTGGTTTGAGCATTGTATTTTCTTTTAGAATTAAGGTTTGTAGTAAAAAACACCAAGAGATGTGATGATTTAATATTATGTGATGGGTTATATAACGTCGGGTAACTTCTTAGGCTATGCTTTGACTATCCTTATATTGTGCAAGTGTGCCTAGTGTTTCACTTGAGCGTGCAAGTACAAATTTTCCCAACAATAGTCATTTAGATAAATCAACTTGGGTAAAACATGATTGCTTTATCTACATCTCATTCAATTTGACTTTCTAGACAAGTCTTGTGAATCCACATGTATAACTTAGATCCAAATTGGTGTTAATTTTAGAATTGTGTTGTGAATAGGATACAAAAAAAATGGATAGGAACAAATACATCTATTATCAATTATGAGCATAGACACACATTTATGTTCACAATAATTATGATTGAGGACAAACACATTCAATCATAATCACCTAACAAATATGATTGGAAACAAACACATCCAAGTTCCACAAATAACTAATAATTGTGATTGGGGAGAAATACATCCAATCACAAATACAACATAAAAGGTTTGAGGACTGTCCTCATTTTCACATATGCAACCATTTTATAAGTCACTAACACTTTGATCACAAATGATATAAGATGGTTACTATTGTTGATCTATGAACCAATATTTTCTTTAGTCATTTTGGCATTAATAGTTTTGTTACTAATTTGATTTCATAATCTCATTATTAGGACTAATGAGAAGACATTACTTGTCCTCCAACTTCTTGTGCCTTTATCCTCCAATAGGTTTGATATTTACTCAATAAAATTTTCTTTGAGGCAATTTTGGAGTGCTCCCCCTCAAGATGGATGTCACATACAAATGCTTGTGCATCCAATTACAATTGAGGCAATTTTTATTTTAATTATTTTTTGACACTTTTAGATTTTGATAAGCATACTTTTGACAACACAATGATTAACGACTCATGAAAATGGACCCTATAAAAATAATATAACTTGACTTTGACTTGCTTTGACAATATATAATATTTTATTCAACTTCTAAATTTGACACAGAATATCTATATAAGAACTAGTAATACATTTTGAAACATTAAACTATATAGACAATAAATTATAATAATAACCTACCACTATTAAAACATAATAATTCTCCACCTTCCACCCACCCTACTCTCCCCTTAATCAAAATAACTATACACAAAGGTCTATACAAAGGAGTTCATTGTTGATAAAGATGAAATAACATTAGTTTAAACTTGACAATAATATCATTATTCTTACCTACATAAAATATAGATAGATGAAAAAATAACTATTATTTTGAAAGTTTGTACATAAAATTATAGTTACAGTAGCCAAGTAGCCATGATCTTATATGACATCCCTCCTATTAAAAACTCTTTTAAATCTACCAACATTTCTTCCTCAAAAATTAAGCACACCTCGCACCATTGTCTATTTAACCATATTAGAAAGACTTTTTAATTGTGTTGATACCGGCATACGGCAAATTCACCGCCAACAAATCACCGATGGAAAATTCACCACCAACAATTCACCGCGCAAAAAATTAATTGCATGAATTTTTGGCCATTAATTTTCCATGGCGGTGAATTGTTGATGGCAATGAATTTTCCCATGGTAAATTGTTGACAGTGAATTTTCAATCAATGAATTGCTCACAGTAAATTTTCCTAAAATTGTTGATAACACACACCACCCTCTATAACCCTTGACCATGTCTTACATAGTAAAGATAAATCCCAATATATAAGTTGGGCGTCATTGACAAAGCAATTTTCCAGCATGAACAATCTCTTCTACCTGTGGAACATTAATTCCTTCCACATGTTTCATAGGAATTGCTATCAAAAACTGCTATGTACAGCTTCATTAACAAAGTCTTGAAGATTAGGTACACTAGCGCATGGCTGACATGGGTAGTTGTCGATCAGATCTTGGGATGGGACACAACAAGTCTTCAGATTGAACTGACTTCCTTTGCTAACGTTTAATCCAATACTAGCAGAATCGACGAAGAGAGGATTGTTATAGTGGCCCAAAAAAAAAATGCTCTGATTCTTTGCCTTCCACTACATTTTCTAATTCCTTGCACTGATTCTCTGTTTACAAACTAAAGTTAGTCAGCCCAGAAAAAATTGCTTTAATACCATATAAGAATTCCTAAGCATGCATTTTTGTGCATTGATTTGATATGGGTATATATGGCATCAGGAAAATTCACCCCCAACAATTCATCGTCAACAAATTCACCTCCAAAAATTCATAACCAACAACTCATCACCATGACAAATTCACCACCATCAATATGATATGAATTGTTGGTGGGGAATTTTTCATGAGATGAATTTGTCATGGTGATAAATTGTTGGCAATGAATTGTTGGAGGTGAATTTGTTGGCGGTGAATTGTTGGCAGTGAATTTTCCTAGAGCCAGGTATATATACATAATAAATTATGTTGCCACATAATAGATTTTGTTTTTATTTTCTAACAAAAGCTACTCTTAAAACTCACACAAACGTCTACCAAGCAATCCATCTACATGTGGAATAACTCCAACCTTTTCATATCGTCTTGTAAAGGTGTGAGCATTATTTGTTAAGTCTTAAAACAAATATGCTTAGATCTAGTTTACTTTAGTGAATGAAATAGAACTTATGATATTCTATTTTTACATGTTAATTTAAATGGATATAATTTGTGGAATGAATGATACGCTCAATCTTATGGTTTAGTTGTAATGAATGTTTATTCATAATTTTTTGTTATAAAGGAATTGAACAATTGTTCTTGATTAAGGATCTTATGAGTTAAAATAAATTTATAGAATTTATGGTTTCTAAACATATCAAAGGAAAGATAAATCCTAAATAAATTTATTGGTGAAATTCAATTTTAACAATACTTTTATTGAGGCAGTTATGTCTTGTTGGGTGTTTATCTTTTAATAGTCTCATTTAGGCCTAGTTCTTCTTTACCTTGAATCTTGTGCCCTTATTTTCATGTGTTGTAAGGTTAAATCATAGATTTTAGGGTTACTCAAAGTTATAGATGTGGAAAGAATCCTTTGGTTGACTTTAAAACTAATTTGGAGCTTTCTAGACCCCTTAGACCAAAAACTAGCCTACTCCATGTTATAGGTTACCCAATTTTCCACGAGTGAGTTGAATTGGTATAATTGGGAACCTAGGGTTCACTCAAGCAAGTTGCTTGGGCATAAATAGGAACCTCAAGTCACCTAATCTACTATTGGTGACATTATGGGTGACTTGCCCTATGTTGGGTGACTAGGACTAGTGGGTGACCTGATAGGTATATTGAGCAACCCTTGGACAACAAGTACTTTATGAACTTTTTGGAAAAAAATAATAATTTTGTTTCCCTTGGTCTTTCAATCCTACATATCATCTCATTTTTTAGATGTATATGATGCTTTATAAAATATGCAATCCTTTGTGGTGTATTGTGTGCCTTTATGTGTAAATCACATAGTGAGTTTGATTGATTAAGGCCTTGTATCTACCAATTGACCTACCCCTAGAGGAGGTACTCCTAGTGCTTGTATTTCATTTCCATATCCTCTTATATGTTGTTTGTGCTATATTGTGTTAGAATCCAAGATCACCTGCATGCAAATGAATACCTGTCACATGCAAAAGACATGCAGAACCAAAAAGATGTTCTGTAAAGCTCTCAGTAAAAATGCATTAAGAGAATCCATTATTACAAAGTGATCAATCCTTATGAAGGAGATCACGAAACCCTAAAAAGGGAAACCCTAAATGAAACCCTAGTGTGCACACTTAATAATTAATAATTAATTATTAAATGTGCCTAAGTTTAGCTTAAGTAATAAAGAGGAATAAGTGACTTAATTAATTAATCAATGTGATGTAATTAATTAAGCATAATAACTTATTACTCTAACACCCCCCCTTAAGATGAACTTAGGAAGAAGCTAAAACACTAGAATAGGATGCATGAAAGCAAAGATGGGTCCCGGCAACGAGGCCTGATCAGGTACCCATTTACAAATGCAATAATGAGTAAGAGAAGGAAAAACCCAGTGGGACAAAACCCCCCTTACAATGAGATAACATGCTGCAAAGAAACACTGGAAGAACTCTGTAGAGTAACACTGGAACTTGATATAGGCAAGCAAGGAAATATTCTTCTGTATACTACTGAAACCGGATGAGAGTCACTGATTGACTCAAGGAATCATGATTAAAGCAACAGAAACCCCGATGCCACGGAACACTCGAAAACTCCAAACTGGAACAACTCTGGAATCTATGATGCAGCAAGTGATTATTAAATGATGCATTACTGTAAACGAAGTGCAAAGATGCAAAATTCACTCTCCCAACTGCCAAAACATCCAAGTAATCGCCAACCAACCCATCGGGCCAAATCTGGACTAATTGATAAACTTGGGACAGATACAGAAAAAGTGTATGGACAGCAATATAGAGCTCCTTAATACCTTTCCGACGCTTCAAACGAGGCAAAAAATGGAGATCGTGGCAAAAAGTTATGAGCTCGGAAGTCCAAAAACAACATCTGACTTCAAACAGCAATAAATGCAGAAAAACAGTAAAATACTGAAAAAAAACAGCACTACTGAAAAGTGCTCGGAACCAGCTTTCCGGCGATATCTCGTTTGCCCGATTTCGATACCGTATGCCCAAGTTATGGCCAAAAGAAAAAAAAACTGCTTCTTTAGGAAAAACTAGGGTTAGGAGGGGGCAAAGAGGCCGTACGGCCGATGACGTCATGCTGACGTCACCCGTTCACGAGGTTAAATTTGACGGCCGTCTGGCCGTCACCGCAAAAAATCGGCCCCCTGCAAAAAAATTCGGCCGCCGGTATATTCATCATGCCCCGGAATATGCTCTGGCTTTTCGGAATATGCTCTACTTTTCGGAATATGCTCTGCTGGTTCCGGAATATTCCTTGCCGGAAAACAGCCGCGCTGAGCTCCTGGTCAGCGATAGGACCGCCGGCTAGGCTGAATGGGCTGGAGTCGACAGGGGGAGCGGCGGGGAGGTTGGAGGCGGCCATGGCGGGCTAGTGCCCCTCCGCTCCCGCCGGGCGGATCTCGTTTGCACTGGGAGCCCGGCACGAATCCCAACAAATGACATTTTGGCCCTTTTTTTAATTTTTCAGCCTCGACCCGGCTGGGGAGGCCAGACGGCCCCTCAGACAAAAAAATTTTGCCTCCTGACCAACTGCTCCAAAATTGACGATTTGACAGGCGTTTCTAGGGTTTTGGGACGCTGCGAACGCGATGGCGGCATCCGTTTGAGCCCATTGTGAGCCAAAAAATAGGCTACCCCCAGATCTTGCAGAAAAGATGCCTGTGGAAACCCTTGCACCCGAAACTCACGAAGAGGCCATATCTTCAGATCACGAACAAGCAGCTGCAGGTCTGGAGCTCTGATACCATGTTAGAATTCAAGATTCTCTTAATGCATTTTCATAGAGAGGTTTACAGAGAACATCTTTTTCGGTTCTTCATATCTTTTGCATGTGACAGGTATTCATTTGCATGCAGGTGATCTTGGATTCTAACATGGTATCTTCAGATCACGAACAAGCATGCAGGTCGGAGCTCTGATACCATGTTAGAATCCAAGATCACCTGCATGCAAATGAATACCTGTCACATGCAAAAGACATGCAGAACCAAAAATGATGTTCTGTAAACCTCTCAGTAAAAATGCATTAAGAGAATCCATTATTACAAAGTGATCAATCCTTATGAAGGAGATCACGAAACCCTAAAAAGGGAAACCCTAAATGAAACCCTAGTGTGCACACTTAATAATTAATAATTAATTATTAAATGTGCCTAAGTTTAGCTTAAGTAATAAAGAGGAATAAGTGACTTAATTAATTAATCAATGCGATGTAATTAATTAAGCATAATAACTTATTACTCTAACATATTGGATTGTGTAATGAAGTGGTGTGTCACTCTTATTTTAATCCTTATGTTTGTGAGAGAATGAGATCATAGACTAGTGTTTGATCTTATTCATAGAGGAAACTATATCCCCTCATATGATAACATGGTAAATTTTTCACATGACATGGTTAATTCATATACCTATGTGTTCATGTGTATGCATTGGGTATGGGCTCGATGCTTATATTGTAGTATTGTTTCATGAAATCTTGGAGTGTGTCGATGCACTTGCAACATGTAAGTGTTGTAATTGTAATGCAAAAAATATTCATTTTATTTTTTATCCATGAATGTATTAAATGAAAAATTAGGGAATTACATTTGGTATCAAATCCCTAGGTTACAACATCAAGCTCTCAAGCTTATGTGTTTGCATGTGACATGTATTTTTTTTTTATATTGAGACTTTTATGTTTGTTCTAATCTATGTATAATGTTTGGGAAGGACATTGCCTCCTAGGTCCTATTACACTTGTTAGGGGGGGCAAGGTAACTCTAACTAAGAGTCTCCTATAATTTAGAGAGACATTTCCCTTGTGTTAGGAAGAGTTTAGCCAAAAGAAGAAATTCGCTATCTATACGTAGTAGGGTTGCTACAAGAACTATTGGTGAGGATTCTACTAGGAAAAATGAAATGCAAGTAGGTATTTCTTATGTTTTGTAGGCAAAGGGAGAGACTTAATTTAAAGAAGGTGAAAGAGATCACTCTAGAAGATCATATCTATCTAGATTAGAGAAAGGGTCCATGACAAAATAGGCTTAGCATGGAGTAAGGGAGGTAGTGGATGATCACAATGTGTCTATTGCTTAGATGAGAGATCTATAGGAACGTCGATTAAATTTTGAGGGTTAGACAAAGGAACAAGGGTTAAGAATTGGTTGTTGGGCCTTGATTGTTGTTTCTTCATCCATATGGTAGTAATACTAGGGCTTGGAATGCCATCATAAAATTATATTGGTTTTCTTCCACTTGGTGGCATTAGGAGGAGCAAAGGCATCACCTCAATATTGTTATAGTTTCTTGGGAAATGTTCTTGAAGAGGTTTTATTCATATTACCTTTTAGATTTATTTAGGTAGTGTCATTTTGATGAGTTCTATGAGCTTCAATCACTTGGTATGATAGTTGATCGATATGAAAAATACTTTTTGAACTAAAGTAGTATGTGAGTTCAATTGAGGATGACAAGTTACTTGTTCATAGGTTGGTGAGAGCTTTGAACTCTCATATTATTCGTGGTTTTTAGGTGTTGAAACCTAAGAATCTGGAAATTACCATTGAGAAGGAAATGTTGATAGGAGAGAATTTGTCAAGAGGTCATGGAGGGTTTGTTGGGAACTCATGTTGTGGTTACTTAAAGTAGGGTCTAAGGTTCAAGTATCTTATCCCCAACCTAAGGAAACTTGTATGACATATTCAATACCTCCCAATACTCCCTAATATAAGTAGAGGTAGTCTCCTTGACAAACACCCAAAAGTGAGCATATGGCTATTAGTTCTTCTTACATGAAATATAGTAGGTAGTGTTGGAAGGACTTCACTTCTCCACAATAGGATAGAAGTGGATAACCTAACCCTATCCATTTGAGACTCTAGTAGTTGAGTATATAGTAAAACCATCCCTCTCTCAATTAATTGGAATATGGTATACCTATGGATAGGAGGACCATTTAGTGAGATCTGTCTTGCAAGGTTTACTTGTCAGGATGCCATAGTGTTAGAGCCAATAGTTAGAGATGTAAGTACATCTCATAGGTTTTTTTAGTGGTGGATAACTACCTACAAAATCATTAGCGTGTAGTTATTGAGGCCATAAGTATGCTTGATAGAATATGACTTTGTATTTTGTTTGATGATGGAGTTGTAGACTCCTTTATTTCCCATCTGTAGTTGAGCATTGTAAGCTAGTGATAGCAAGGAAAATCATAAATGTAAATTTGATTTAGCCATAGGTGTTAAGGGAGTAGTAGACTCACTTGTGTATGGTTGCACATTTGATCATGGAATATTCACCACCACCATCAATTTGCATATCCTACCACAAGGATCTTACAAGATGGTCCTTGGTTTTGAGTAGTTTAATTTTTATTACGAAAGTATCAACTATTGTCAAAAAGGTATTCAAGTGTGTAGATGATCTTGGTAATTGTGTTGTGTTATCTAGGGGGTAGGGACTCATATATCTTTGCATGATTTTATCCATGTAGCTAAAACAAATCATGTAGAAGCGTAATTAGATGTCTTCCATCACTATGATTGATCTCTCTAAGAGTGAATGTTATGAGGTATCTCTCAATGATCACCCCATCTTGAGGGATTTTTTTGATTTCTTTCTAGGTGTCATTCTAGGTATGATTCTAAGGAAGTATTTGGATTTCAAAATTGATATCATTCTAGGAGAAAAACCCATCTCATATGAACCATATAGAATGGCCATATAAAATCTCAATGAGCTTTCTTTGGAGTTAGAATAGTTGGCATAAAAGAGACACATTCATCCTAGTGTATCT
This sequence comes from Sequoia sempervirens, assembly GCA_007258455.2. Lineage (NCBI taxonomy): Eukaryota > Viridiplantae > Streptophyta > Pinopsida > Cupressales > Cupressaceae > Sequoia > Sequoia sempervirens. The sequence continues at coordinate 190,796,745 of VDFB02271358.1, read as the reverse complement.
TCTTGGGTGCACCTATCATATTCATAAAAAAGGACAAATCTCTTCAATTTTGTATTGATTATTAATAAACAAGGTGTTAATGAAGAATTGAATTCCTTACCAAGTATTGAAGAATTGTTTGATCAAATGAAGGAATATGAGGTGTTATCTAACATAGAACTTGATTCTAGGTATCACAGCTAGCTTCACATTCAAGAGACATATATTCATTGGAAATAATTTTGCACTTGTTATGAACACTAAACCTTTATCATAGTTCAATCTATGTTGATGAATGCTCCAACAATGTTCATGCAAGGGAATCCTAAGGGTGTCATGAATCTACATTAAATTTGGAAAGATAAGAATGTGAGATAATTGTGTGTTTGAAAAATACTTGATAGCCAGTAATAAGAAAATATGGATGTGTTTCATCATATTAGGCAATTAAATGATGCAATTTAATGGTAGTTTTGTGTGTCATTGTTTGGTCTTTTGGTAAATTTTGGTATGATTTGTATGTGTTTTGTTCTATGGTTTAGTGTTAATGAGTGTTTATAGATAATAAAGACATTCAGTTGGAACTTTTATGATTCACAAAAGATTATTTTTGGTTTGTGCAAAAGGGTATATATTCTAGAAGGATGAATGGATTGATGGGAAGGTGTGTGATGAAATATGTGGAGATTATCCATCATTGGACATTTTAAATTCATATGTTTGTTATTAAAGGTCATTGATATGTTTCATTGTGATTTTTATTATAAATTTCAATTTTACTTGATAAATGCTCCATCAATATTAATGCAAGGGTGTCTTAAGGGTGTCATGGGTGATCCCACAATACTATGTCCCACTTTTAGGCCAAAGAGGAACATTGAAATCAATATTTTTAACCAAATTTTTACTTTTTATCACCCATAATGACTGAGCCATTTAGGATTTGAAGATAATTTGAACTAGTAATTTTTTAGATTTATGTGTAGATTATAATATTTTTTTAATTAAAAATTATTTGTAAGAAAATTCATATAACTTTTACTAACTTATTTTTTATAGCTAACAATATTTATTAAAATTTGACATTTATTCCATTTCACATAACTCTTTACCAAAAATATTAAATTATAAATTTGTAAACATAGATTGGTAACACCAATATCTAATGCACATATATTTTTTTAATATTTTTTGTTGCATTATTTTATTAATTTTTGAAGTGAGATTTATTATAATTTAGACATAGGTGTGGATGATGGAAATGTGGATCACAAATATCAACAATGCAAAACTCACACTCTCACAATCACACAATGAAGTTCAAGATCTTGGCTCACAATATGAAATTTAGATAACAAGCAAAGTCTTCCTAGATAAGATCTTGATTTACTCCATTGTTGGTTGCTCTTCAAAGTAACAAAATATGAAAGAACAATAATGGTATGATGCAATGATAATGATAAATGCTCAAAGATAAATGATACCTATGCTTGATAAATGATAATGATAATGCTTGAAAATGTTTGAATGTTTGAATGCTCTATAGATCTTGATCATAAAATTGCTATAGAGATCTTGACAATAAAAGTGCTAGGGAGATTTTGACAATAAAAGTGCTAAGGGATTTGAATGAAATGAAAGCTTCTTATTTATATGCATCACTTAACATTTGATCAATGGTGGAGATTGATTTACAAGATCAATGGATAGGAAAATTAAAGATAAGGGAAGACCTAAATTTTGAATTTTGAAGGAGGGAATCGAATAAATAAAATTTATTCATTTCAAAAGATAGCTTGGAGAAATCAATAAATATTAATTTTAGAAGAAAATATTTAATTTATTTAAAAGAGGGGTGTTAGCTAATTAAATAATTTTTAAAAATTATTTAATTATAGAGGAAAATATTTAATTTAAATAAATTATTTTTAATTTATTTAAAAGAGGAGTGTTAGCTAATTAAAAAAACTAAAAATTATCTAATTATAGAGGATCAAAGATAATTTTAATTTAATTTTAATTAATATTGGAGGGAAAATAATAAGAGATGAATTCTTGCATTAATATAAAGCTCACCTCTTACCTATCAAAAAAAAATTATAAGAGATAAATTAATTAAATAATTAAAAAATATTCAATTAATATAGATATGATAAAAAGATTAAGATAATTAAATAATTAATTATTATGGATGAAAAGAGAAAAAATTTAACTTAATTAAATAATTAAAAAATTATTTAGTTAATATAGATAGAAGAAATGATAAGGATAATGATGAAATGATAAGATGAAAATGCATTATCCATTTTAGGTGTCTATATTTTTTTGGCATAAGTTTATTCTATATCACATCAAAAAATTTATATATATCCAAATTAACTTCTTCCTTTTTTGAAATAAGGACATCAATACCTAGTGCACAGATATTTTTTTAGAATTTCTTGTCTTTCTCTTAATTTTTTTCATATGTGTAGAACAAAGGCCTCTATAATTGATGAAAGATTTGCATTCACTAGAAAATATAAAATAAATATAATAATCAAATTAAATATATTCAAAATTATAATTTTTAGAAAGTCAAAACTAAGGGCTAAAATGGAATTTATAAATGACTTCATCTGATCCCTCAAAAGGTTAAGAAAATTTGGTTATTTGTCAATATTTTACTAGGTGTGGAAGAGACACTATCAAGGGTTTAATTTAAGACTAGGGGTTCTTATTGAAGAATGAAATAAATTTCCACAAGTGAAAACAATAAGCACAATAGTATGTCTATCAATATACAATGAAGATTGTGTAAATACAATGATCAACCCTTGCATGTATAGGCAAGGATGAGGAGGTGAGAAGGTAAGAGCGAAACTCTGACTACCCCTCCAAAGATGGAACACTTGTTAGCTCACTTGAAAAGTGTGTGAGAAAGTGTCAATAAGTGTCTCAAATCATGAGGACACATGGATCAACCATATGAAGTGAGACAAAAGCAAAAGAAACCTAAGTAAACTTAAGTTAGGTGTGAATAGGTCAATCCTAGAAAGGTGATTAGCTAGTTAACTAGGTATGATAATAACTCTATTTATGCAACTTATGGTGTAATGTATGCACTAATAATGAGTCCCAACTATGAGGCCATGTTAGGTACTCATATACAAATATCTCATAAAGTGGAGTAAAGGTGAAAAACCCAATGGAAATAAAAAAACCCCTATCTAAAAGAGAAATGATGCAATGAAATTAAATGTACAAGTGAAGAAGATAAGTGATAGATGGAGGACTCCTGATGAACCCAAGGGACTACTTCTAGCACAAATTACAATGGATGTTCTCCCCATAGGAGAGAAAAGAGAGAATTTCATGTGACCCCCTATAAAATGTGAAGTGATGAACTCCATGTGAGGAAATGCTTACTCCAAAAACTAATAGTAGAAGAGAAGCCATGCAACCTCCCCTCAAATGATGCATGTAGTGTTGGTAGATGCTCGATACTAGATGTTGAAGATGATCCATGAATGTTGAACAACATTACTCCCCTTGGGAAGAAACAACACCACAAATGTGTACAAGATGACTTCCCATTCTAGATAGGAATATACAAAAAGTAAGGTGAATGTATTTGAATGATGCACATGATCCAAAGAATGAAAATATGTCAATGATTCCTTTGATTGATGCTCAAACATCTCCAAGCCAATGTTGATGTGTGACGGGTTCTATTAAGATGGATCAAGTACCATATGTGATTATGGATAAGGTCCATAAATGTATGGTGATATCTAGATCGATGTGAATTTATACTGTTGTAAACGATGATAACTGAGTTGGATAGATCAACTCATGAATGTCTACACAATCTATCACGATAGAATCCAATGTAGGTGAGGAAAAAGCAATATCCAAAGATGGAAATGGTGATGCAACTTCATCAAAGCTAACATCAAATAGAAGATGAATTTCCTCAATAGTGTCTTCCAAATCTACAAGGTGGGATTCTACAAACAAATATGTGATGTCTATAGATATGCATCCCAATGTGGTGTATCTAGAATGATAATAGCAATAACCTAGTGTAAAGAATCATGAGAAATCAAGAATGATTCAACATCATATTCATATGTAGCAATAGGTGATATGGGAGATGAGATCTCAATGTAAGTCATTTGACTACATTGTTCATCCCCAAATGATGGTGTATAATTAGATGTTTGAGTGAGACTTGATGATATTTCTACATGTTTTGGAACTAGAGGATCAGGTAAGACAATACAATGACTAAGAAGAATTTTCTCCATTTCCTCAATTATACAAAATTGGCATTCTTCTATTATATGCTTTTCTTTCCACAATATCCATAATTTTTTATTTATTAGGAGGATTACGAAGAATACTCAAATGAAAGGGATTTAGTGTGAGAGGCATGATCACATGAACCAACAATATAAAAAATAGAAACACCTAGATTTCCTCCTTGATTTAGAGAGCTCTCCTAATAATGATTAGTGTTTATTGTAGCCCCCCAAAACAATGTGCAAGAAAATTTTACAAGTTATGAAGATTGGATGACAAAATCTTCCACTTATAAATCACAGAGATTTTTACAATTTTCTAAAAAAATAGAAATATAGATCTTATTTTTACATGAAAAATAATTTTCCTTGTGAAATTATGATATAAAAATTAAAAAAAATCAAAATTTTGATAATCAGGTGAAAGTTATGCCATGTTGAAATTTGCTTACAAATATGACTTCAGAGGTTAAAAATGCAATTAAATAGTAGCAAATCAAAAAATGTCTCAATGCTAAAATGTTAGCACCAAAACCATCTTTCCAACGACTATTTACAATCGAAAATCCACCCCTTGTTTATAAATTATGAAAAAACGAAAAGAAAAAAAAAAAAAACCCTTTTACAACACTTAAAGGAAAAAATAGACCCTCCCTTTACAAAAATTTGACAATTAACTACCAAAAATAAATACCATTGTCAAAATTAATGGACTAGATGGATTGAGGGAGACTTGGCTACTTCCATCAAAGTTGACCAGGTCTTTTTATTCCAAGTATGATGAGGAATGACTTGTTGACCAAGTTGAGCAAGAAAATGTGGGGTTGCAACAAGAGAACTAAACAACACTTTATCTCCACAAAAAACTGGCAGGTGGAGGAACATTTGGGTCAACTGCTAGAATGTTGGAGTTGCTAAGTTAAGTCACTTGGAAGGTGGGGAGAGTTAGAAGACTTTTCCTAACACCATACACAATGATAATGCAGGTCATGTGGCGTATGAAGTTAGGTGTGGAGGGAAGTCTTTGACCTGTTGAAAGTGATGTAGGTGAACTATGACTCTACATGCCTTCAATGAAATTATAGGTTTGTTTTGATGGAATTCCCTTCGCAATGATGGGTGAATAAATGTAAGGGAGCCAAAAACATACACCTCTCGACCTCAAAACTGTGAATACAATGGAATATGGGGCTAGAAATGACTTTCACCAATACATATCTGCCTTAATTATGCTCATGGGTTTTCCAAAATTCTTGACCTTCCCTATGCATGAAGGTTTTTGCGCAATTTGGAATGTAGGTCACCAACTACATGTGTAGCTTGCAATTCTTGCAATTCACAAAGAAAGCAACAATACTTCCAATACCCCCAATTTGTATGATGCATGCCAAAAATCATATCAAAATCTTTTAAATCCATGAGCAAGTTGGAATGTAGATTGAGCTTGGAGGAGTATGCACATATAAGTGTGTGAGAGGTACATGACTCTACATAGAGGGGTACAACTCTAATTCAAATGCTTTTTACCAGCATCGCTTAAACAATAATCTTAATGTTTCCATTTTCCCTACATAGGAATGATTGGTGTAGCCTACGAATGGAGACTATAGACTCCTAAAAAAAATACAAATAATTTCCTTCACAAAATATAGAGGCCGATGCAAACCATGAGAGGTACATGCATTGAGAATAAGGCTAATGGAGCTAAGGGTAGGTTCATGGGAAAACTTCAAATATTTTTTGTTTGAAAAAAATTAAAGGGTGTAGACTATGAGGAGGGCTATCTAGAATGGTCCAATGTGATCACCTCTCACCCTTGTATTGTGTCAAACCAGATAACACCTTTGCAAAATAAATTTGGACTCTAACCTGCAAAAACCTTTACAAAATATGGAACCAAGAAATTTTCTCTCACAACCTATAAAAGTATGATTTTGCAAAAAACATTCCTCCAAATAGGCCAAAATTGTCCTAGAATATCTTCTACCAAAACATGAAACATATACAAATAGAGAAATAATTCTGCAAATAAGCCAAATAGGCTCAGAAATTGTAACAATATTTCTTGCAACAATAGGTCGAATAGGCCAAAAATCTACACAATAGGCCAAAATTACCAAAAGTGTCTACAAAATGTAAAATCCACCCTAACGAGTAGGGTGGAGGGTAGATTGGCTCTTTGCTAAGAAATTTTTTTTGTAAAATATGCATAGAGGCCCAAAAAATGCAAAATTTGAAAATTACCGAAATTGACGAAACAAAAGGTATTTTTCATTTCTTGAGCCTTCGAAAGCAATGGCGGTGTCTATTTGGATCTATGACACTTCATTGATAGGGTTGTGTGCAGGAGTCACCTTGATGTGGGAAAGAAAGTGCTCTCGTGGATCTGATACCATGTTGGAGAATTCCAAGATCAAGAGCATGAAAGAAACTTCCACAAGTGAACAAAATAAGCACAATAGTATGTCTATCAAATATATAATGAAGAGTGTGTAAATACAATGATCAATCCTTCCATATATAGGCAAGGATGAGGAGGTGAGAAGGTAGGAGTGAAATTTTGACTACCCCTCTAAAGATGGGACACATGTGAGCTCACTTTACAAGTGTGTGAACAAGTGTCAATATGTGTCTCAAGTCATGAGAACACATGTATCAACCATATGAAGTGAGACAAAAGAAAAATAAACCTAGGTAAACTTAAGTTAGGTGTAAATAGTTCAATCCTAGAAAGGTGATTAGCTAACTAGATGTGATAATAACTCAATTTACACTAACAGTTCTATCTAAGGGGGTTTAATATAAGGGGGTGTGATCTAACCCTTTTCAATTAAACCCCTTTAGAAGGAACCCTTGAAGGCTTAAATCATTATTTTTTCTAAGAATTATGTGATTTAAGGTAAAAATTAGGATGTCTCATAAGTGGGATACACTATTTAAGAATTTGAGGTAAATTATGTGTTTGAAAAATACTTGATAGCCAATGATAAGAAAAAGTGGATAAATTTCACCATATTAGGTAATTAAGTGTTTTATTTTTAATGGTAGTTTTGTGTGTCATTAATTGGTCTTCTAGTATATTTTGGGGTTATTTGGATGTGTTTTGTTCTATGGTTTAGTGAATGAGTGTTTATAAGTTAATAGAGATGTTTAATTGGAATTGATGTTATTTGCAAAAGGTTATTTTGGGTTTTTACCAAAAGATAGAAATTAAAAAAGGATGAATGGATTGATGGGAAGGTGTATGATGGACTGTGTGGATATTATCCACCATTGGACTATTGAAATTTATGTTTTTTATTATAGTTCACTGACACATTTCATGTGGTTTTGTGCTTTACACCATCTTGAGATTGGCATGGATCATTTGGGAAATGAGAGAAAGGTATAAATATGAAAATTTAAGATAATTGGTGATAAGTGAAGGAAAAATAAAATAGTGGAGTAGCAGGTAAGTAAAATAGTAACAAGGGAGTGAGGATTGACAAGTGGGTGAGGAAAAAGAGAGTAAAATGTGAAGTATCAATGACTGATTCATGTAAGGATCTAGCAGTATTATGTTATAGCCTATGTGAGGAATCTCAAAGTGGTATTTCCAAGTCATGTGTTAATGTGTGTGGGATATTGTAATTATGTTTATGAAATTAATAAAATAGAAATATTTTGGAGGCTAGGTTTTTCCCTTTCTGAGGTTTTCCCAAGTTAAATCTATTAGTATTTGTGGTATTTTCTTCTTCCTCTAGTCATGAGTACATCAAATGATATCAAAGAGTTGTTGATCTAGGATTTGGGTTGGCGTGGGTGTGAGTGAACTAGTTGATGTGGTTTTTCAAAATGAGTTTTTCAAATAAGGAGAATTGGTTAATCTAAATTAGGTATGAATAGAAAATGAGGAAATGTTAATTTGTAAGAGTTAGTTGTGGATAGAGCTTTGATCAAGAGAAATTATCAAGAAGCCACTAAAGGGAGTGACAAATTCTAAATGATGTAAGAATAATGGAATAGATTAATGAAATGATGAAGGTGATGTAAAACTAAAAAAATTGTTGGAAGGAAACTTGATCCTAAGGCCAAGGAGAATGATGATGAGGAAGAGGAAGTGGGTCCCATGGAATTAGTTGGAAGTGAATAAGATAAGGAGGATAGGATGGTGAAGGCCATTTCTAGCATTAGCAAGAAGAAAATAGTGGACTACTTTAGAAATTTGGATAATAATGATTTGATAGATTCTATCATAGATCTAGAGAAATATTTTGTATACGAGGATATTGCAGATCAAGATTGGGTAAAATTTGTAAATAGGAATTGTAAGGCTGTATGATTATATGATGGAAGGAGGTTTAGTTGGAAATAAATAAAATTCGGAATCCTAAAGTGGGACCAAATGGTGGAAATTTTAAATTTGATTTTTATTTTGGCTAATAACTAGTTGGAGTTTTTGAAATATTTGCACAAACTATGACAAGGAGGGATGAAAATGAAAGAGTATATTGAGTATTACAAGGTAGCAATTAGTTCAAGTTGCCAAGATAAATCGATTAATAAGGTAGAAATTTTTGTCAATAGATTGAAGTAATAAATCTAGGAGGAGTTGGGTATGTGGAGTATTTGCATATACATGGGGCCTACTAATTAACTCTAGCCATAGAGAAAAATCTAAAATAAATTAGGATAGGTGGAGCCGCTAGAGGGGAAGAAAGGAGAAGAACCAGAGAAACTAGATGAGATTGGCAACAAGGGAGAAAGCCCAAGAGGCTAAGGAATGGGTAATCAATACCATAAAGAGAAATAAGATGATGTGAGCTATCATGATAATAAGGGAGATTATTGTAATAGCTACCATAAAGATAGAGATGGTGGTGGAAGTTATCGCAAACATGAGAGTAGAAGACACCTACCACAAAGAGGGTTAATAGGATCATGGAAGATATTGTTATAGGGATAGAAGAGGGCATGAGAGGAAAAGTAAAAAGTTATTTAGAGTAACTTATTTTAGGTATGGAAATGAAGGAAATAGAGCATTGGAATGATAAGAACAACAAGCACACAAAAGTGTGAGCTATATTCAATGATACAAGGTCACATAAATTAAAGAGGTACCCTGAGGATGGGAATTTATTGATTTTTTAGAGGGATTTAATGTACCAAAAAATGGGTAACTAGCACAAAGGAATATTTTTCTCAAAACCTCATGTAGGGTAAGTGGTAAATATTATCATTTGGTAGAAAATAGTGGTAGCACAAATTTCCTAGTTTCTGTGAAAATGGTTGACAGGTTTGGGCTAAGGAGAATGAGATATCCACACTCATACTAACTTTGCTAGTTGCAACAAGGGGACTAGATTCTTGTGGAGGAATAGTTCTCGGTAAATTTCAACATTGGAGCATACCATGAGAAGGTTTTGTGTAATATTGTACCAATGGATGTATACCATTTTTTGTTGGGGAGGCCATGGCAATTTAATAAAGATGCAATTTATGATGAGAAAACTAAAAAATATATATACCATGTGGAAGGACAACCAAAATATTAAGTTGATGTCACTAAGAGCAAGTGAGGTATATTTTTATAGTAGTTGTAAGGAATTTCTAATGTTCAATCAACTTGGTGTTTATGAGTGGACACACAATTCAAAGGATAGGTTCCTAACTGAATAGTTCACCGAACCCTCACAAAGGCTTCATTTAATTATCAACCAGGACTTTGTAAGATTTTGATGATGTTGGTGTTGTATGCACATTCATGGACTCTACATGATCTATATCAATGAGTATAGGTGGTTTACTCTTGTACAAAAATAGTAAAGGATAGAAAAGAAAAATAAAGCATTAAATTGCAAAAAAGCTTAGAAATAACATAATTTGTTGCTTATTCTACAAGTACCTTCAGCTTAATACTTTAATTGCTAACTATTAAGATTGAACCTTACAACTAACTGATACCACTAACCATTGACTTCTAATTGTTTAACTTGTTTGGATATTGACTCAATGTGTTGTTATAGTATACAATTGATGCTACAAAATATAATTTATGGAATTCGCATACATACAAGTGAGAATTTAAATAAATAGATACAACAATGAACATCTAATATAGTATAGAAAATAAGATGGATTGGCAGTACCTCAAGTGGTCATTGCTTGAGTTGTTGTGCCCACAAGAAATATCAATGCATTATTGATCAGCAAATCATAACAGTAAATTGAAACTCCTTTATTACATAAAAACTAAACTTGTCATAGTCTAACAAGAATATTCAAAATATTTCCCATTCAAAAGTACATATCCATTGCAACTAAATAATAGAAAACTAACAAAAATGAATTATTGTCTACTAAAACAAAAACTAGAATTAGCAACTATATCTTGAACTAGATTTGCTCCTCAACCACCGATCACAATATATAGGTGCAGGAGGAGTTTTATTCACATAATGACTAAAAATAGAATTTAAATGCATACATCCACTCTCCCACAAGAATAGGGAGAGGACTAGTCAAAAACCATAATTGAAAAAGATAGAAGAAGAGAAGTAAAACTAAAAATCTACCCTAACAGTTTGACAAAGATGTGCTCCCTGAAAATTGTCATGTCATGGCTTTCCTTATCATAGACTCCTTCTCCCTCATATCATCTTATTCAGTGATTTGGTGACTCATGGTTGACCATTTCAATAGTCACCTTCATTGTTTCCTAGAACTGTCACATTTTTAGTACTCCCGACTATCCCCTGCAACTGCATGCAATCCCTTTGTTGCAGGCTAGAAACTCAATTATTGTGGGCTATAGTTTTGGCTACAAGAGGTTAGCTTCATTTAAAGTATACACATCATTAACAACCATGATTTAAGAATAGAATCATACTAAATTTCATGAACATTCACACATTAATGCATACAAGTACCATCATACCATATTATATTTCCACATACTCAAGTATGGTTTAAGATGCATGGAAGACATAAAATATGTATAAGGTTTAGGATTTTCTATGAACTTAGTAGATCAAAATGTTAAAAGACAAACTAAATGGAAGAAAACTAGCTATTAACTAGACCCATCATTTCCCCCCAACTAAAGTATTTGCTTGTCCTCAAGCAACTTTTAAGGCTAGAGGTTATGTTGCAAAGTTATTTCCTTGAAATCTACTACAATATCAACTCCCTTTGTCTATCTTAGATAGTATCCTTAGTAACATGAAAGCTTTCTCAATCTTCTATTCTTTATCACTTCCTCTTCCTCGTGTTTCTTCCCTATCCAATGTGGTAATAAAAAGAGGAGAATATGTAGATGAACTTAGGTGAGTGGAAACCATCTAAGTCCATTATCCCTAGAAATATCTATATACTTGTGAGATATTTGGACAATGGCTACAAAATTATATAGGAAGTGCAGCTCCTTTTTCTTCAATTCAAGGGTTAGCTCTTCCCATATCTTCTATATAAACTTGAAGGCTTGATTACTAGGTCATGTAGCTAGTTTCCTCATTCTCATATAATCATGTTCTATGATACTCATTATTTTTCTTCCCACACCTTTGTCATCTATAAGCTCTAACCATTAATATATGACTGCATTGTAATCCACTGATTCTTTTTGAAGCTACAAAGCAATGGATTTTTCCTTTTTATTATATTATCATAAAATTTTCCCCCTTTTTTGTTCATTTATGATGTAGGAGGACAAAGATCTAATTTGTAGGTCTCCCACAAACATCAATGGATTCCATGCAGTCTCATCTGAGAGGAAAAATTTATGCAAACTTGTAGAACTTACATAATTGGTCCTGCATATCTGGTGTAGAATCAAATAAAGTATCTAAAAATACAAATTTTCTATTCATGGAAATTTGTAAATCACTAATCAACTAAATGAACTGAAAACACAAATAGTTTTCTTGTAGAAATAATGCATAAACCCTTGTAGGTGGTCTACATTTCAGCAACTTTGTTGTTTTATTTTTCATCATCTCAATAATTACTTTCAAATTTTTCACTTTTGCATCATGTTGTTCAAGTGCCTTGGTGTGATTGGATATTAATACAGCTTATTCTTTCTTCCAATCCTTCTTATTTTGAGAGAACTCGGGTTATTTTCCACAATTCAACACCCAAGGACACCATAGTTGGCCTAATGGGGGTTCTAACCTGAGGAATTGGGCCTTGAGATACTGGTTCCTTTTTTCCTACTTCAACCATAGCAAGTTGTACAAGTACTCTAATTTAGAACCACACTCAAATTTATAGAGCTTCTCCTCTAATTCTATAATTTTTACATCCCTCTCATTGTCCCTTTACTGATGTGCTCTCAACAATTCTTCAAATTATTTTATTATTTCTATTAATTCTTGTAGTTCTTTACCAATATTCCTTTCTTCTATAAAAATTTCTTCATCTTATTTAGAAATTGTGCATCCCCCATTGTACTAGTGTATTTACAACCCTCTAAATCAGGGCTTTTTGGGGATCTCCTACTCATTTTCTTTGCTACAAAAACATCCTTTGAATCAAATTCAGAGGTACTTGTATAGTACCAAGACTATGCAATCAGTGTATTTACATTTCCAGGGGAATTCCCATCTGATTCTTTATTTGTCTCCACCATTACAACATCCTCTTCCTAATTTTTCATCAATCCTCTCATGGCCCCTTTTCTCTTTAGGCAATATGATCACCTCTTAGGTTGTGTGGGTCTCTTCTATCCTTTTACAAGTGTAAAAGAAGAGGCTCCACTTTTCCTTTTCTTTCCCTTTTGTGTTTTTTCCAGAAACAGGGATTTCTTATTTGTCCCCTACTCAACAGAGGCTGCAAGTTGAGTTTCCTGCAAGCCCTATTCATCTAGCTCTCCCATGCCATGGGTAGGTGATGCAACAAGGGAGCTAGAGGGAACTTCCCTTTCTAGAACATCAAGTTCTTCCATTATTTCTAGAACAACAGGTTCTTTAAGGATATTGTTTATATTGTTACAATAAAGAAAACTTACCTGAGAAACATTTGGAAATTGAGACCTAACACTCCTCTTTATCAATAGTATAATCAAACAGAAATGATATAACGTTGTATTGTTTCTTTTCCTCTTGCACTCATATGACATACTCTTTAATAGATTATATAAGAAATTAGGGACATTCACATGCCTACCATGGCGAAGATGACTCAATAGTTTAAAATGAATTATGTATAACAAAGATTGTTTTCCATCACATGTCAAATAATTAACTACATAAGAAGAAACTAAATCCCAAATCTAGGGTAAAGATAATCATTTAGTACCTTGAGAAGAGGAATCCAGGTTTTCTCCTAGCTATCTAAATTTGTCCCTTAAAGTAATAGCATTTTCCCTAACTGAAAACTCTTCTCCTATCATAGGCAATCTAGATACTTCAGATATGGCAACTTGTGAAGCATCTACCCTTAAGCCCCTAATAGTTGCTTCATAATTCTATAATGTGGCTACAAAATGTTGGGTCATAACCTCATTAAACTCTGAGCTTCAGAAAATATTCCAACTAGCCAGCTTGTTGAAAAATGGGCAAAACCAACCTATCATCTAACAATAAGTTGTGTGTCATTGGTTCTCTGTGAATTACGTCACCTCCCATGATAATGCTTCAATAATTGAGCTCCTCAATTCTTCCTTGTTCTTGTTCCACCACCTCAATTAACCACTTCTATTATGTTAGAATGTTATTGTGTTAAAATGCACCTTTCAATTTACTACTAAGAACCCTTTCCTCTTCTCTGAACTTTTATGTCTTTTGAAAATGCAGGAAATAACATAAAGTTTTTGCAAAAAAAATTGAAAACCAAGAGTTTTTGAAAACCAAGAAAACTAAGGAATACCCCTCCCCCAACTAAAGATATTAAGTGTCCTCACTTAATGTGTATGGTTTTGGTGAAGGGTTAGATTAAAATTAGTGGAAAACCAATTAAGATACGTAGCATGCATGAGTGAATATATAAACATACAAAAAATCAATAATCAACTATGTCAATTATGATAAGTTAGTTTGTAGTGTACCTATAGGTATTTATTGAAGTGAAATTCAACTCGTGTGAAGTAAATGACGACTATCGATAGCGTGATTTGAAGTGACTTTCCTTGATTGCAATGAATTTGGCACGGTGTTAATTTGAAATAAATGATAGCATATACGTGACATGTGGAAAATGATAGAATGAAAAGGCTATAGAGTGTACGGATAGTTGATGTGAGATTAATTGCATGGGACGGTATAATCGATAAAGGTGGTAGGATTTCTATGTCTGAATGGATGTAAGAAGTTGGACATAATTAAAATGGAATATGTATGGTTGCATGTATGAAAGGATAGGTTATGAAGTGATAGATATGAAATTAATGCAGATGGTAATATGAAATGACTGACAAAGAAGTGTTATGAAGTGATCCTGACTACTAACATCGTTTCATCTTGAATCATCCCTCGGTCTAACCATTTAATCAAATTCCCTTATTTGATTAAATTCATCAATATTCCTCTCTTAATTAAATAAACCAATTATCTAGTTAAGTCATCCTCTCTCGATAATTAAATTAATTATCTGATCTAATTATCCCTATTTAATTAAATAATCAATTTTATTTGATTAAATCTCTAAAGTCTATCTATTAAATTAAATAAATGAAAACCTTATTTAATTTGATCTAACATCATCTTCTTTAATTAAATAAATCAAAATCTTTGTTTAATTAATCTCTTATCAAATTCTTCTCATTATTTGATTTAAATAAATCCATAAATCTAAGTCAAATAAGTCACATCATCTAATCTCCTATTAAATTAATTGACCCTTGATTAATTTAATTCTAAATCATGTCTCATCCTCTAGCTTTTCCCACTTTCACATGAAAATAGATTTAATTCATTTATTAAATCCCTATTTTCCTCAACAAGGCATCATTTGGAATATTCCTCCAAGTTTGAATTCAAAATTCCAAGTTGACATGTACATCCAACAAGGCATTTACTCCATCTTACATGTCCTTTGCCTTGAGCCAAGTGGCATTTATTGCATTTTCCCTTCCCTCTTGCTTGTCATTTCAACAAATTTGAAATTCAAAAAATATGCATTTATTGACACAATCCTCTAAACTTGCACATCCTCCATTCATTCATAGATTGACAAGTGGCATCTTTCCATTGGTTGAATGTTAGTCCCACATTGCTCAAATTTCGGCATTCATCCTTCAATCTCATAAAGAGCTCATCTCTTCATTTCATCATCCACAAATTATGCAAAGTTACCATGCTCAAATATCTATCAAATTTCATCCATCAACATTGAATCTTAGCTAGGTTATGTAGGTTTTTAGCTTGGAGCACTCTTCAACATCATCAAAGTGGATCAATTATCATCAACACATCAAGCTTGCATCATAGGGATTGGGAAAGGGCCAATTCACATCAAATTGGCACCAATTCCCCCATGGGATCATATGTTTGCTAGTCTAATTAGGATTGAATCTATATTTTGTTATTTTCATTGTGTTCCTCATTGTTTCTTTCCTAATTTGAATTTGGTGGATGGATTTCATGGGGAATCCTTGTTCTAACTTGCAATCTCTAACTTAATATGTTTGTTCTTATTGTTTTGCAGGTATTAGGATTGGGGTTCGCACAATAGTAATAGGTCCCCTTTGTAAGTTTGCCGCCTAGAGGCATGATGCTACAAGTCCATGTTGCTTGTGTGACTATCTCAAAAAATGAATGTTGTTGTTTGTCACTTGTGCAGTGTGTGCACGTGAAATATGTGAGGAAATAATTCCTATGGAACATCAATGGGTGAGTTGTGTAGCTCACTGATTGACTCATTTGTAGAACTTGGTGTCTCTACTAATGAATTTTTAATTATAGGTTCAAACTACTGAATTAATGTAAGAAGGAAGCCATCCTTCTGCAATGGTTTCTTGTAAAGCTTCAATATGGTTTCTTTGTAATATTTGTATCCAAAGTCGTAAAGCAGAGCCCAATCATCTACACTAAATTCCTTTGTCTTAATAAACTAATCATGCCAATGGATTCTTTGATTTTGGACAACTTCAGTGTTGTGTGTGGCTTCCATTCTGATTGTTGGTGTAATTAATTATTTAATTACACTTTAGCATAAGTTTACTTAGGCATATTTCATTTTCTAGGATAATTATTATTTAATTATTATCCTTATCTTATTGAGTTGTCTTTTTTCTCAAGATAAGATTAGGGTTGAGTTTTCATGCTTTATTGCATCATTGCCTTTTTGAAGGCTTTTGTAATATTTGTAAACCAATTTCATTCAATAATTAATTATGCTGATTTTTGCTTACACACATTGGCTCTAAGAATTTACAGAACATCTCTTCATATTTGTTCTAAATATCTTCACATGTGATAGGTGATTGCTTGCAAGTGATTCTTGGGGACTGTGAAGTTGGTTTTTCAACTTCTACATAGTATCAGAGCTCTAGACCTGTTGCTTCTTGTTCGTGATTTGAAGATATTCTCTCACAGTGTCTTTTCTATGCAAGGGTTTAAAGTCAAATTGATTTTTTGTAGAGTAGCTAAATTTTTGGAGCATTTTTGGCTTGAACGAACGTCACCATTGCGATAAGAGCGTCCAAAAACCCCAGAAACGCCTTTCATTTCATCGATTTAGGCGAAAGTTGAAAAGAGGAAAAAAAAATTAGCCCCAAGGCCGTACAGCCTCAGGGCATAGTTTTCGAGGCTAAAAATTTTCAAAAAAATCAAAAAATCAAAGTTTTTTGAAAAAAAAATTGTGCGGCTAGTGTTAAAGTTTTGCACCGCCAAGTGACCACCAGGGCGTCACCTGCCACCGGCCCTAGCACTGCCACCCGCCACCAGCCCTCACCACCACCGTGTAGCGCCTGGATCAGCCACCCGCCACCGCCGAGCTCTGCCACTCTTACCGCCGCCACTCATTGGCTTTTAGCCCCAGAGGGCTTAACTCACAAACCATCGATCATTTGGGCGACCAAGCACCCACCAGCGCCGACGGCCGCCTTAAGCCCCAACTGGTGGTCATATTGAAGACCACAGGCTCCACTGACGGGCCATTCCCTAGCCCCCTAGTCACTAAAAAGACTAGGGGCCTTTTTTTTAGCTCCTGAGGGCCGAATTTTTGCACCTAGTTAGCGCTGGAGGTCCTCTTTACAGGCCTTTTTTTCATTTTGGCATAACTTTTGCAAACGAAGGTATTTTTTTGCAAACGAGATATCGTCGGAAATCTGGTTCGACGATCTTTGCAATGGTGGTGGCTTTATTTTCTTATTTTTCCTTTTTGATGCCCTTTTCGCCTGTCAAAGCCAGAAGTTGTTGTTTTCACTCTAAGAGGCATAACTTTTGCGTCCTGGCTCCGTTTTTCGAAAAAGAATAGGCGTTGGAAAGATGGTTCAGTACTCTACACAGATCTCAAACCTATTTTTTCAATTTTTTTTACCAGGTATCTGATATTTCTGTTTGATCTCAGCCTTTACCTTTTTAGTTATTTTCTTGGGAAGCGTGCAATCAGGCTATTTTTTTGAGATCAGCGAGCATTATTTTTTTATTTGAGAGTATATACTGCTATTTTTCTATCATGGATTTACATAATATTGCACCCCTTACTCCATTCAACTATTTTGGTTGGAAAAAACAAATGGAGATTCACTTGAAACATAAAGGGTTGTATAGGGTAACTATGGGTACAAAAATTGAACCTATAGGTGCTATTGAAAAGACAAAATGGTTTAATAGGTGTGATGAAGCTTATGGTACATTATGTCTTTCTCTTTCATCTGACCTTCTTTTTCACATTGAGTCTTGCACTACACCAAATGAGATATGGGCTACTTTGGACTCTTTGTTTCAGAAGCAGGATACTATGAGAGGGTTTCAGTTAGAGAATGAGCTTATTGGCTTAAATCCTAGGGATTTTGACAGCATCCAAAAAATTTTCACCAAAATCAAGTCTCTTAGATTACAGTTGTCACAGTGTGGTGTTCAGAAAGAAGACTCTCAGTTGATATTGTCCATTCTTTCTAAGCTTGGACCAGATTATTTAGTTTTTGTATCTACCTTTTATGCCACTATGGATGCACTTGGTACGAGATTCACTATGCCATCTCTTGATTAATTTGCTTCATCTCTCACTCGAGAGTAAGCTAAGTTAGCTAGCATGGGCACAATGAAAGCTTCTTCCTCATCACAGGCACTTATTGCATCACAAGAGCCCAGAGATCAGAAGGCTTTTGCAAGCAAAAGAAACAGAAAAAAAAAGGATTCCAAACCTCATGAGCAACAAAAGGAGTCCTCAGATTCATCCTCCTCTTCTAAGGGGAAATCATCTAGGAAGGAGAAGACTACATGTGCATATTGCAAGAGGGAAGGACATGCAGAACATAATTGTTACAAGAAGGACATTGATGAGCTGAAACATCTTCTTCAAAAACATCAGATTGATTTGCCTTCTAGGATGTTTGCATCATCCTCTTCTCCTCATTCTTCTTCTTCAAAGTAGCATAACACAGGTACAGTTGGTTTAAATACTTCATCAGATATGAAGGGACATGCTCTTTGTGCTTCTTCAAGTATTGGATCAGGGAGATGGCTTCTAGATTTAGGAGCATCTCATCATATGGCATCTTCACAGACTATGTTCACTTCCTTTGAGCCTTGCACTATGTCTCCCATTTTGATGGGAAACAACACTTACATGAGTGTTACAGGGAAGGGTTCTATTAGTTTTGGGGACCACTCCTTTTAGGATGTCTTGTGTGTCCCTCACTTGACAAATAACCTCCTTTCCATCTATCAGATAACACATGGGGGCAATGGGAGATTTGTGGAGTTCACACCTAATTTGGTTATCATCAGAGACTTGGAGAGTAGAGCAGTTATTGCTACTGGGATAGTGGATCACTCATCTTGGTTGTATTCTTTCACTAATTTTGCTACTGGTGGTGCTTCTATTCGTACAGTTGTTCCTCACACTTCGAGTGTGCATCATCATTTAGAGGGGAGATTTGGTTTCTTGAACATTGGTGTTCTCACTTCGGATCTTGTTCTCGAGCCTTCCATTCCATCTCCTCCACCTCATGTTGCTTCTTCTATTTCAGTGCAGTAGGATCCAGTTGATCATACATCTTTGGAGGTTTCTATTGAGTCTTCACCTACTTTGGATTCTTCATTTGTTGAGGTCACACCTACTTTTGTGGAGACATCTTGGGCTGCACCTACTTCACCTTCAGAGATTGCTTTCTTTCGGCCTCTTCCCTCTCACTTCTTTCAGGAGATACAATTTCTTCATTTCTTTTGGAGTTACTTCATTCTAGGGGGGATCTATGGTCTCTTTCTTCCTCTCTTATGGGGGGATTCATTTATGTATCTTTGTGATGGATGGTGTTCTTGGGGGGTCTTATGGAGTCCTCCATCTTGCATCACTTAGTTAGTTTATTGCATTCTGTTTTGGGGAGGAGTTTTGTTCCCATGTGGTTTTCTCCTTTACCCCATTTGATTTAGTTTGCATTGCATTTGTAAATGAGTACCTGATCAGGCCTTGTTGTCAGGACTCATCTCTTGCATAATAATTTGCTTCTCCCTAAGTTGCACTTATGGGGGGGTGTTGGTGTAATTAATTATTCAATTACACTTTAGCATAAGTTTACTTAGGGATATTTCATTTTCTAGGATAATTATTATTTAATTATTATCCTTATCTTATTGAGCTGTCTTTTTGCTCAAGATAAGATTAGGGTTGAGTTTTCATGCTTTATTGCATCATTTCCTTTTTGAAGGCTTTTGTAATATTTGTAAAACAATTTCATTCAATAATCAATTATGCTGATTTTTTCTTACACACATTGGCTCTGAGAGTTTACAGAACATCTCTTCATATTTGTTCTGAATATCTTCACATGTGATAGGTGATTGCTTGCAGGTGATTCTTGGGGACTGTGAAGTTGGTTTTTCAACTTCTACACTGATTTCATCTAGGGAATTCAAGCTATGCAATCTCTCTTGTTGTGTTGTTGACAAATTCATGCCCAAGGTGATTGTTGTCTTCAATTTTTTATACTCAAATTCTATAAGAAGTATTGCTTTCTTCCCATACACTAGTTCATACGGTGTAAAACCTGTTGTGGTCTTCCAATATATTCTATAAGCCCAAACTGCCTCAGGTTATCTAGATACCCAGTCCTTCCTATGAATTTGCACTATCTTTGTGAGAATGTTTTCAATTTCCCTATTGGTTACTTCTACTTTACCATTGTCTTTAGGGTGATAAAGTGTGGACTTCCTATGTCTAATCTAATATTCTTCAACCAATTTTGTGATTAGCTCTGATGTAAACTGAGATCCCTGGTCTATGAAAATTTCTCTTGGAACTCCATATCTTGTGAATATGTCTTCATAGAGAAACTTTGCCACATTCCCATCTCTTGCAAACTATAAAGCCTTAACCTCTACCCATTTTGTAAGGTAATCTATGCAAACCATTATGTACTCTTTGTTGTTTGATTTTGATGAAATTGGGCCAATAAATTCTAGTCCCGATTTATCAAATGGTGTTATTGCTAACTATGGTTTTAATGGAATTTCATCTATTTTTGTTGGCCTTCCCATTCTTTGACATCTATCACAACTCCTAGTATACTTCACTAAATATTTATGAAGAGTTGGTCAATAATAGCCAATGTTGAGAATCTTAAGAGTTATCCCCTTTGTTGCAAAGTGTCCCCCATAGGGTTCATCATGGCATGCTCTGAGGATATCATATATTTCATCTTCTCAGATGCATCTTCTCATTATGTTGTTTGGGCCTATGTAGAACAAGTATCCAACTATTCATGAGTAGGGAAAACTCTTGTGAACCAATTGCCTCTTTTCTCTTGGTGAGAAATGGGGTGGTGTCTTTCCTACTACAAGATAGTTGGAAATATTTGTATACCAATGTGTATGCAAAGATAAAGCAAATAAATGTTCATTTGGGAATGAATCATCAACAACATCTTCTTCTAATTTGGTTGGTAGTCTGGATAGAAAATCTACCACTACATTTGCTTTACCTAGCTTATCCACAATGATAATTTCAAATTCTTTAAGCAACAATAACCACCTTACAAGCCTACCACCAACCATTGGTTTGTTCATGAGATACCTTATTGTTATATGGTCAATGTGTATGAACACTAAATACCTTATCATATAATGTCTAAATTTGTTTATTGCATAAACTACTACCAAAATCTCCTTCTTTGTCACTGTATAATTTTGTTTTGCTCCTTGTATATTTTTTTGACATAATATATGGCATACTCTTTATTTCCTCCTTTTTGTCCAAGTACAATTCCTATGGTAAAATCAAGAGCATTTGTATGGATATGGAAAGGTAAGATCCAATTTGGTCCTCTCAAGACAAGGGTTTTGGTTAATACTTCCTTAGGTGCTTCAAAGGAATTTGACAAGTAGTTGTCCATTCAAATTCAACATCTTTTGGCAATAAGACAAATAGTGGGGCTGCAAGTTTTCTAAAGTCTTGGATGAATCTCCTGTAATACCTAGCATATCCTAGGGAACTTCTAACATCTTTTTTTCTTTGAGGTATAGGGAGTTTTGATATCACCTCAATTTTTTTTGGGTCTACTTGAATTCCTTCATTTGATACAAAATGTCCTAATACAATCCCCTTGGGAATCATCATGAAGCATTTCTCATGACTTAGGGACAGTTTTATTTTTTGACATCTCTTTAGTACCTTCTCCAAATTGCCAAGTGCTTCATTATAGGTATTCCCATAGGTTGTGAAATCATCTATGTAAACCTCCATGGAATCATGTGCAAAGCCTAAGAATATACTCAATAATACCCTCTAGAAGGTGGCTAGTGCATTGTATAGCCCAAATGGCAAGACATAATAAGCATATGTACCCCAAGGGCATGTGAATGGTGTATTGTCCTAGTCTATTGGGGCTATCTTAATTTGATTGTAGCCACTAAATCCATCTAAAAATGAAATATACTTCTTTCTTACTAATGAATCAAGTACTTGGTCAATGAATGGGAGTGGA
The DNA here is from genome assembly GCA_007258455.2 of Sequoia sempervirens. Taxonomy (NCBI): domain Eukaryota; kingdom Viridiplantae; phylum Streptophyta; class Pinopsida; order Cupressales; family Cupressaceae; genus Sequoia; species Sequoia sempervirens. The sequence goes on along the minus strand of VDFB02271358.1, from coordinate 190,774,416 downwards.
AAATGGTCCTTCCTAATTATAGCATTTAATTCATGGTAGTCTACACACACTCTCCATTTCCCTCCCTTCTTAGGAAAAATTATTAGGGGTGGCACCCATTGACTATTAAAGATGGGATAGATAAATCTTGCATCAAGAAATTTTTGCAATTCTAATTTAACTATATCATGGACTGCAGGGTTCATCCTCCTTTGGGATTGTCTAACCAGTTTGAAACCATCATTGATGTAAATATTATGCATGCATAATGTTGGGTCTATCCCCTCCATGTCATGGTAATCCCATGCAAAGGCTATTATGTGTGCTTGTAACACATTCATCAGTGAGGTCTATTGTATATCAATCAATTGATTGTTAACATTTAATGTTTTACCCAACATTATCTCTAAGTTAAGGATGTTTTTTGAGCAAAGGAAATGTAAAGTCTTGCTATATTTGGAATGCAATGATGTGGTAACAAAGTGTGGAAAATTTGGGAAATTGACTCAGACGAATTGGTAGGGATTATATTTGCAGAAGATCTTGTAGACATATTAGAGAGTCATGTTGTTGTGGGTCCCTACCATAGTTTTTTTGCATTATGTTTGTAATCAATTCATCTTCATCTTGGCTTTCTAACAAGGGGATATGTTCAATAGTCATCAGGGATTGTAAGGAGTATTGATTAGTTTGTCCTAGGTTTGTATGTGGCTGGGCTAGAGAATAAAAGAGTTGTTTCTTGGTTGTATTTCCATTGGAAATAATCATGTTACAAGACCTACACCTTATGAAGGCATCTGCTATTGTCAACCAAGGTGTTCCTAAGATGAGGGGATATCCTACAAGATTAGATTTAGGTTGCAATACAATAAAGTCTGTAGGGTACTCCCATGAATCCAATGTTATTACCAAGTCTTTAAAGATACCCTTAGGTTTAATTGTGGACCTATCTTCCAACTATAGCACAGTAGGTGTAGGTATGAGTTCTATTAACTATAATAATTTCATGGTCTCTTTGGTAGTTACATTAATAGTCTCTCCTAAGTCAATTAAGGTGTTCTTTATGAGAGTGCCATTTGTTTTCACATCCACTACAAGGCTCCTAGGATATGTATACTTGGGAATAGTTATAGTTCCCAACATAATGTATGCAAGTTGTCCTAAGATACGTATAGTCTAAGGGTCCTTCTGCTTCCTGACTATATTTTTGAGACATAGCTCTCTCACTATTTTAGAATAAATGGGAACTTCATTGATGGCCTAGATAAGAGGTATTTTGATGTAAACATCCTTAAGTTTTCCAAACATATCAATTTCATCTTGGGTTTGATGTCTTTGAAATGCTAATCTCTAGGGAAATGGAGGCTCTAGACATAGATTGGTTGGGTTAACCTAATTTGACTCAAGTTCCTTAGGTTGTATGTCCAAGGTCTTTGCTAGGAGTTCCTCATCAACAAAATCAATGATTTAAGGAGATGAAGGCCTAGCCAACATTTTTTTTTATCTGAGGTGGACATCACTCACCTCAACCCCATAAGTAGGGTATTGAATAGCTTCATCAGTATAAGCCTATTGAGCGGGCTTTTTATCAGGGTTAGGTGCAGATTGTGCTAGCAATTGAGGTTCTCTATGTGGTTATGATATTGGATTTTTTGGGTTTGACATAATGGCTTGTTGTTGTGTCTACAAGGGTTGTTGTGGCTGCTAATAATTCATATTTTGATTTTTCCACTATTGACCTATTTTCCACTAAGATTTCCATTGGTTTTGTTGGGGTGGCTATTGGGAATTATAGTTAAATTTTTAGTAATTTTGTGGTGGTCACATGTTTTTTTGTTGTTGATTCCAATTGGAGTGAGGTATTGACCATTGTTGGTTTTGCATATTAGCCCAAGATTGAGGGTTCAAACTAGGAAATTTTTCATTGTTACCAAGAAATGATATGTAATAATTCAAAGGGTCTTGGGGCATACCTTATCTTGGCTACCATGGTTTCCTTTAAGATATGTAGATACTTCTCCATCTTCAGGATCCAATTCATGAAATTCTAATGTCCCTTATTTTCAAAGATACTTTCCACCTTCTTGCACTTGCAATTAGTCTTTCTTTGTCTACAAAGCAGTCAGTATTCTGTAAGGATTGCTTTTGCCTCTTCTTGATTCTTTTTTATGTGAAGAGTATATAATTGTGTAGTCAAGTGACTTATGATATCTTCCTTCATGTTTGATAGAAGATTGGTTAGCTTTATTCAAGAGACTCCATTAGGTGACTTACTGATTTGGAAGATGTCTTATCTCCTCTAACCTTCTTGGTAAAAGATCTTGAATAGTTTTTGCATGCTTCAAAGATTTCCTCAAATGGTGCCTGTGAGATATCGCCTACCCCAATGAGGTTAAGTGCATCCATGCAATCCTCATTAATCCCTCTCAAGAATATCAACTTTTAAGGACTCATCAAAGAGTCTATTTTGGTGGGATTTCTTAAGACAAAACTGGAACCTCTCCATATAGACTTCCAATGATTCATCTTCCTTTTGTGACACCCTAAATATGTCATCCCTCTTTCTATTTATGCCTCTGTAGTAATCCTCATACTTATATAGGAACTTTGTCTTCATGGTATTCCAATTTGGAACAACAGATCTTCCCAAACCCCTAAACCATCTCAGAGCAACATCCTCCAGTGTTGTCGGAAACAATTTAATCCTATGTGTGTCTATCGTATAATGATAACTTCTATATAGCACATCAAACTCAAAAAAGAAGGTATCTAGATCCTCCATGACTAACCCATAGAAGATAGGTGTTGTTGAAGGAGGTATGTTCTTCAAAGAAGTTGCTCTCTCTTGGTTAGAAATTGGGAATTCAAAGGTTACATGCTTTGGTGGATCTTCTACTATTGCATCACTCATGATGTTGATATGTATGTAAGAAGTCTCCTTTTTTTTTGGTGTAGGTATTGATGTCAAGGATGATTCTTCTTCAGGAATACCCTCACTTTGTTCACTATATTCACCAGTATCCTACAATAATTTGTGTTCTATGGGGATAAATATTCCCAAATTGTTCCATTTCCTCCACATACAATTATTATGACTCTTTGGATCAACGGTTCCTACACATTATTAGTAAAGTGTTTTTGTGTTGATGGCTAAAATCTAGTTACCCTAATGCTATAAGCAAAAACACTAAACTATGAAAACTCAAAATTATAGAAGAGAATCCTAAATGTAGCACCATCCCTGGAAACAGTGCCAAAAAAATGTAAGGCCTTTCTAATGTTCAATCAACTTGGTGTTTATGAGTAGACAAATAGTTCAGATGATAGGTTCCTAATTGAATAGTTCATCGAACCCTCACAAAGGCTTCATTTAATTGTCAATAGGACTTTATAATATTTTGATGATGTTGGCACTGTATGTGCATTCATGGACTCTACGTGATCTATATCAATGAGTATAGGTGGTTTACACTTGTACAAAAAAAAATAAAGGCTAGAAAAGGAAAATAAAGCGTTAAATTGCAAAACATAGTAAATAACATAATATGTTGCTTATGCTACGAGTACCTTCGACTTAATATTGTAACTGCTATCTACTAAGACTGAACCTTACAACTAACTAATACCACTAACCATTAACTTCTAACTATTTAACTTCTCCAAAGATGAACTCAATGAGTTGTTATAGAATGTAATTCATGCTATAGAATATCATTTATGGAATTCACATACATACAAGTGAGAATTCAAATAAATAGATACAAAAATGAACATCTAATCTAGTATAGAAAATAAGATGGGTTGGTAGTACCTCAAGTGTCCCTTTCTCGAGTTGTTGCACCCATAGGAAATATCAAATATACAATAATCAACAAATCATACTAGTAAATTGAAACTCCTTTATTGCATAAAAACTAAACTTCTCATAGTTTGAAAAGAATCTTCAAAATATTCCCCATTCAAAAGTGCATATCCATTACAACTAAGTAATAGAAAACTAACAACAATGAAGTATTGTTTACTAGAACAAAAACTATAATTAGCCATATCGTGAACTAGATTTGATCCTCAACCACCAATCCTAATATATAGGCATAGGAGGAGTTTTATTCACACGAGGAGTAAAAATATAATTTAAATGCATACGTCCACTCTCCCTCAAGAATAGGGAGAGGACTAGTCTTTGAAACCTAAAACCATAATTGAAAAAGATAAGAAGATAAGTAAAACTAAAAATATGCTCTAATGGTTTGACAAAGACGCGCTCCCTAAAAACTATCATGTCATAGATTTTCTTATCAAAGTAGACTCCTTCCTCCTGACACCTTATTTAATGATTTGGTGACTCATGGTTGACCATTTCAATAGTCGCCTTCATTGTTTCGTGGAACTGTCATGTTTTCAGCATTCCAAACTCTCCCCTACAACTACCTGTGATCCCTTTGTTGTGGATTGGAAACCTAGTTGTTGTAGGCTATAGTTTTGGCTACAAGAGGTTAGCTATTGTGCCTATAGCACACACACCCTATTTGGAACGGGGACCACTTCCTTTCTTTTCCTTCGTTGGGTTGTTTTTTTCCTTTGCCTCATTTTGTGTGCCCCTAATTTTGAGCTTCAAGTGGTTAGGAACATTAAAGTCATCATTCTCCAGTTGACCAAAACTTTCCACCCCAAAATTTTCTAATTCTTTGGCTATTGCGAGTATTCCCTTGCGGGTTCCCTTTCGCCTATTTCCCTGACGTCCTCCAAGTCCTACGGGTCTGCAGTTGTAGTTTTCCCTCTATGTGGCACCACTCCCCTTTTGTTTTTTAATCAATAGCCTACATGGGACATCCACCTGCATGGCAGGTCCCACAATGTTCTTCATTGTTATCTCCCAGCTGCTAGCCAACGGTGAAGTCATAAGGTCATTCTGCATTGCGGGTTCTATGCTATCTATTGTTGATTCATCAAGTCTCATGCCCACCAACTCCATTGGTTGTTGTACCTTCATTTATTGTGGGTCATAAATGATTTTTTTCCTATAAATAGGCACTCTGACCTATCATTTTCACACTCAAAAGTTCAAATTTTGTCAAAGAGAAAATGGAGATTGAAACCACTGCACTAGCATAAGCATTCAAAGGATCTAAAATGCTATCTTCACCATATTTCTTGTGCTCTTATAGGTATGCTCACATCCAAAACTAATAAATGCATGATTTCAGTAATCAGGGTTTATAAATTGATGGTTAAATCTTTAAAGTAAATCTTGAAATGCACCTAGCGGTTCTGGTTCTGCATGAAACCCAGTTAAAATTTCTTTGAAAATTTCCCTCGAAACCACGCATAACTTGGTATCTCCTCCTCCATTCTTCACATGACTTGAACATCCATGTGGCCCATAGCATTTCCATCACCACTCAAGTTAGAACCCAAAATGATCAAGCATTGAATGAAAAGCTCCAAACTTCACACCTTTGTGGATCTGTTTATGCAATTCGCCGCTTACAGGTGGTTGTGTCCTTGACGTTGTTGGTAAATGGCCATCCCTCACCTTCCTCCTACATCGCAGGTCCCACCAAATCCCTTTCTTCCAAATGTAAAATTGATTAAGTCATCTTGTGTGGGCAGTCCCCTATGAGCCGCCATTTGCAGCTGGTTGTTCCATAGGCATCGTTCCCTAACGGCTAAACCATCGCTTCCACCTGCATCGCAGACTCTACAACCCTCTTCATTGTTCCAAGTTCACAAATGAAAACACCATGTTGGAACCTTCATGCAAGCTAACATCTACGAGGGTCAGTCTGCGGACCGCTCTACCTCCTTTGTTGCTTTGAACATCAAAGTGACCTCGTCCACTCGCACTGTGGACTCCGCCTAGGTCACTTCCCTCAAAGACTTCAACGAAAGGACTAAGTTTGGTGACCATGTAGACCATTCCTTGTGGGCTTCCCTCTATAGCCCATCGTTGCCTAATTGTTATTGGTTAACGGTGGTGCCCTCCCATCTACCCACAGTGCAGAATCCATGTCTTCCTCCGCTGTCCAAGCTCATCTGAAATGAAGTGGCTAAATTTAAGTGTTTTGTAGGTCTATATGTGTGGACCGTTGTATGTGAACCATCATTTCACTATCGTCATTCCTAACAGAAATCACACAACAGTTTCCCAATGGATCCCACCCGCATGCCTCAAAATGATTGAAATGTAGGAAGTTAACTCATGTCATCCTGACCACCTGCGGGTCCCACATTGTGGAACTCCTCATGCAGGTTTCCATCTCTTGATCATCGTTACTTAACAGTAGAGCCTGAACATCCTTCCAACCTCTAGCTTCTACATGTCCTAAGCCCACATTGTTGGCAACACAAGGGAAGACAACTAAGAGGGGGGTGAATCTGTTGTCATCAAATTTCAAACTTATTAAACTTATTAATCCTTATTCTTAGATCTAAATCAATGAAAGCATGAATCAACAGCACATCAAAAACACACATAACACCAATATTTTTACATGGAAACCTTGTTAGGGGAAAAACCATGGTGGAGGTCAATCCACAAGATTATACCCTATTAAAAGTATAAGAAGAATAAATGGGGAATGCACATGCATTCAGGCACACTTCCTAGAGCTCACCGCTCAATTACAAAGGAAGACACACTGTCTTACAGAAAGATTTGGATTACAACCATCTAGATTTTGAACTAAGAAAATAGCATCTACTAATGCCTGATTATAGTTTCGGTTAAGCACATGAACACCTCTTCACTCTTCTTCACTCTTCTTCACACTCTTCTCTACCTTCAAATGATTTGAACAATATTCACACACACACACATAGAAGCACACCCTTGCACACTTCAATTCGAATAAACAATTGCTCTTATATATCTACAACATGAAATTACATTTGCTACAAGTCGGCCACAAAGAAATAATAAAAGTAATACAAACTGTCAACCCAAAATAATAGATAATTTTCAATGAAAATCAACCAAGGTTAGCCACAACATATTGAAGACCCAAATCAACATCTCCAACACAAAAACACTTCAATTAATTTCTCCTCGAAGATCCACAACATGCTTCAACACCCTATCGGCCAAGAACAAGAAAAACATGAACACGTAAGAGAAAATCACCATCCACAAGCACAACAATCAATGCAAACGTGCAACAAAGATAGAGCATGATCTAGAAACATCCAAAAACATTATGAAACATCAGAGAAGCATCCGCAGCATTTTGAACTAACTTGAATCACATAATCTTCAATCAAAAACACTAACAGAAGCAACAAAAAAATTGTCAGAATGAAAATCTTCATAACTCAGTCAAATCTTCATGCGGATCTCTAAAACTCAATGTGGATAAAGTAGATACACTCAAGAACAAACCCTTTAGTCCACAACCTTTGATCATCAATGTACATAACTCACTAACAGACAAAACATCATTTCACCACTGACAACCTGCAACTCATTTATTATAGTTTTCTCAATATCCTCGACATATATAGCTTTAGATGCACTAATGCTAATAGTATTGACACCAATGAAAACCACATATTAGCAACACAACCACAACATCCAACAATCTCCCCCTTTGGCATTGATGGAAACACATGATGTGAAAAACACCATCAATGCAACTATCTCTTAACACTTACTCCCCCTTAGGTTCTGACCCTTTTTCTCCTCAACTCTTTCACATGACCTCCCCATAAGGCTCTTTTCCCTAGATAATCACCAGCTTTTCACATTACTCTTCTCCCCAATTTTTCACATTACTCTTCTCCCCCTTTGACATCAGTGACAAATATCTCTATGCTCTGAACCAAATATCTAAATTTTTGAACCATCTGACTACTCCCCTAAGTAGTAACCACCAAAACATTAATCTAAAACAAGATATGATTATGAAATGCACAGACTAATGCAATGAAATGCATCCTTAGTTCTAATTAAGAGGGGTAATCATCCCTAACTTCCCTCTCAGATACTCAAAAGTATCCTTAGGAAATGGATTTGTAAATATATCTGCAATCTACTCCTTAGTAGGCACATACTCCAATTTGACTTCCTTTTCACTTACCTTTTCTCTCAAAAAGTGAAACTTGATAGATATATGCTTGGTTTTTTAATGCACCACCGGATTCTTAGAAATATTAATGGCACTTGAATTATCACAGAATATAGCAATAGGCTCATTATACACAACTTTGATATCTTTCAGCATCTGCTTCATCCATAATACTTGAGTATAATTGTTAGCAATGGCAATGTATTCGGCCTCTACAGTAGATAAAGAAATGGAATTATTCTTTTTACTTAACCATGAGATTAGCTTCTTACCCAAGAAAAATGCACCACCACTAGTACTTTTTCTATCATCCACATCCCCTACCCAATCAACATCAGTAAAGGAACTCATGGTAAGATCATCATCTTTAGCATACCATAGACCAAAATCAATTGTTCCCTTCAAGTATCTAAAAATTCTCTTCACAACAGTCACATGAGATTCCTTAGGATCGGCTTAAAATCTAGCAACAATACATACAACATTCATGATATCAGGTCTAGTTTGATCCAAATAAAGCAATCCACCAATCATTGATATGTATCTAGTCTGATTTTCCTTCAGAGAATCATCATCTGTTGTCAACTTGCATCCGGTCACCATAGGTGTACCAACTGGCTTTGAATCTTCCATACCGAACTTCTTCAGCAATTTCTTCATATACCTAGAATGAGATATAAAAATTCCTTTATCTAACTAATTAATTTGCAATCCCAAAAATAATTTCATCTCTCCAATCATTGACATTTCAAACTCACTCTTCATCTCATTAGCAAAATTCATGCACAAACCATCATCTCCTCCTAAAATGATATCATCAACAAAAAATTCCACAATCAAATCTTTATCATCATTCTTGAAATACAAATTACTATCAGTAGTGCCTTTGTTAAATCCAAGCTTCAACAAATACTTGTCCAATCTGGCATACCATGCTCTAGAGGCTTGCTTAAGTCCATACAGTACTTTATTCAACTAACAAACGATATCTCCCTTATCAGTCAACCGAAATCTATCATGTTGCTCAATATACACCTCTTCTTCCAATTCACCATTTAGAAATGCAAACTTAGCATCCATCTGATAAACCTTGTAATCTTTGTAAGTAGCATAAGCAAGAAATAGTCTGACAGCTTCTCTCCAATAGATATGAGGTACATTTCCTTCCAACATCATGGTTCTAGCAGCATCTTGAACTATTTTGTTCTTCCTTTCCACAACTCCATTTTGCTGAGGGATCTGCGGTGCAAATAATTATCTCTTTATTCCATGTTCTTCACAAAAAGAATTAAACTCACCGGAAGTGAATTCACCACCTCTATTTGATCTCAGACACCTAATCTTCAAACCAGTCTCTATCTCAACCATAGCCTTAAAGATCTTGAACTTTTCCAATGCTTCAGATTTCTCCCTTAAGAAAGTAGCCCACGTTATTCTTGAATAATCATCAATACGCAACATGAAATACCTGTAACCTTGTAAACTTCTGATTCTAGAGGGACCACCCAAATCAGTATGCACAAGCTCCAACAATTCATTTGAACAATGTTGTTTGCTCTGAAATGAAATTCTATTTTGCTTTCCCAATTGACATTCCCTGCAAATGGCATTAGTAGGTTTTACCAACTTAGGTAGATCTCTCACAGCCTTAGTAGAACTTATCTTGATAATGTTATCAAAGTTAACATGACACATTCTCCTATGCCACAACCAACTTTCATCAACTTGAGCAATCACACAACTTTTACTAGCAGCATTCAGATGAAAGATATTACCTCTTATTTTTGTACCTGATGCAATCACATTTCTAGAACATCCCAATATTTTGCACTTTCCATCCTTGAACTAAAGATTGTAACCCTTATCAACCATCTTCCCGACACTCGAAATATTATGCTTCAAGCCTTCCACATACAGAACATCATTAGTATTATTCTTACCATCAAGAGAAATGCATCCACTACCACGGATCACACCGGTTGTGTCATCACCAAATCTCACAACACCACCATCATACTTTTCCAAGTTTACAAACTTACTTTTGTCTCCTATCATATGATGTGAACATCCACTATCAATCACCCATTCATCTTTCTCTTCAACTCGAGCAGCTAGGGATTTCTCCACATTTGTACAACTAGCAGATTCAGTAGATACAGGATTATTTTCCTTGATAGCAATAAATACCTATTTGTCTTCACCTTTATCAGATTCATCATCTATCACACCTTCATCATCAGCATAGTAACACTTCTTTTGAAATTTATGCTTGTTATGTCTTGGTTTAGAATCTCTTTTTGGACACCTTGATGCAAAATGACCTATCTTATTGCAAGAAAAACATTTAAGAGGCAATTTTCCTTCATACTTACCTTTTCCTCTCAGTACTCTTTTGACAATAAGTGCTTCCAGCACTTCTAGATCTCTTTCTTCTTCTTCAATCTATCTAATTTCATCCTCATACTTAAATGTCTTTCTAGATGAACTCTCACCCGGATCATATCTCTATCTATCTCTTCCGGAAGTAGTAGCCTTAAATGCAAATTCAACCTTAGGAAGGGCATCACCAAATTCGCTCAACTCAAAAGCAGTCAACTTACCAACCAACATATCCCTGGTTACATTTGTTACAGTTCGGAGTTCTTCAATAGCACTAGCATTGACTTTATAAGCAGCAAGCAAGGATCTAAGCACTTTAGCAACAATCTCTAATTCTTCCAACTTTCCACCAACACATCTAATACCACACACAAGTTCATTCACTCTTTGCATGAAAGTAGTAACATTTTCATCATCACCCATTCTCAACATTTCATATTTCCCTTTCAGACTTTGCAACTTAGCAATCTTCACATTAGCATCTCCTCCATACAAAGTTTCCAACTTTTTCTAGATCTCATAAGCAATCTTTAGATTCATAACATTTGTCATCTCAGTATCAGTTAAAGCACTCAACAATGCTTCCTTAGCCTAGATATTATATTCAGCATCCATGATCTCAGTAGAAGTAGTAGGACCATTCGGTGGTATAACATACATATTACTTGTAATGCTCCAGTAGGGTTCACCAATGCATATGAGATGGCACTCCATTCGAGTTTTCCACAAAAAATAATTTGTTCCATAAAATCTCAAATTATCCTTCTTGTATGTCACCATCCTAGATCACCTTAAGTTTTTAGACTTCTTCCAAGGAACTTGGATCTGATACCAATTGTTGGCAACACAAGGGTAGACAACTAAGAGGGGGGGTGAATCAGTTGTCACCAAATTTCAAACTTATTAAACTTATTAATCCTTATTCTTAGATCTGATCAATATCAATGAAAGCATGAATTAACAACACATCAGAAACACACATAACACCAAGATTTTTACGTAGAAACCCTGTTAGGGGAAAAACCATGGTGGAGGTCAATCCACAAGATTATACCCTGTTAAAAGTATAAGAAGAATAAATGGGGAATGCACATGCATTCAGGCACACTGCCTAGAGATCACTACTCAATTACAAAGGAAGACACATTGTCTTACAAAAAGAATCGGATTACAACCATCTAGATTTTGAACTAAGAAAATAGCATCTACTAATGCCTGATTACAGTTTCGGTTAAGCACATGAACACTTCTTCACTCTTCTTCACTCTTCTTCACACTCTGCTCTACCTTCGAATGATTTGAACAATATTCACACACACACATAGAAGAACACCCTTGCACACTTCAATTCGAATAAACAATCACTCTTATATATTAGCTACAAGTCGGCCACAAAGAAATAATAAAATGAATACAAAGTATCAACCCAAAATAATAGATAATTTTCAATGCGAATCAACCAAGGTTAGCCACAACATAGTGAAGACCCAAATCAACATCTCCAACACAAAAACACTTCAATTAATTTATCCTCGAAGATCCACAACATGCTTCAACACCCTGTCAGCCAAGAACAAGAAAAACATGAACACGCAAGAGAAAATCACCATCCACAAGCACAACAATCAATGTGGACGTGCAACAAAGAGAGATCATGATCTAGAAACATCCACAAACATTACGAAACATCAAAGAAGCATCCGCAGCAACTAAACTAACTGGAATCACATAATCTTCAATCAAAAACACCAATTGAAGCAACAGAAAAACTATTAGAATGCAAATCTACATAACTCGATCAAATGTTCACGCAGATCTCTAAAACTCAACATGGATAAAATAGATACACTCAACAAAAAACCCTTTACTCCACAACCTCTGATCAACAACATACGAAACTCACCGACAGATAGAACATTACTTCACCACTGACAACCTGCAACTCATTTACTACAATTTTCTCAATATCCTCGACATATACAGCTTCAGATGCACTAATGCTAATAGTGTTGACATCAATGACAACCACATATTAGTAACACAACCACAACATCCAACACCCATAAGCATGATGACCAATCAAATCACTCCCGGGACCTAATAACTAATTTTCGCACATGCCAAACACCTTCCTTGATCACTAAGATCTTATTGCGGAACCTTGGTTGCAGGCGACCATCTGTGGGTTTTCGTGACCCTAGCATCATCATACTCCCAATCACTCCTAATGGCTTCCATCCTAGGGAAACCCGCATCCCTAGGCCTACATTCTTGTATTTGATCTAAATGAGCCTCGAATGATGAATACTGATGGATTTGATCATTTTCTAAAGATGAATTATTGGATCTAACCCTCATTTTGCAAGATTTAACTAACGCTTCCCTCATTTTTATGTGAATGCACTTACTGCATCTTTGAATGTAGAATTTATGGAATCTGCTACTAGACCATCGAGGAAGTCTGTTAACAAAGAAAAGGGAAAGAAACCTACACACCTGCCACAAGGGAAGGAGGAGAAGGATTAGATGAAGTACCAGTTCCATGGGGTGGAGTGCACCTCCAAGATCACTTCCACCTGGGACTCCATGTCAGACACCAACCTTGGGCATGTGGATATAGATGAGTTCCTGTGAAGGGTAATGATCCACCCTACAACCAAAAATGCATAAAAAATTAGAGCAAGTGGTCTCGCTAAGGAAATTGGCTTCCTTCCCAAGCTCTTTGGCTCCAGAGTTAGTTATGGTCTGCAAGGAATGCTACCACAATAATATAAAATCATTGATCATCATGGCAGAGTGCTAGCAGATTTTTTTGCTAGATCCATAGACAATAAATTCCATATTCCCGCATTTGACGTAATGGAGGAAACAAAAAAGGGATATGTTGATAATATGTGGAAGGAAAACCCTCTAGCATGCAAGAAATTGACCGACCAACACTAGTTGAAGGAAAAGAGGGGCAGTGCCACAAAGGTGCCTCAAGAGTTGTTTAGAAGTGATTTCCATGAAGAATGCCATGACTTAGTCACCCTACTAAGCAATGTAATGGGCCTCCCTATTGTAGCTTTCTTTGAGGAATGGATGTTCTACTTCATCGAGGAGATCATCTGAGGTGACAAAATTCCACTGGGCTGAGATCATCAGTGACAACATGCATAATCAACTTATGGTAGTGAAGAAAACATCCAAGTTCTATATGACCTCCTACCTGGCGTACCTCCTAGCAGAACAATTCATGTACAAGGGTCTCTTTGTTATAAATAACCTAGCACCGAGGAAAGGAGACCTTAAAGTATATGACCATTACCCTCAGTTGCATTATCAAAACTTCAAAAGGGAATATCAGGGGGTAAATGATGCCTTCATTCGACATATCATTAGGCTCCTAGGAGGATACTTTGAAAGAAGAGTGTTACACAATGCCAAAGCCTTCATCCTATGTTTGGGTATCTATTCATACAGTTCCCAAAATTTTCATACATTAGAATAGAGGGGTTCTCTTACATGCCGTACAAGTTTCCATGCTACCCCAATGGCAACATGATCCTGTTGAAGGTCTCTCAGCAATTACAAAATACCCACACTTTCTTAAGTGACAAACATAGAGTGGGGATCCCATATCCCCTGACCTTCAGGCAAGGAAAGTATGCTTGTCCCACTGCCCAGTGTGTAGAGTATTCAGAGAAGGAATTGGTAGAATGCAATCTAAACCTCCACACAGCCTGAGGGAGAATGGACCCATATGGAAAATTGAAGAAATGGGTCAAAAGATAGTATGCTCATTGACCACAGGTTAAGGACATTTGGGCCAATTGCTAGGATGATAAGGAAGTGTAGATGAGGCACTACATGAGGATGACAGCTTAATTTGTGAGGTCGGTGAATCTATTTCCAGTGCCTGACCAAATAGTAGAAGAAGATGATACCATTGTTGATGAGAGGTTCAATGTCATGGCCAACTTGTCTCTACCATTGACAGACTAGAATGAAGAAGAGGTTACTGAACTTGACATTTTGACATGGCCGGTTGAAAACCAAACAAAGCAGTGGGTAGATGCTCAAATTGCTCAGCTCAAGGTACACAACATTGTGTTAACTTATGGTGAGCTTGAAGATGAGCTCGAGAGTGAAATAGATAGTGGAGCAGCTACTGCCCCAACAAAAGAGGCACCCAAATCCCCTCCAGTGACAAGGTCGAAGAAAAGGAACGATGCGCCCTAGCACAATCCCAACATAAAGTGTACACACAGAAGGCTACAGAGGAGGAATCTTTGAAGAAAGCAAAGAGAATAAGGGGATTTGTAAGTGAGATACCTACAATTGAGGATGATCCCCAACACAAAGGAGAAGAAGTCAGACGGCTATGTTCACAACCTACCACCTTCGCTCATGCTACTACTACCATCGTTGCCACACCTCCACCTCTTGCATCTCAGGCATTGTCTATCTCATCTCCGCCTACTATAGACATCTTGTTCCACCTCGCTTCCACCTCACCAACAGCCCTAGTAATGATACTGGACTCCTCAGCTACTACATCCTCACTATTGTCCTCCTTTCTCCCTCCTCCACTACCCACTCTCTCTGCCCCAATGCTTATAGTATCCACTATTACTATGATGCCTTTCACTCTATTATATGCCTTCACAAAATACATGTAGAGTATGCCTGTTGATATTTCTGGAGTAATCATGAACCCCATAGTTCAAGCCTTAATGGCCCAGATTGTTGTTGGCCTACCTCTTCCTCTACCACCTATAGAACCACCAAAGATGGAGGCCACCATGCAGATCTTTGAGGAGATGGAGAAATGACATGTGAAGTGCCAAAGGGAGGCTACAAAAGGTATAGCTGAGGAACCCAAGGACCTTTTTTGGGATGATTATTTTGAACACCCAGAGGGTGGATTAAACATAAACTTGGATAAAGTGGCATCTGACAAAAAGAGATCACATTCCTCAGAGGAGGATATTAAGGCCCTTAATGAAAAATACATAATAGAAACCTCAGATCAGGAGTTGGAAGAGGAGCTATCCCAACAGCTCAAAGATGTAGGTGAAAAGGTCGACTCTGAGGAGCACCTTTCTAAGGAGAAAGCTGATACTAATATCAATGTGGAGATACTCGAAGATCCTTCGCTAATAGGCTAGGATAAGGGCCCCATCCAAGAAGAAGTGCCTCCTAAAAAGGAGGAGGAAGAGAAAGAAGAAGATGCACCAAGGAAGAGCCCCAAGCTTGAGCATCATGTTGAGCTCGAGCATGCAAAAGGAGAAGTACCTTAAAAGGATGATGGCATTGAAGAAAACATAGCCTCCACTAAGTTGGACAAAGAAAAGGCTATACAGATTAAGGACTCATATGAAGAAGAGAGAGTAGATCAAGAGGCCTTGGGTCATGAAGAGAAGCAGCCTCAACATGAACAAAGAGAGGAAGGTGATCATGAATCACCCAAAGGAGAAACCAAGGTGCCCAATTAGCTGGAGCAGCAATTACAAAAGAAAGCCCTTACAGTTGTTGATCCAAAGACTAGACTTGAGGCAATACTAGCTAGAGTGCAGACAAAGAAAAGAAAAGAGAAATCCAAGAGTCCGCTCTCATATCATGGTTGATGCCTCTGGATCAAGAACAATACAGATTGCTACCCCTGTGACAGATAAGGATGCGGGAAATGGTTACAATATCTTGACAATCAACTTGGTCTTAGCAACTAGAGGGCAGAAGATTGATGAATTCCAAGGGTCGGTAGCAACAATCATGCAGCAAATGAATAAGGATCAATCCTCCAAAGAGGAACTAATGGCATAAGTGGCAGATCTCACTACCTACATCTAGCAGTGGACATCCTTAGAGGAAGAGGCTCTGACAACATCATTCGTGCCCCCTCTTCTCTCCCAAGAAGAGTTAAATCGAATGGAAAAGATGAAGAATTGGACCAAGGCCACAGTAGATTGGTTCCAATGGGTGATCTACAATGGCGACATGGGAATTTGTCATGCTAGTTGAATATTCAATAAATTCTGGGATTTGCAAAAGTAGTTGGAATCCACTGAGAAGACATGTCATAAATTCATCGAGCAATATAGGATCACATATCCTAAGCTCGAAAGCATTCTCAAGCTTCCCGAGAAGACATGGGAAAAGGAATGAGGGCTCGTAAAAGATGATCACTAGCTAGTGGAAACCTAGAAGATGGGCTTGGATCACAAAAAGGAGGTCCTAGAAAGGGTCTTGCATGAGGTTGAGTTCGACCTTGAATGGGTTATGGAGCACAGGACTAATAGCGAGGATTACCTCAAGACGATGACAGACTATGACATGCCCACCCTAGAGCTAGATCTAGATAAAATCAAGCCATTCTTCCACAAGAAGATGGAGTGAAGGGCTACATATGCACTAACACCAGACTTCATGGGCTTCGCTGCTAGGGTATTTACTCAATCTGAGCAAGTCATTAAAACCACACCAAAATGCACCAAACACTGGAAGTAGATCACTGGAAGATTTAAGAAGCTAACCTTTCAGATCCTCCAATCTGACATCATGGAGTGGGATAAGCTCCAGGATTTGATTGGAAAATTCATGGAATATGCCACTCTTCAAAAAAATGCAGTGAAGCCAGTCATTAATGACAAATATCTGACAGTGTAGCTGGAAAGAAGGAAATCACTAAAAGACAAAACTGCTACAATGTCAAGAACACTAGAGGACAAAATAGAGAAAAGACAAAAATGTATTTTATAATGTTATATTTTGGGGGTAGGTGAAACCCTGATGTAAAATGAATCTTGGCCAAGTAAATCCCGGCCATTCATTTCACTTTTGAAAAACTATAAATAGGGGTCTCCTCTCATTTTCAAAGAGAGAGTTGAGTTGTGTAAAGACATGTTGCAGAAATTTAATGAGAACTGCATTATTTTGGTGGGTTCTTGTGTTTCTTCACATGTGTGCATGATTCTTCTCCTTAAAATTAGTTGTGTTGTTCTAAGTTTTAAGTTGCTTTTAGTTGTTAGTTCATGCTACACTTTAATGATGAAGAATGTTATGGTGTTAATGCCTCCCTTGTTCATACTTTTTGTTGTTTGTTGATGATGAACAACAATGTAAAGTTAGTTTGAACATTCCTTAATTTTTGCACTTAAAATTCATCTATTTTTCATGCTTCATAGTGAATGGATAGCTAAAATTCTGCAGACCTTAGAAGATAGCACTAGTTTCATGAGACTGTAAGCTATTTTGGTTAAGTGGAACTTAGTTTTAGGAAGGTTGTCCATTGTAGCACCCTCGATTGTTACTGTTCAACATTAGTTGCAAGTCTAGGAACCCTTCTATCACTTTTCCCTTTTGACTTTTCTTTGAAATTGAAGTTAAGGTATAGTTCCAGCATCATTGTAAAGCCAAATATGATGACAAACATGGAGTTTTAGACTGTTGTTTTGAACTTGCAGCAATTGCACCTCATTCTAGAATTTCACAAAACTCCATTTGAAGATTCAATTCCTTCCAAACTTAGTGAACCATAAATTCCCTTTGTGATTACCATCAAATCACATCAATCAATTGAGCTATTTTTGCAAGTCATGACCTGACACCTAAGAGACCTTGGGGTGATTATCTAAAATTTAGTTGTATATTTTCACCTTTCAAGAGAGGCATTGCACTTGTGCATTGTCTGTGTTGAGAAAGTGCAAAAACACCCATCAATATTAGCTTTTATAAAGTATACATATATTTAACAACCATGAATTAATCATAAAATCATACTAAATTTCATGAGCATTCACACATTCATGCATACAAGTACCATCATACCATAATTATATTTCCACATACTAAATTTTGTTTTAAGATGCATGAAATACATTAAATATGTTTAAGGTTTAGGATTTTTTGTGAACTTAGAAAATTGAAATGTTAAAGACAAAATAAATGGAAGAAAACTAGTTATTAATCAAACCCATCAGTAGTACAAGGGTGTGCATTAAGGAGGAGTGATATGTATTGATTTCAAATATGTGTGGTATTGCTAGAATAATTAGTAACATCGCAAAGACAAAATAAGTAATTCAAAGAGTTGATGATGATAAAAGATGTCATCAAAAGGAAGAAATTAAAAAGATACCTAATAGATGAACAAGAGGATAAGGAGTTGTATTGAATAACCTATAGCAATTAGGGGGGAAAATAGAAGTATACATGGTGGCCAAGAAAGAGGTTGGCATATGTGAGGTACCAATTGACACCAAAGGGAAGTGGGTAATGAATACAAGTGATGTCATGTACTGTAGAGGATAACTAGTGGAACCAAGCAACATTTTAAAGGGGTGAAAGTAGTGCTCAAGGTGGATAATTGGAGACATACTTGAGGAGGTGGAAAGAACAAGTTGAAGAGGAAGCAATGGGTTAAAATTCCCAAGTTGGGGTAGGCTACCCTAAAAATGAGGCACTCATTTTTCACTTACCCTAAGTGTCTAATGCATCTTAAGGGTGTCATGGAGAATTTACATTTTGATAGATAATTGACAATATGTGATAAGGAAAAGTGGACGTGTTTCATTGTATTAGGAAATTAAGTGTTGTGGTTTCGATGGCCATTCTATGTGTAATTGATTGTTCTTCTAGTAATGTTTTTATGGTTTAGTGAATGAGTTTCTATGGGTTAACAAATATGTTTAGTTAGAACTATTGTGATTTATGGAAGGTTATTTTTGTTTTACACCAAAAGGTAGATATTTTTTGGAAGGATGAGTGGACCAATGGGAAGGTTTGTGATGAACCTTGTGGAGATTGTCCACCATAAGAATTCATAAGTTTGTTATTATAGGATGATGAAGTGGTTTATGTGGTTTTGGGTTTTGTAGCATACTGGGGCCAATGTTAATAATTTGGGAAAATGGAGAAAGGTACAAATATAAAATTTATAGAAAATGGTAGGTAAGCAAAGAAGGTAAAGTAAAATAGTGGAGTAGTAGGCAAGTGCAATAAAAACAATAAGGTGAGGATTTAGAGGTAAGTGAGTCATATAAGGATATTGTTTTATTATGTTGTAGCTCATGTAGAAATTCTAGAAGTGGTATTTCCAAGTCATGTGTTAATGTATGTGGGAGAAAATTTTGTGGCGGATTATAATTATGTTCATGAAACTAATTTAAAATAAGATATTTTTTGGAGGTTGGGTTTTTCCTTGCTAATATTTTTCCCAAGTAAAAAATGGTTATATTTATGGTACTTACTTTTGAGTGTTCATTTATGTGGGTTGCATGGTTGTATAGTCATTCTTGGGACCCTTTGGCCATGATTACATTAAATATTCATGAATTTGATGAATGGTATGTTCTATACTTGGATTAGTTTTTTTCTTAAATTTTTAGATGGCATTTTGATCTATTTAAGGATATCACTAGGTTCTTCAATGTTTATGTGAGAAACAACTTTTTAGCAACTTCGAAAAGCATGATTTATTCCATTCAAAGGTAAGGTACTTGGGCCATGTTATTTTTGGAGAATATATCACACTTGATCCATTGAATATTT
The DNA here is from genome assembly GCA_007258455.2 of Sequoia sempervirens. Lineage (NCBI taxonomy): Eukaryota > Viridiplantae > Streptophyta > Pinopsida > Cupressales > Cupressaceae > Sequoia > Sequoia sempervirens. Next base: position 190,754,464 of record VDFB02271358.1, on the reverse strand, counting down.
AGGCTATTATGGATTTACCAACACCCACAAATATTTGCATGTTTGTAGTTTCATGGGATTAGTAGGTTACTATCACCAATTTGTCATGAGCTTTTCTAGTATGGAACATATGATTGCTTCTCTTAAAATGAAAGGGAATAAATTTTCATGATTAAAATACAATGAGAAAACCTTTCAAGTTATCAAGGAGTAGCTAACTAGTGCACCAATCCTTTTAGTGGTTTATCCTAAGTAGATTTTTTGGTTTCTATAGATGCATCATTGGAAGGGTTAGGAGCCATCATTGTGAAGGAGAACAATTTTATTTCATATGAGTCAAAAAATCTCAAGGATAATGAGCTTGATTATCATACCCACGATCTAGAGTTGGTAGATGTAGTCCATGCACTAGTGCATTAGATACATTTTCTATTGGGCCTTCAATGTGAGCTACATACCCACCATCATAGTTTGTAGTACATATTCAAATACTTGAACTTGAACATGCATTAACATTATTCTAAGTAATTCTTATATCAATATGACTAATTTTTATACATCAAGGGGAAGGTAAATGTTATAATTCCCTAAGAAAGTGGTGAAATGATTTCTCAATTTTATCTTTAAGAAATGGTTTGAGAAGCCCTATTCTTTTGTAGCTTCTAGAGTATCCATAGTATCAAAAATTTTGAGAAGATTAATTCATATAGGGCCCTATTGGGAAAGTTGTTAGGCTTATTTCTCAAGTTATATGGAATATTACAACATATCAGTCATATTTATGTCCCAATTTTATGCGGTATTTCTACTATTATGTTGACTAAGGTGCATCATTCACCTTACACAAAAAATCCTAGTGTGAAGAAGATACATGTTGATCTTCAAAAGCTATAACAATGGATAGGGATGAAACATGTTGTTCTTGATTTTATTTCTAGGAGCCTAAAGTTGAAGAGAGTGAAGGTAGATCATTTGAATCTCAAAGGGCTTCTACAACCGCATAATACTCCCAAGTGGAAATTGGATATAATTTATCATCCATTTACATGTACCTTTTCCTTATCATGGTGACAATGGAAAAGCTAACCAAGTTCACCCATGAGGGAATCCTATAGTGTTACATCAATGGCACATTCCTCCATTGAGTAAATTGTACAATTGCATGGAGTGCCCCATATGATCATACCATATTGTGGTTATATGTTCACATCCTTGTTATAAACATCCTTTCAGCATGCATTGGGTTCTCAATTCAACTTTATACCATCCTATCACTCAAAGATATAGGATCAAATAAAGTGGGTGAACTAGGTGCTGGAGGATATGACCTACATATATGTTATGGACCAACAATCCAAGTGGGAGAATTATTTATATTTTATTGATTTATTATAATAATAAGTATGAGATTTATGTTGGTATGGCATGGTTCCATATATTGTATGGCCATCCTTTTTAGACTCCTTTGAGTTAGAATAGGCTTTAGGATTGAGTTGCCCTTAGTCTTAAGATACTTCAGGATATGGAGCAATAGGTGGTTCAAGTTAGAGAGATGTTGAGTATCTAGGATAAATAAAATAAATATGTTGATTCCAAGTGATTGTTTTCTTAGTTGATACCCATGTGTTTTAAGAGTACAAGTACACAATCTAGCCTAATTTACTATAGAAAAGGTTCTAAGTTTGCAATATGCTTTATTGGGCCTTTTGATATTTTAGAAAGGATTGGTCATATCACATATTAGATTGACTTTCCACCTAATCTCTACTATAGCCATGATGTGTTTAATGTTTGTGTTCTTAAATATAATATTCTAGATGTGATGCATGCTATTGATTATGGTGCCTTGTAGGTTGAGGTTGACAAGAAACTTTCTTTCAAGATGGTCTATATATTATAGCATCATAGGTTGGCACTTCAAGGTTGAGACCTATATCAAGTAAAGATATAGAAGAAGGGTGATCCCACAATAGTAGGTTACACTTTTTGGCCAAACTTGACATTGAACTGAACTTTTTTAACTAAATCTTCACTTTCAAACACCTACAGCTGCTAAACCATGAGGAATTTGAAGATTATGCAAACTAGTGATTTGTGACATTTTGTCTGTAGATTCTAAATATATATTTTTTTAAACTTTGGAATCAAATTGCATTTATTTTACATCTCCTTTGATAACTAGTTTTTAACAGTAAACAACACTTTTAAAGAGTGGTGTTTACTGTATAACACAACATTTTTTCTATGAAGGATCAAATTCTAATTTTTTTGAATTTATATTTTTAACTATGATATCTAGCTCCTTCATTTGGTTTCATGGTTTTTTATTGAATATTTATTTCTTAATTAAGTTTTGAAGTCAAACCAATCACAATTTAGACATAGGTTTACTGTATAACACATAACTTTCTTTGTATGTATTGAAATTCATTTTTTTTGTTGGATCAAGGACATCAATACCAAGAGCATAGATATTTTTCAGAATTTTTTTGGTAATCTACTATTTTTCAACATGTATAGAATAGAGAGCTTGATTTTTGGTGAAAAACCTACATTCACAAGAAATAAAAAATAAATATAATAATCAAATTAAATATATTTAAAATTATACTTTTTGGGAAGCTTATAATAAAGACTACATACTTACAAAACATAAATTTTAAATGAATTCATTTGATCCCCCAAAAGGTAAATCAAAAGTGGTTTTTTATCAGCATTTTGATAGGTGTACAGAGGAGACTCCATTATAGGTATGGTTTAGAACTAGTGGGGTTCTATCCAAGGGGGTTTGATCTAAGGGGGTTTGATCAAACTCTATTCAATTAAAATCCTTTAAATGGAACCTTTCAAAGCTTAAATCATTATATTTTCTAAAAATATGTGATTTCAACAAAAATTAGGATGTCCTAGAAAGTGTAACCCATTATTGTGGTAGCACCCAGAACCCACTAGATGATGTAGTAGCTACTTAGGAGGATTATACATATTTGATAGCTATATATCCACATATCTGTGTTGAATTCTAAGAGTAAGCCTAGTTTTCAAGGAGGGGGATGTAAGGCCCCTACGAATATGTGCTTTAGCTTAATTATAATTATCTCCTTTTCACTTTGACTCCACATTCAAATATAAACTAGGTTTTTATGATTGACTTGCTGCGACAAGGGAGAGCCAATCTCTTAGGGTTTATGCTTTCTTGAGTTGTAAAAGGGAAAATTTTATGTGTTTTAATAAACCTATTTGACATATAAACCTAGATCTAAAAATTTAATTTAGCTCATAGACAAAAACAAAAAGTATCAGAAAAGCTTTAGATTTGAGATTGAGATACAAAAAGGAACTTGTGATAAAAATTCAGGGCTAATTTGCAAGGACAGGGGCATGGGGCACCCTAGAATGAATTCCTCTTTCTCTAGATCTACATAGTCTGAGATGCAAGTTATAGTTTGCTCAGTGCTTTATGGAATTATCTCCTTCTGAAACTTTTGGATCTAAACTACACACATGAAAAGAGGGGAAAGGTTGTGTTGTATAGGGGATTTCCTACATCAAACCCCATTTTAGTATTTCTACCTCCACGTACAGCAAATAATGATGATCAAGAGGGCATACCCTAGGTTGAGAAAAGGCCAAAATAACAATAATTGATTGAAATGATAAATGACAATATTACCTTGATGTAAAATCCTCGATGAAGTGTGGGCGGTTGGGAGGGCGGCCCTCCATGCTAGTGGAGGGATTTTGACAGGCAGTGGTGTGTGGCATCCATGCAGGGATGCTTAATGTTGAGGTGGAAGCTAAAGGATTCGTAGATTTATTGGGTGGAGAGGTCACTCAAGCCAAGTACAAGCATTGAAGGCAGTTAGTTCAAGCACATTTTTTAATGACGACTTCATATACGAAGTGGGATTTGCAAGAAGGAATTTATGTTGCAAGGACAACTTGCTTACTTGGTAATGATTCCTCATTCATGTGATGTTCACATTGCAAGGCAAGCATGGGCTTTATTAATGAGTGGAGGTGACGATATGTACAGAGTAATATCACATTCTTGGTGATCATTGCTTTGTTAATGGTGTTAGGTTGGTCGGCGGTCTTAGCTCGGCTTCTGGTGTAGTCTATGGGTGTTAATGGTTAGGCATTCAAATTTTATCATAGAAGCCTCGATGGAGGGTTTGGTGTGGTTTGGAGTAGACACTCCAGTTTCTTTGAAGGTGATGTTGAGGCAAGCAGTGTTTCGTAAGATAAAGGACCAAAGATTGAAGTGAATTCTACTTAACATCAACCCTCTCATAGTTGTGGAGGTTAAAATGATTCTGGGGACTAGTCATCTCTAGCAAAAGGAGTATTGGAGGGATAATGTGCATGTCTCCTCGAGGTTTTTGGCCTCTCTTCTTGATAGTCATGTTCCTAAGTTGGAGGAAAAGGAGTTGTTGGTGAGGCAATTTAGGAAGGATTTGGTAGGTGGTGTGGAGGAGGTTTTGAAGGTGGCTATTTTAGGCACTAGGATCCTACATTTAGATGATTTGGTGCTTTTGTGAGAGATCGACGAGGTAGTGAAGTTCTATCCCTTCCTCTTGGACCTGAGTGGCATGGCTCTCATGCAACACCGGATAATTGTTGTTGTGGTAGTGGAGTTCTTAAAGAAAAAGCTTGGTTTAATGGCGACCAGAGGATTCGAATGGATCTGGGACTTTGATTCCTTTGAAAATCTTAATGGGTTCATGTAATTTGTATGGTTTTTATGGTTTTTTTGAAATTTACAATTCTTGATAAGTTTGAAAGTGGCTTGTATGCATTAGGGTTTTTTGGTTTTGACAGCGGAATTATCAATTTTGATTTTTTTATCATTTTGATCAAACTATCAGTGAAGGTTGTATGGCATCTAGTCATATTAGGGTGCAGTTGAAGTGTTGGTTATCTTTTTCTTAGCAAACGGTTGTATTCTCTTCTTTTCCAAATTAATGAAAAACTCTTACGTATCAAAAAAAAATCCTTGATGAAGTGATGTCAAACCACAAGTTGCCACAAATGTTGATTGATTGATGCCTTGATTGCTTGATAGACCTACAAAAGGTTAGTTTCAAAACACAAAATATTTTTTTAACTAGAATGTAGAGGATAACTCAATACGTCTGCATGATAACAACTTTTTGCTCATAATTTCCCTCTAATCTTCAAAATGAGAGGGAAAACTTATTTATATATCCATTTTAATTAATATTTTTGGATATGGACCGACTTGGGATTATTTTTAAATCAAAAAAGGTTGCCAATCAAAATATTAAATATTTAAAAATTCACTTTTTAGTCAAGGGCGCCCAACACCCTTGTCCAATGCTTTTTGGCTCGAATTTCTAGGGATGATAGGGATTTAAATATATTTTATTGATCTAGCCTCGAAATGAGTAAATTATTATTATAATTAATGTTATAAGCAAAATAGGGTGTCAAGGTAGTGTGAAATTGTCAGGGGTGACAATTTATGACACTACATTTAGACTATTACTTTTTATTATTTTATTATTATATTTGATGTCGATTATTATATTTAGTTTAGCATTATGGAATATTGTTATTTTCTACATATTGATATGTAGACCATGCTCGTTTTAAATAATCTTTAGTTTGATGTGATGACTTGATATCATTTTGAAATGGTGGGGAATAGGTGAGCTAGGTTTTGAATGGGGGTAATGTACCTATTTCCCTACTTTCATTAGGAAAAAGAGATCCCCTAGGGCAAGATTGACTTTCAACCCTTAGGTGAGTCAATCTTAATGGAGATCTTGTTGTTTTCCTTATGACTCAAGATGGGGTAAATCAACCTAAAATGCACTTTTGTGAGATAGATGAAAAATACCAAATGAATGCAATAATGTAATTTAATACTTGAATCATCAATTTAAAACCTTAATCTATTAGAATCCACAAATATTTTATAGATCTAAGATGAGTATGAATTTATGCACCTGTCACTAAAAGTAGTTGTTGAGTGTCATCCTAGGGTGAATAGGTCTTG
>VDFB02271358.1:190675022-190748363 GCA_007258455.2 Sequoia sempervirens | reverse complement strand
TTGCATCAAAATATCGATCTATCAATGCCTAATATAAATAGTAGAGACATGGATTGCATGATATGGGATTAGTCCCTTGTCATGAATATTGATGGGAGCATTAACCATCTACCAATAATCAAATTTCAGTAATTAGCATGTCAAATTTTAGTAATCAAGAGATCAAATTTCAATAATCAACAAGTTGTTTTATTTCTTTCTATCTCACTCATTGTGTATCCCTTACACTCTAGACCTCTCTCTCTCTCTCTCTCTCTCTCTCTCTCTCTCTCTCTCTCCCTCTCTACTTCTCTCTATCTCCCCCCTCCCTCTCTCTACCTACCTCTCCCTTGATCACTCCATAGCACTCTCTCTATTTCTCTCTATCTCACCTCTCTCTCTCCTCCCTTTCTCTCCCTCCATACTTCTCTCTCCCTCTCTTCTTCCATTTCTATTCTCTCTCCCAATCCATCTCTCTACCTACCTCTCCATCCATCACACCCTACCACTCTCTCTACACCTTTCTTTCCCTCCCTCCCTCATTCCCTCTCTACTTCTCTCTATCTCTCCTCTCTCTCTACCTCCCCTTCCCTCTCTACTTATCTTTATATCCTCTCTCTAGCTACCTCTCCCTCCACTCTTTGTTTCTCTCTATCTCACCTCTCTCCCTCCCTACCTCACTATACCACTCATGAGAAAATTAAAATTTCAATACCAATCAATAATCAATGATTAGAGATTTCATCAATAACCCGAAATAAAGCATTGAACTTTAAAACATGATTATATGAATTGAGTGACTAATATTATCCACATTTGAGGGAGTAAGGGCTACACAACACCTTGGGGTTATAACATCCAAAGTTTTTTTTAGAAGGTATGCTCAAACACATTTCATACACAATCTACCAAATTCAATTAACTATTCCAATGGAAACCACATTAAGCAAATGCACTCCATCAAGACATGGCCACATTTTGATGTAAGAAGACATATGCAAGGTTCACTATGACATACACCATTTCTATCCACACAATGGAAGGGATTTACACAAACACCATTTTCACAAGGAAGTTACAATTATAATACAATGCCACACACATTACTCACATCAAGCATCACTTTCACAAGCTAACACAAATGGCATCCATGACATTCACATTACAAATTAAAATTGTGGCTTTAAGCCAACCAACATAATTCTCTTAATAATAATAATTTTATTTAACAATTACACATGCATCCCATGCAAGAGGAAAAATAATTCCCATTGCCCATCTAGGTTCTTATGAGAATCCTAGGGACAACATGATTTGGAGACTTAAGACATATTATGAAAATACAACATTCCATTCATGCACTAACATGGTCAATTCACACATATGATGATATTTCACTAGGAATAAAATGCACAATGCACCATAGGAAACATCACCATAAGATAACATTTTACAATTCAAGCATGTGACATACACCATATTCAACTTCAGTGCATCAATCACATAAGACAATTTCATAAAGCTCCATCATGATCTAAAAAATTAACACCCATTTCCAATCAAATGCATCCATATATATACATCCAAAGAGAATACATAAGCATAAATAAGACCGCTCAAGGTCACTATAGAATCACATAATAGAAATCAAGACATTTACATCCATCCATCCTCTCTCTCTCTCTCTCTCTCTCTCTCTCTCTCTCTTACTCTTTTATCTATCATCTCCCTCTCTCTCTCTCTCCCCCTTCCTTCCTCCCTCCCCCCTATGAGGGTTTAAGGTTTAAGGTTTAGTGTTTAATGTATAGGGTTGAGGTTATAGGGTTAAGTGTGTAGGGTATAGGGATTAGGGTTTAGGATATTTGGTATAAGGTTGAGGGTATATGGTACAGGGATGAGGTTTGAGGGTGTAGGGTTTATGGCTAAGGGTTTAAGGTATAAGGTTGAGGGTTGAGAGATAGTGTTTAGGGTTGATGGTATAAGGTTAAGTGTGTAGGGTTTAGGATTTTGGGTATAGAGTTGAGGGTATTGGGTTTAGGGTTTAGGGTATAAGGTTAAGTGTATAGGGTATAAGGATTAGGGTTTAGGATATTGAGTATAGGGTTTAGGGTGTAGGGTTTAGGGTATAAGGTATAGGGTTAAGGGTTTAGCATTTATGTATAGGGTTGAGGGATAATGTTTAGGTTTTATGGTTGAGGGTTGAGGGATATTGTCCAAGGTTGAGGTAATAGGGTTAAGTGTATAAGGTATAAGGATTAGGGTTTAGGATATTGGGTATAGGGTTGAGGGTATAAGGTAGAGGGTTAAGGGTTGAGAGTGTAGGGTTTAGGGTTTAAGTATAGGGTTGAGGGTATAGATTTGAGGGATAATGTTTAGTGTTTAGAGTATAAGGTTGAGGGTATAGGGCATAGGGATGAGGGTTGAGGGTGTAGGGTTTATGGTTTAGGGTTTAAGGTATAGGGTTGGGGGTTAAGGGATAGTGTTCAATGTTGAAGGTATAGGGTTAAGCGTATAGGGTATAGGGATTAGGGTTTAGAATATTGGGTATAGGTTTGAGGGTATTGGGTTTAGGATTGAGGGTTTAGGGTACAAGTATAGGGTTGAGGGATAGTTTTCATGGTTTAGGTTATAATGTTGATGGTATATGGTATATGGTATAGGGATGATGGTTGATGGTGTAGGGTTTATGGTTTAAGGTATAGAGTTGAGGGTATAGGGTTAAGTGTATAGGGTATAGGGTTGATGGTATTGGGTTTAGGGTTGAGTGTTTATGTTTTAGGGTACAAGGTTGAATGTAGGTTTTAGGGTTTAATTATAGGGTTAAGGTTTGATGGATAATGATTAGGGTTTAGGGTATAAGCTTGAGGTATAGGGTATAGGGATGAGGGTTCAGGGTGTAGGGTTCAGGGTTTAAGGTATAGGGTTGAGTGATAATTTTTAGGGCTTCAAGGGTATAAGGTTAATTACATAGGGTATAGGTATTATGGTTTAGGATTTTTGTTATAGGGTTAATGGTATTGGGTTTAGGGTTTAGGGTGTAGGTACAAGGTTTAATGTAGGGTTTATGGTTTAAGTATAATGTTTAGTATTTAGGTATGGGTCAGATGGCATAGGTCATAGGATCCTGAGGGTCAGGCACAGACACAGGCACAGGCACAAGGACCAGCCCCAGGAGACCGAGAGGAAAATGACAACGAGACAGACAGAGACAGAGTGGAGAGAAAGACAGGAACGGAGAGGAAACACAGGAAGGGAGGCCGAGACACGAGGACAAAGAGGCAGAGACACAGACACAGAGGAGGAAGGCTGGACACTGGAGGAGGAAAGGAGGAGAGACAGAGACAGAGAGAACACAAGACACAAGGACACAGAGGTGAGACACACACCAAAGAGGAATGACACAGACACAGGAAGGAGACAAAGACAGAGAGACAACGGAGACAGACAACGAGGTGAGACAGGAGGTGGAAACTGAGACAGAGACAGGAATGGAGAGTGAGACAGACAGACAGAGGAGACAAAGAGAGAATGACAGACACAGAGAGGAAAATGGAGGAGGAGAGACAGAGGACAGAGACAAAGACAGAGGAGGAGGAGAAGAGGTGACACAGGAGAGGAGGAGGATGGAGAAGAAGAGGAGGTGACACACAGAGGAGAGAACGAGTGGAGACGGAGGAGAGGAAGGAGGAAGAGACACACATGCAGACAGAGAGGAAAGAAGGAGGAAGGAAGAGGAGGAGGAGAGAAAGGAGGGAGAGAGAGAGAGAGGTGGAGACAGAGGAGAGAGAGGGACAAGGAGGAAGAGGAAAAGGAAGGAAGGAAGGAAGAGAGGAATGGATGAGTGGCCAGGTTTAAGGTACAAGGACTGGACAGTGTCCACACAGAAAGCAGACCCATGGACAGGAAGGAAGGACAATATGGCTGGAGGGCACAAGGAAATGTATGGTGAATGAGAAGGAATGGACAATGTTCCAGGCCTGAGGGTCAAGGTATAAGGTATAAATATGGAGAGTGGAATATAGGGTATTGGAGGGAAATAAATGGAGAGTGGATGGAATGGAGGGTGTATGGAATTTGGAGGGGTATGAAGAACAAAGAGGAAAGGATGGACATGGACGATTTAGGTTTAGGGTTTGAAAGGAATGGATAATAAATAGAGTTTAGGATATAAGGGATATAGTAAGAAGGGAGGAAAGGAATGGATTTATGGTATCTGGAGAATGGAGACGGAGGGAGGGAAGAAGGATAATGAGGTGGAGAGAGAGAGAAGGAAAAGAGAGTGGAAGGAGGAAGGTGGAGAGGAGAGAGAGAGAGGTAGAGGAGGAAGATGGATAGTAGAGGTAAGGTGGAGGAAGAGAGGAATGGGAGAGGAATATGAGAAGGAGGGAGAGAGAGAGGAGAGGGATGGAGGGAGAGAGAGAATGAAGGATAGAGGAAGGAAAGGAAAGATGGAGGAGGAAGGTGGGGAGATGGAGGGAAGGAGGGAGGAGAGGGAAGGAAGGATAGATAGAGAAGGAGGAAGGAGAGAGAGGAAAGAGAGAATGGTGAGATAGAGAGGAAAGAAAGAGAGGTGGAAAGATGGAGAGGAGGAGGAATATGGATATATGAGAAGGAAAGATTGGGAGGAGAGAGAGGGAAGGAGGAGAGAGATGGGATAGAAATAGATAGGGAAGGTTGGGACATTGAGGAGAGGGGAGAGATGGAGGGAATGAGAGGAGGAGAGGGGAGGAGAGGATAGAAGTACAATAGGAAGGAGGATAGGGAGAGTGAGGAGGGATAGGAAGTAGAGAGAGAGAGGAGGAAGAGGTAGGAGGGAGAGAGGGTGAGATATAGAGAGGGGGAGGAGAGGGAGAGAGAGAGAGAGAAGAGAATAGAGAGAGGGAGGATGGAGGGAAGAGGAAGAGAGTGCAATAAAGAGAGATTAGAGAGGAGGTGAGGAGGAGGTGGAGATTGAGGAGGAGGGAGGGACAGAGGAAGAGAGAATTGTGATAGAGAAAATGAGAGAGAGAGCGAGGGGAGCGAGGGTGAGAGATAGGAAGAGAGGGATAGGCTAGATAAAGAAAAGTAGAGAGGGAAGGTGGGTGGAATGAAAGAATAAAGAGGAGGAATGTGGATAGATTGAGAGAGAGAGAGAGACAGGATGGAGGGAGAGAGAGAGGTAGATAGGGATAGGTTAGATAGAGTGAAGTAGAGAGGGAAGGTGGGTGGGATGAAGGGAGAGAGAGAGAGAGAGAAGTATAGAGGGAAGGAGAGAGAGTGAGAGAGATGTCTAAAGCATAAGGTAAACAATGAGTGAGATAGAGAGATAGAAAGATTATACAACTTATTGATTACTAAAATTTGGTTGTCTGAAAAATTGAAAGATCTTCCAAAAACTAGAATTTGAAATATAATTCCTAGAGATCCAAAACCACTCTCAAGCATCCTAAAACTATATACATGAAATATAACTTAAAGTATAAGAAGGTAAATGTCCATAAGTAAATGTCAACTTATACTTAAATGTTTATTTCATGTATATAGTTTCCTTGAAGGATAACAAGAAGAAAGATAAAAAAAGAGAAGAAAAAAATTTCAATGTAGACCAAAATACGAGTGTGTTATAACACGCTTGCATTTTGGAAATACTTTTTTGAATTCAAAAATGGGTGGCTTTTAAAATTCAAAGCATAATGTGAGAACATTATAATGTGCTCAAGTTATAACGTGCTCGCATTTTGGCTTGGTAATGACCAAGCCTAGGCTTGATTACTACCAACCCATAACGTGAGCATGTTTTATAATAACGTACTCACATTTTCACTATTTCAGGATGAAAAAGTGAAGTTTCCACTTTTTGGCCCCCCATCTTTTCGCACTCGCCCACTAGGTTTTTTAGGAAAAAAGTAATCTTAATTGGTGAAATTTTAAATTTCAATGTAGTAGTACTTTAAATTTTGAAAGAAAAAATAAAAAGCAAGTGTTTGTCTGACCAACCTAAGTATGAGCAAAAAAATTTAAAAAAAATGAATCTTTCAATGTAAGTATAGGACACATGCTCGGATGTGACGCATATTTTTTTGTAATTATTTTGCAAGTAAATAATTAGTTAGGAATTTTTTACTAGGAATTTTTAAAAATATTAAAAACCATTCATTTGACCACCCTAACTTGGTCAAAGGTTTATGAATTTTTTTTTTTAACTATAGTTTGTGAAGCATAGTGTGTGATGCATCTTTTGGATTCAAAAAATGTGTAACCATTTAAAAGTTATATATGTTCTTCAATCAGAACTTTACACATAGTTCATGTAAAAAATCAATAATAATTATCTATCAAATTCAAAATAAAGCATATCTTATATTAGTAGAATGTTGACAATTTACTAAATAAACCATTTTTGTTTCATCGAATTCAGATTAAAGAAAGGTCGTCAGCATGAAGGGTGGAGTCTTGAAAAGAGGATGTTTTTTTTAGGTTTGACACCTCCAAGCCAAATCCCAAAGCAATCTTGAGGAAAAAATGGAAGAAAAAGATTTATGTGAAAAAACAAATATCTATTTTTATGTCTTCAAAATGGATATCCATCTTGAAAAACAAAGTTGGTATCCATTTTTTAGAAATGGTCACCTATTTTTTATGTCTTCAAAATGGATATTCATTTGTTAGAAATAGGTACCCATTTTTATGTCTTCAAAATGGAATTTTTTTTGACAAAATCGATATCCATTTTGAAAAGCCCAAAAATCCTTCAATAAAATGGGCATAGATTTTGCATTTATTCTCAAAAAAAATATTTGTTACAAGAATTAGAAAGGTGATTGATAGCTCTACACAATGGACTAGGTAGTTTTTTTAGATTATACACAAAAAAATAATTATAATCATTTAAAATTTATATTTCATTTTGAAACATCAAATTCTTACTAATTTTGCATACGAAGTCCCTTTTTCAAGATTTAACAATCATCTCAAAATACTTGAAACATTAGAGAAGTAATTAATACTGAAATATTTATATTTTTTGTAGTAAGGATATGAACAAATCTTCATAAATCATCATTTCTCTATGTCCCTTTCTCTAGTCTCTATATTTCACTCTATCTCCCCTAATCTTTAGACTTGTCTCTCCACCAATTCTCCCTCCCTCTCTCCCTCTCCCTTTTTTCCTCTTTATATTTATCTCTCTCAATATATTAAGCTCTAGAATTATCTATCTATCTCCCCATCCCTCCCTCCCTCCCTCTCTCTTTGTCCCTTTTTAGACCTATCTCTCAATCTATCTCTCCTTGAGCTCTAGACCTATCTCTCTACTCGTCTCTCCCTCCCTCCTTCCCTCTCTCTTTTTCCCTCTTTATATCTCTCTTTTTCTCTCTATACATATCTCTCTACCTCCTGCTCCCTCCATCCTTCCCTCTCTACTTAACTCAATATCAACTCTCTCTCCTTAGCCCTCTAGCTATCTCTCTATATCTCTCCCTCTCACCTCTCACTCTCTATACCTACATGTCCCTCCTTAGCTCCCTATCTCTCTCTATCTCTCTCTCCCAATATCTAGACCTATATCTCTACCTCTCCCTTGATTTCCTATCTCTCCTTTCCTCTTTAGGCCTCTTTGTATTTTAGTAAACTCAATAAATCGTATACAACCTAGTCTTCTTCTAGGGCTTCTTATATCTATACTTTTATGACATTTACATCTCAATTTTATATTTTCAAGTCTTTGAATGACCAATTATTCATTTATTTTATATTGTTACATATTTCTCTATTATTTTTATTGTGAAATCAAACTTACTACCCTACCCATCCTTGGAAACCACATGAGGGTTTCATTTTCAAATTTGACACATCATTGATATTCCACTTTTTTGATATATAAGTGTACCTTTTGGATTTATTTTTCCTCTCTCCCTCTCCACCTCTCCCTCTATATATTTATTTATTTCTCCCTCTCTCTCTCTCCCTCTCTCTCTCCCTCTCTCTCTACCTATCTCTCTCCCTTTCTCTTCCCCTCAAATATCTTTCTCAAGTCATATCTATTTCTAGATATCTCTCCCTCATTATATCCCTCTCCCTCTCCCTCTCTTTACCTATATCTCCCTTTCTCTTCCTCTCAAATATCTTTCCCAAGTCATATCTATATCTAGATATCTCTTCCTCTTCTATCCATCTCCCTCTCCCACTCTCTCTCTCTACTTGTCTCTCTCCCTTTCTCTTCCCCTCATATATCTTTCCCAAGTCATCTATCTCTAGATATATATCCCTCTTTCTATCCCTCTCACTTTATCTATCCCTATCACTTTCATAAGTAGAGAGGGAATTGGAGAGAGGAAGATAGAGGGAATTGGAGAGGGAAGGTAAGAGAGGTAGAGAGGGGAGAGAGAGATAGAGAAAAGATATAGAGAGATTAATCTAAAGGAATAGAGAGGGGGAATGAGGGATGGATGGAGTGAGGGGTAGGTAAAGAGATAGATAGAGGGATGGAGGAAGGGAGGGGTAGAGATAGAGAGGTATTGTGGGATGGATATAGGGAGATGAAGGTGGATAGAGAGGAAGATGGAGATGGGAGATAAAGATAAGTAGAGATAAAGAGACAGAGAGAGAGAGAGAGAGAGGTAAAGTGGGAGGGATAAAGGGAGAGTTATGAAGAGAGAGGGAGGGTGAGTGGATATAGATATAATTGCAAAGGGAAGGGGAGAGAGTTAAGGTGAGAGGAATAGAGTGAGAGGTAGGTAAAGAGAGAGAGGATGAGGGGAGATAGAGAGAATTATAAAGGGAAGGGGAGAGAGAGGTATAAATAGAGGGAGAGGGAAAGGGAGAGAGACAAGGAGAAAGAGGGGAGGAAGTAGAGAGGGAAGGAGAGGTAGGTAATGAGAGATAGGGTGGGATGGATAGAGGGAGAAGTAGGTAGAGAGAGAGGGTGGGTGGAGATATATAGAAGTAGAGAAGGTTAGAGAGAGGTAGAGAGGAGAGAGAGTGTGAAGAGAGATATAGAAAATATCTAAAGGGAGAGATATGGGGAAAGAGGGAGGGATAGAGTGAGAGGTAGAGAGAGATGGAGAGGGGGAATAGAGAGAAGTAGATATGGAGGGAGGAATGGAGAGGTAGAGATAGAGAGGTAGAGTGGGAGGGATATAGGGATATGTAGGTAGGTAGATAGAGAGGAAGATTCAGATGGGAGATAAAGAGAAGTAGAGAGAGAGAGAGAGGTAAGGTGGGAGGGATAGAGGGAGAGGTAGGTAGAGAGATGGAGGGTGACCGCATTACCTCTCTCTATTTTTATATACTTCTCTTTATGAAGTATAGATAGAGAGAGGTAAGGTGGGAGGGATAGAGGGAGAGGTATGTAGAAAGATGGAGGATGATCACATTACCTCTCTCTATTTGTCTATACTTCTGTTTATGAAGTAGAGATAGAGAGAGCTAAGATGGGAGGGATAGAGGGAGAGGTAGGTAGAGAGATGGAGGGTGACCACATTACCTCTCTCTCTTTTTATATACTTCTCTTTATCTCACATATGCATCTTCATATTTTTCTACCTCTCCCTTCATCCCTCCCTCTCTACTTCTCTCTATCTCCCCTCTCTAATTCTCTCTACCTACCTCTCACTCCATCTCTCCCTCTTTCCAAATCTCTCTCCCTTTAGATATTTGTATCTCTCTTCACCCTCTCTCTCCTCTCTACCTCTCTCTCACCTTCCCTATCTATTCTCTCTACCTACTTCTCCCTCTATCCCTCCTACCCTACCTCTCCCTCCCTCCCTCCCCTCTCTCTCTCTTTGCGTCTCTCTCTCTCTCCCCCCTCCCTCTCCCTCTCTTTGTACCTCTCTCTCCTCTTCCCTCTCTACTTCTCCCTATCTCCCCTCACCCTCTCTCTATATATCTCTCACTATATCCATCCCACCTTACCTCTCTCTACCCTTTCCTCTATAGTTCTCTATATATACCCTCACCCTCCCTCTCTCTACCTACCTCTCCCTCTATCCTTCCCACCTTACATCTCTCTCTATCTCTACTTATCTTTATCACGCATATCTATCTTCCTCTCTTTCTACCCACCTCTACCTATATCCCTCTCACCCTACCTGTCTATCTCTACCTCGCCCTTCTTCCCTCTCTACTTATCTATATCTCCCCTCTTTTTCTCTCTCTATCTACCTCTAACTCCATCCCTCCCTCTTTCTTATCTCTCTTCCTTTACATATATTTATACGTCTTTCTTCTCTCTATCCTCTCTACCTCTCTAACCTTCCCTCTCCACTTCTCTCTATCTCCACTCACAATCTCTATTTATAGAAATGCGGAGAGAAAAATAGAGGGATAGGGATAGAATATATATATATATAAGATAAAGATAGTTAAAGAAAGAGATAAAAATATAGAGAGATAGGGAGTTAGGAATAGAGAGGGAGAGATAAAGATGAAGAGATAAAGAGACATACAGGATATGGAGAGAGAGAAAGAGATATAGATGGTGAGATAAAGTGATACAATGATAAGTAGAGATGGAGAGGGAGAGATAAAGAGGTGGAGAGAAAGAGGGAGAGATAGAGGATGGAGGGAGAGTGGGTGATAGATAGAGAGGGGATAGGTAGAGAGATAGAGGTAGAGAAAAGGAGAAATATAAATAGAGAGGTAAAGAGAGAAGAAGAGGGGAGAGATAGATCAATACATAGAGGGAAAGGGAGAGAGGGAGAGATAGAGAGGGATAGGGGGAGATATAGATAAGGAGATAGAGGTAGAGAAATATATGGTTAGAAAGGGATAGAGAGAGAATGAATAAGAGAGAGAGAGAGAGGTAGAGATAATGAGATATAGATAGAGATAAAGAGAGAGATAGGGATATATAAATGGAGGGGGAAAGAGTGGCAAAGAGGAAGTGATAGAGACAAGTAATAGAGAGAGAGGTTAGAGAGATAGGGAGAGAGATACAAGTAATAGCTTCTCACATAATTAGATACTTAACATGCGATTGAAAAGAGTCATTACTATATATGGTCTATTTTAAATTGTTGTCATTTATACCATAGAAGGCATGTGAATGTTCTTAACTTTTTGTATAACCTGCTAAAAAGAATGTCTTCTAAGTATAAAAGAAAAAGAAACTAGTCATCATTATCTCATTTTTGTTTAGTCACATTACTGGTAAAGACGGGCCTTAGGGTTCAATTCCCAAATGTTTCATGGGAAGATTTTCTCAATTGCAATAATATAAACAATATTCTTGAATTTCCTAATGAAGAAAAAAAGGACTAGGAACAAGGAATAAAAGAGCCTATTGTGGTTGCTCCTAAGGGATAAATTCCCTTTGGTTCCCCTACTACAATACCTACCTACAACATGGGAGAACCAAAAGAGAAATTTTGCAAGAAACACAACCTACAACCTCTTCTTAGTAGCCCATAGCAGAAAGTGAGCAAGAAACCCTTGTTTCTAAGAGGCCACTAGAAGGTAAAAAAGAGAAAGAGTGGAGCTTCTTCTTTTGCACCTGCAAGGGTGTAGAAGAATACCACACAATCTAGGAGGTGGTCACATCGTTTCAAGAAGAAGGGTTCAATGAGAGGCACAAGAAAAAATAAAAAAGAGGATGTTGTTATGATAGAGATAAATTCAAATTTAGAGGGGAATTCCCCTGGTAAATATGTAAACATACCAATTGTACGACCATTATATTTTTCTACCACTTTTGAATCATATTCAGAAAGATACTTTTGTAGCTAAAAAGATGAGGAAAAGATCTCCAAAAATACATGTTTTAGAGGGGTGTGAATATATAGGTGAAATGGGAGAGGAACAATTTTTAGAAAAAAGATGAGGAACTTTTCATTGAAGAAAGGAATACTAATAAAGAATTGTAAGAAGCAATGTAGAGGATAAAATAGTTGGAGTAATTATTAAAAGCATACCAATAGAAAGATAGTGAACAAGATGCTAGAATCAAAGAAGTGGAGGAAAGACTACAAGTTTGAGAATGGGTCAGAACTAGAGATATTGGCATAGCTTTCCATGGTAGAGATAGAGGGAAAATATCTAGTACCCTAAAGATCAATTAGACCAATTAAAATACCCATTGGACCAACTATTGTGTCCCTAGGTGTTGAACTACGGAAGAAAACACAGGAATTCTCTCAAAAAGAGAAAGAATGGGAAAGGGAGAGAGCTAAAATGGTATCTAACCACACTAGGGAATTGGAAAATCAAGAAATAGAAGTTAAAAAGTTAAAAGTAAATATTGAAGAAATGGAAAACAAAACAACACAACTAATAAAGTGTAGGCTATTTTCCAGAGTCTATGCTTTGTTCTTGCAAAAGGATTTTTTATGTTTTCAATTTATCCAATTGATTAGTGATCTACCTATTGCAATGAACAAGAAATATTTGTTTTTAGATGCATTTTACAACTCCACAATAGAGATGCAGGACCAACTGTGTGAGTTATCTATGCATAATTTTGTTCTTTCATATGAATCTACTTGGAATCCATGGATGTTTGTAGGAGATCTCCAAATAAGAGCTTTGGACTCTTATGTTAGGAATGAGAATCAAAGGGGGAAAATTATATAAGAATATCATGAAAAATAAAAATATATTGCCTTACAACTCAAGAAGGAGTCAATGGATCCAAATAGAGTAATAGAGTAGTGGATAGATCTCTTTGATCACGAGGAAGTTGAAAAGAAGATAATGGATTGTAGAAAATAGGATTATAAAAGGATGAAGGAATTAGCAATAGGGACCATCAAGGAATCCTTTAGATTTATTTAGAAAAATATGCGAAGAGCTTTCATTAGAGCTGAAAAGAAAGGATCCACACTCTATTTACAACTATCTATCCATAATTTGCAGGTTTCACAAGTATATAGATATTGCAATGAACAATGGAGTTGCCTAGTTTTCACTTTTCTTCCATCCTCCTATCCCCCTATTTCATGTACCACATTGGACAAGGAGGAAATGAGGGGAAGAAGAAGAAGCAAAAAATAAGAGAGCGCTCATACCAGAAAGGCTATTACCTAAAGTGGGGAAAAGGAGTTGGCATTGTGGTTGATTTCAAAGAGATGGATCTACAATATAACCTTTGGCCTTAAAATTTTCTTGAGGACAAGAAAATAATTTAGTTGGGGCAAAGTGGTGGGCTTAATTTATGGCTATTTTTCCTTCATTAGTTTATGTTTTTATCATTTCAATCTGCCAAGTTTCACATATATTCCTAAGAATTCATGCATCTTTTATATACCTTTCACGCACTTTGATAGACTTAAGTATGTGGAAATACAAATATGATATGTTGACATCTTTGTGTGTGAATGTATGAATTTTCATGAGATTTAGTATAATTATATGCTTAGATTATGATTGATAATGATGTGTATGCCTTAGGGATGAAACTAACCTGTTGCAGCTAAAAGGACTGTAACAGGCCACAACAACTAGATTTCCAACCCATGGCATAAGATTCGTAGACTATTGTAGGGGAGAAGTTAGAATGGTAGAAGTGTGATAGCTCCAGAGAAGAATGAAGGTGACTATTGAATGGTCAACCGTGAGTCACCACTAGCACATTATTATCCACTGAATAAGACAACTGGAGGAAGAAGAAGTTTGAGCAGGAGTAACCCATGACATGGCATTCCCCAGGAAACATGTCTTTGTCATGGTGGTTAATCGTTAGGGAAGAGTTCCAATTTATTTTCTCTTCTTCTTTTCAATTATAGTTTTTTGTTTCAAGACTAAGTCCTCTCCCTATCTTTGAGGGAAAGTGGATGGATATATTATGGTTATGTTTTCAGTCCTAGAATGAATAAGACTCCTCATAGACCCTATATAGTGGCATATGTTGTGAAGAGTAAATCTAGTTATCTAGTTAGTTTTTGCTAGTTACCAATTGAAAGTTGATTATTGTTAGTTTTTCTATTTCTATTATCAATTGAATAGTAGATATGTCTTACTAAATGAGAAATCTTTAGTAGATTCTTGTCAGATTGTAAGAGTTTGGAGTTTTTATGCAATAAAGGAGTTAGTTCAATATCATGATTTTCTAATTAAGTAGTAAGTGTTTGACATCTTTTGTAGGAAGTAGCAACTCGAGTAAGGGCCACTTAATGTATTGTTATCCACTCAATTTCTACAATAGATGTCAGAAATGTCAAAAGCTTACAAGCCCCTAGTCAATAATTAAATGAAGCCTCTCATAAAAGATGAATTGTTCAATTAGGAATTCACCCTTTGAATTGTGTGTCTACCTATAGCACCAAGTTAATCAGTCACTAGAGAGGCCCTACAAAACATATGATCTAGTAAGATTCATTCTAGCTAAGTTAAATATTTCTACAACTTTTCCAACTAAAATTGTTGGCTAAATGCATATGTAGTACTACTTTAAGGCCAAATTACCAAAAAAATTAAAAAAAAATTGAAAACTTTAACTCTTATTCATGTAAATAAATATATATATATATATATAATACCCTTTTTAGATCCATAAGTGTAGTTTTCAAAAAAAAAAAAAATTAATAGTTTAATTATTATTCATATTTTATTTTTTTTATTTTTACTAAAAGTAGGTTATCAGCATAAAATATAAGGTTGATTACCATGCTAGAAAAAAACTAAAACTTATTAAAAAAATTGAAAAACTATGATGCACTAGAAAAATGTTTAATATGAAAGTTGATGTCGAATGGAAACAATTGTGTTTTAATACACACACATTTTAATATTTATTTTAAAATATATATTTATCAAAATTTGAAAAAATATATAAATAAATATATATATATAATACCTTTTTTAGATCCATAAGTGTAGTTTTCAAAAATATTTATATTTTAATAGTTTAATTATTATTCATATTTTATTTTTTTATTTTTACTAAAAGTAGGTTATCAGCATAAAATATAAGGTTGATTACCATGCTAAAAAAAAATTAAAACTTATTAAAAAAATTGAAAAAATATGATGCACTAGACAAATGTTTAATATGAAAGTTGATGTCGAATGGAAACAATTGTGTTTTAATACACACACATCTTAATATTTATTTTAAAATATATATTTATCAAAATTTGAAAAAATATATCCATGCACTAAAGTTTTAAGTTATAAACACACACAAAATTTGAAGGAAAAAAATAAAATTTACTATATAAGATTGATGTCTCATGTAACTAGATCAATGTTGGGTGTTTCATTTATAAAAGTGTGACACAGCTTTGTACTTTTACCCATTAGTTATTTATTTTATTTATGATTGCACTCTTTTGAGAGTTGCTTTTAGGTTACCTTTTTGGCTTGGGTTTTGTTGGGTGAATATTTTTTAATCCCTTTATAGATTACAAAACATGAATTTTAGCCATAGTTTTGATGAGATAAATCTCTCCTCTTAGAAAGGGGAGGCTCCTTTCTTATTGCTCACTACAATTAACTAGAAACTAAACTAAGATATATACAATATTATTATCCATGGGGGTGTCTCCATTAGCATATCCTCTTGTTTTAGGATAAGAGAAACAAATAATAATGAAATCCTCAAATACAACTAGTTAAAGAAATAATAATTGATACTTGCTAGTACCAGTGAATAAAAGTAATTGAAAACACATGAAAGCACAAAGTCTTTTTGTTGTCTTCAATGTGAGTTTTGTACTAACCAATGATGTAAGTTGGAGCACAAAGTCTTTCAACTCACTTCACAAAAATATTCATGCACCAAGTGAATAACCCCAAGCACAAAGTCTTCAAATTATCCTCCAAAAATATTTCAAGAGTAACCATATCACCAATTGTAGCACAAATTTTGTCAACTAATAACACCAATGATCCATAAGAATGTAATAAAAAATTGCAGCACAAAGTCTACAAGTTCCCAACACAATTCATATACACAAAGTGAATAACTACAAGCTCAAAGCCTTTATAATCCTCCACCAAGAAACACTTTCAACACACACAAGTTCAAGTAAATGATATAACACAAAGTTCATATAAGTTATCTTGAAAGTCCTCTAATATTAATAAAGAAATACCACTTATCCAATCAACACAAAAGAAATCAATAAGAATGACATAAGAAAATCCTTATTCATACAAATTTGATTCAATGCAAAGTTTGATACAAAAATTACCTTATGGTAATTTGAATTTGAACTCAAAGTCTCAATTTGGGAAGCACTCAATTGCAATAGATTAAAGGGAAAAATTATAAATGAACTCTCTCATATTTATAGATGAGAGCTAAAGAGCTAATCTAGGAAAAGTCTAACTACTTTGACTTATTCAATATTTCCAAAATTATTGGAGGACTTCATTGTTGTTACATGTATTTACAATTTTACAAATGAAAAATGACATGTAAATTGTCTTTGGCTAACTACAAAAACTTGCAAAAAGGATGAAAGATGTTAAAAAATAAACTAAGTGAAAATCAAGGCACGTTCAACTTTCTCCACCATCCTTCTCCAACAAGTTTTCATATTTCTTCAGGATTGCTTGAACTTCTTTATCATTGGGACCTGTGGTATGCCTATAGATAGCAAGAATTCATGTGATTGAGCCCTTGATAGTGTTGCACACTTTATGATACCTTTCAAGAACAAATTTCAAATTATCCAAAGTCAGCAAAATATCCATCATTTTGTACATTGAAGCTACTGAGAAACTTTTTTCTTCAAATTCCTTCTAAACTATGGATGTATATTCTTGGAAAACTAATCTAGTGGGAAGAGATTTCTAGTTGCATTTCATGACTTTCTTGCTTGATGATAAGCAAGGAATCAATCAAAACTACTCAACAATCTGGACACAAAAGATCGAAATGACATGCAAGAGTAGCTGCAAAATTTTCATATTTTCCAATGTTATAGAAAAAAAAAAAGGTTTTATGCACTTGTGGGAAAATTTTGAGTGACTACATATGTTTTTCAATCCAAATGCAAAGGTGGAGAAAAATTGAGCTATTGCATGGGGTATTACACTTTGGATGTAATGGCTCAAAAAATTTGAGAAACTACATGTTAGATGTAAAGGTGAAGAAATTTTGAGCTAGTACATGGGGTATTTCACTTTAGATGCAAAGGCGTTGAATTTCTAAGCTACTGCATGTGGGAAGAACACTTGTGTGCAAGGACGTTGAATTTTTGAGCTACTGCATGTGACTTAGTGGTTTGAGATGCAAAGATGGAGATAAACCCTGACACTCTAGTTGCACAGTCTCATAATTTCCCTGACACTATAGTTGACTTGTAGTGCCTTAGAAAAACCTTGACACTACAATTGACTTGCAATGTCTCAGAAAAACCCCAACACTGCAATTGACTTGCAATGTCTCAGAAAAACCTCGATACTACAATTTCCAGAAAATGGCTAAGGTACAAGATAGTATGAAAGAGTGGAGAAAAACCTCAAAATTGCATGAGGGAAAGAACTTTGGAAAAATATGCAATGTCTCAAAATTTCCTTGACATTGCATTTGCAATGTAGGAGAAAAACCTCGACAATACAACCTTTTTAATTTTTGTAACTTTTACTTGTAGGGTTGGGGATTTTTGATGACTGTGCAATTTGGAGGTTTGATAAGTGACTTGTAAGGTCGGTAAAAAAGTATGACTTACCAACTTTTAAATCTTTTTCACTTTTACTTGTAGGGTCGGGGGAAAACCCTGACCTTGAAACATTTTACAACTTTGACTTGCAAGGTCAGGGAAAAACCCTGATCATGCAACATTTTACAACTTTGACTTGCAGGGTCGAGTAAAAACCCCAACCTTGCAACATTTTGTAACTTTTATTTGCAAGGTTGAGGAAACACCTCGACCTTGCAAATGCAAGAAATTTTCAACTCCTGCAAACTAAAATTTCACAACTTGCACCAAAAGGAAAATTTTGACAAACCAAGTGAGGTTAATGCTCAGAAGGACATTTTGAGACTAGGGACCACACACAAGGGTAAATTGAGATTCACCTCATTTTGCATGCTTAGAGTACATGGGCTACGAAATGGACAAGTATTGTAGGGTTATCCCATAAATTAAGTGCAGTTGAATTCAAGGATAACAGGTTTCTTTGAGGTACAATAGATATATATCATCGATTGATTGGTGGCAATGCAAGAGCTTGGGAATAGGTTTATTTAATCCAATGCTTGGGTTTATGTATGGGTTCCATGTTTTATAATTATTTCTCCATTTTAGGAATGAAAAATTGGGAGAAAGATCTTGAGAAGAGTTAGTGATTTTTTAATAGTTTGAGAAATGATTAGAGCTTAGAAACCATTTTTCTTTTTGGGATTTTATATCAATTATGGAATAAATTGCAATGGGAGAAGTGCTTCCCTTATGCTTTGAGATGTGTGCTTTTAGCTTATTAGATATATAAGTGTTTTATTGGACGCTTTCATCTTTGGTATTGCTTGAGAGCTTGAAGGAGCTCATACACCACATAATGTGCATTCTTCGAAGGCTTTTGAAAGTTTTTTTTCATCTCTTATCCCTTTGTTACAAAGGAAGGCATTCCTCAATTATTATTTTTTATTTACGTTAACTTTTCATAGAAAAATGTGAAATGAATAGATTATCTATATTCCTTTATTTATAGCTTGATTTAATTTATGCAAAGAGATCTTGTAGAGATCCATGCACCGAAAAATGTGAAATGAATAGATTATCTATATTCCTTTATTTATAGCTTGATTTAATTTATGCAAAGAGATCTTGTAGAGATCCATGCACCCTTATGTTAAAAGAAAGATGTGTTTTTGATTTTTTATCTCCATGGTTTGGATGCAAACTCATGTACCTTAAAATATATTTTTATAAGTTTGTTCGATGTAAATTCATTTTCCTCTAACCATCTTTCCCTTATTTGATTTTATGGTTTTGATTAAAACATTTTTACATGCATTTATGTGGTTTATGTGGAACATTTTTGTTCTTTTTAAAAATATAACTTCATTAATGGAGCACTTGTACACATCTTAAAAATTGAAACCTATCATCTTTTCTTTTTATGAATTGCTTGGTTGTGAGAAATCTTATGTGATAATTCAATGTACCTTGAGACCATTTCTATGTATGTATTTTGGTGTGGATTATGTGTATTTATTGAGATAATCGGAAGAATCTATGTGTGATTTGTGTAAATTCTTTGTGAAATTATTGGGATAAACTTGAACATTTTAGATTCATGGCTCTTCTCCTTTAACTAGGTATTTGACTAGAGTTGTGTATGGATATCCATTTCTTCCCAATGATCTTAATATGGTTAGGAGGTATCTCTTTTCATTGGAATTATTTAGTGAATTATTAAATGGAATTCATTAGTGGTATAGAAATAAATTGTTTGTTAACTACATTCAAATTTTATCAAAAATATCAATAATTATATTCAATTTAATTGTAATAGAACTATTTCATGTTATTTATTTTTCAAGAAAATGAATAGTAAATGTGTTAATATAAGGCCCTTAGGCATATGTGCCTTAGCTTGGTACTTGTTTTGTTGTAGATTATATTACCACACTTTTTGATGATGTTTTTTATTTCCATTGAGATATTTGGCTATGCATTTTAGATGCTTATGCTATCACTTTATGCGCTTTTATTATTATATACAATGTTGATTATTGTATCTAGTTCAACATTGTAGATTATTGTTAATTTCTACATATTGATAGCTAGATCATGATAGTTGTAAATGATTTCCAATTAGATGTGATGATTTAATATTATGTGATGGTTTATATCATGTTGGGTGTTTTAGGCTATGCTTTGAATATCCTTATATTGTGCAAATTTGCCTAATGTTTCAATTGAGTGTGCAAGTACAAAATTCCCCAACAATGGTCATTTAGATAATATCAACTTGGGTAAAACATGATTGCTTAGTCTCCATCTCATTCAATTTGAGTTGTTATACAAGTATTGTGAATCCACATGTATAACTTAGATCCAAATTAGTGTTAGTTTTAGAATTTGTGTGTTTTAAATAAACCTATGAAGTGAATGGTCCCTATGTGTTAGAAATTTGAAATAGATTGAATAACCTAAGGAAATTTTTAAGAGAAAATCAAAGTTACATAAGCTAGAAAAACATAAGAATGCAAAATAGGAATCTAAGAGATTATGTAATGTCGATGTGATAATATTGTGCATTAAGAGCTTCCAATTTGAATCAATACATGATTAAATGTATGAATATTGCAAGAGTATGCAAATAAAACCTAGGTAGTGAGTTTATATAGAACTTAGGAGAGGAGGTAGGTGGAAACTCCAACCAATAGGAATCAACCACAAAAAGTGGAAAGTGGTTCCACCCATTAATGAAGGGGACACCACACACTTATCTCCTAGTAATAAACTCACTTTATTATCCTAAGCAAGCTTAATAAAGTGCAGGAAAAACCTAGGACTAAGGGAAAATAAATTAGCCCACTACAAAAATAAAAACCTACACCAACACCCCCCTTAAGCACAGCTTAGGAGGATGTAAAATATGATGGGTCTCAAAAAATGAGGCCATGTTAGGTACCCATGTACATAGAAAATCTCCTCAAAGAAGAAGAATTCCCCCACAAATAGAGAGAGAACACCCCCCATAATAGATAAAGAATAAGAGGAGAAAGACTAAGTAGTCCCCCCAAGTAGATCCAATGGTAGATGCTCAAAATTGGATGGAGATGATGGTCCATGATTGTTGAACAACATTCCTCCCCTTAGGGAGAAACAAAACCAAAGGTGTGTGCAAGTTGTCTCCCAAGTTTTGAAAGGAATATGTAGGAAGAAAGTGCAAGATGTATGAAGTCTCTGAATTTGGATCAAGTGTCTTCATGTTGATGATGAAAGAATTCACAATCAAATCAAGCATTCTAGGCCACACTACTAAAGATGATAAATCATAATCTCCTAGAGACTGATGTAGAGCACAATCCAAAGATTCAAGTATCTCCTCTAAATATTTCTTCTCCAAATGATGATCCAAAGTATCCACACTCATGTCAAACTGTAAGGAATGATCATGTGGAGAATCAACAAGAGGGTCAAAGTGTTCCCTCACAAAAATTGAAGAAGAAACATCTTCATCAAAGAGAAGATGAATACACTCAATAGTGTCTCCCAAGTCTACAATATGTGTCTCCATAATCAAGTTTGAAATACCTATCAAGAGATCATCCCAAGTTGAATTAGGAATACTATGGATGCCCTGTTGCAAGAAGTGATCAGAAGCTTTCGAAGAAGCAACTCTAGACTCTAAAGTAGCAACAGATGCAAGGAAAAAAGAGTGGTCCTCAAAGAGAAGACGTATGTCCTCAATAGTGTCATCTAGATCCGAGATGAGGGACTCTACAAACAAGCAAGAAATTTCTAGTAGAAATTGGTCCCAATGGACTAAATCCAAAAGACATAAATGATCTTGTTACAATGAATCACTAGAGGCTCTCGAAGAAGCATCTTTAGAATCTGAAGCTACAAAAAGTGATGTCAATGTAATATCAACATGAGCATGAGAAGCAAGAGAAGTCTCCATGTCATCTAAATTTTCAAGACATGCATAATACTTAAGCTCTTGTACATTATCATGATCATAAGGTATATTATCTACATCATCAAGTGGAATGAGGAAATCTATAGTAAGATATCTGGGAATGGAGAAACATGAGGGTCTCTGAATATCTCCCAAATCTTGGTCCAAATTGTGTAAGGACATTCAATGTCCACTATAACCAACATAATGTATTCATCAACATAAGAACCAATGATTCCTAATACATGATCAATTATATTACCCCATACTGATTTCTTTCTAGGTGTGTTTGGTTCAGGCATGAGCCCATCAAGGTAAGGAAAAAATTTTAGCCATCTAAGATGGTTAGAATGCCTTTTTTCCAAGACTCATAATTAGCCTTATCTAGGATTATCACAGAAGGATGAGTAGAAAATCCCATGATACAATTCTCAAATGATTATAAAATAACACCAAAAAGAGTACCAATACACTCTCACCCTTTTCACTAGTATTAAAGATTAAACGCCCCCAAAATATTATTGTTGGAAACAAGCAACACTAAGAGGGGGTGTATCAGTGTTGTGCAAAAATTCAACTTAATTATTATGTCATTTAACTTACTTAATCATTCAACAAAAGAAACAGAAAGAAATTAATCACAACACCATAACACCAGAATTTCTACATGGAAACCTTATTAGGGGAAAAACCACGGTGGATGGCCAATCCACAATATAGTTTGAGTATACCCAAAATGAAAAGTACAAAATGGGAATGCACTTGCATTTAGGCTCACTGCCTAGAGCTCATTGCTCAAAAAGGATGGGCTCAATACCCTACAATGATTTGGAATAGATTCAAAAGAATGAACTAATGAAATAGCATCAACAATTCCTGATTATAGTTCCAATTAAGCTATGTAAACAATCCCCGATCCTTCTAACTTATTCAACAATTCTGCTCTACTTTGCACAAAAACACACTGCAAAAATCTTAATGCACAAGTGAAACTATTCATAATCGCCTAATCATTATTCCTAATGATCACAACACACCACCACACTTCTTTTTCATATTCAAATGATATATCAAATCTCTTATGTATATCTGCATCTAGAGATCAAGTCGCTATAGGTTGGCCTTAATAAAACTTGGAAATATTATCAACTGTTGTCCCAAAACATGAACAATTTTGATGTGCACCCAAAAAAATCGGTTGGACTATAGTAGGAACCCAAAATTAAATATTTGAACATAAAAACATTTTAAATAATTCCACTTTACACATCCACAATGCGCCACATTTACTAAGTTGGCTATAATGAGCAAATAGATAGAAAACATCCTACTGGACCTCCAAGCTCATACTGCAACTAATGTAACACCACAAAATTTAGTGATAAGATAATATATGTGCTCAACAAGCAATCCTAGGGGTCCACAACAAAAAATGATGATCTAGTGAAGTATACAGATTAACTAACTGATCGGATAACCTGTTCTTCAAATATTTTTTTGATAACACACAGTATTTTACTTTATCTGTTGGTATGACTAGATACAGATCTACGAACCATGAAGATGACTTCAGTTGCCATTAATGACAACACTGGAAGCCATATGCCAACAATTATAAGGTTGGCACTTTAAATTTTAGTGTGTTTACAAAGCCTTTTCCAAGATACAATGCTCAATAGGTTCAAAATAGCCAAAATTACAAATTCTAATACAAAATGAATTTGAGACAAAATCAAGAAAAATTAGCCTTATGGCTATGTAGTGCTCTCCAATACCTTTCCAATACCTACTTGTTTTTGAAAAACGAAGCTCACCGGAGTGAAATTTATGGCATTTTGAAGAAATTTACACCAAACATGATGAGGTCCACACCACCTAAAAGCCACAAAAATCACAAAAAATACCAACATAGAAGATGCAAGACAGAAAAATGAATTATTTTCAATTATTTTTAGAAAATAAAATTAAAGATTCAAAGCTTACATGCTACAGCGTCATGGGCTTGATTCAATACAACAAAATCAACTTTGAAAGGAAAATCTACTTTTTGGAGCCACAATCTGCACTATCAAGGTCACCTTCTATAACACTCACTTAACCCTTTTTATTTTACCCAATAACTACCCTAGAATGTTCTATAAAGTGAAATTTTCCCTTTCGTTTTGGTGCCAAGAGTCTCACTATTTGATTTTTGGCCTAGGAAGAAATTTTTATGAAATTCACTTTTTGGAGGACCAACTTCATGGGGCCATAACTTTTGATCTGGTTGTTTGATTCACTATTATTGCATATCGTCGAAAAGCTTTCGACAAGCTCTACAACACACGAATCAACCATATGTCGGTTTGGCCACTTTTTGAGTTGTTTTGAAGCCTCTACAATTTTATATTTGAATTTGAAGCTGCATTGGAGAAATTTCCTCGGACGAAAACTTTAATTTCTCCCAAACTGTGCAGGATATTGAGGTGATTCTTTCGCAACCAGATTTTTTTTTGGCTCTACTCCTTGGGGTAAATTTTCACATCCATACAAGCCCATTTAGGCTGACTTACTAAAAATAGTAAGTGCCTAATTTTCACTATTTTTGACACCTGATAGTCTTATACCCCTTAAGTGCCATCATGGGACTCAAAACAACTAAAGAAAATAAAGAAAACATTTTTTTTGGTGATGCAAGATTTCCCTACACCGTTGGATGCTCCTACATCAAAAGAACTTTAACCTACAATATCTAGTAGAAAATGGAAAAAAATATTTTCAATACCTTTGTGGATGGAAAATGCTCATCTCTAGCTTTCTAAAAATATCTCGTTTGCCAAAAATGAACACCATGGTGAAAAGTTAAGTTTTTTTTTAAATGGCTAAATTCAACCTATAGTGATGGCCCTCCTAGCAAAAGAATTTTTTTTCAAAAATAAAATTTGTCTAGAAAACACAAATTTTATATGAGAATAGATTTTTTTGGTCCTTCTGAACACAATGGAAAGGTCTATTTGGGCCGAAAATGATTTAATTATTCACTAGATTTGAGCTTCAAAAACCCTCGTTTGCAACTATGTTAAATGATCTTCAATTTGGATGAAATAAAATCCAATCTTGAATTTCTTGAGCCTTTTGGTCATGATGGAACAATAAAAAATGCTTCTAGTATAACCAAAAATGTTGCAATCACTCAAATCTCAAAACACATATGCAATATGAAGAGGTTATTAGATCTTTACAAATCCTTTATGATTCTCTGGATCATTCAAAACACAAGAGAAGAGCATACAAGAATTTACAAATCTTTACAAGAAACTTAATCTCTTAATTAAGAATCTATGAACTTAAATTTCTCAAAAAAAAAGCTCTGATACCATGTTAGGAATATGAAAAAAAATTGAATAACCCAAGGAACTTTTTAAGAGAAAATCAAAGTTACATAAACTGGAAAATATAAGAATCCAAACCAGGACTACAAGAGGTTATGCAATGTCGATGTGACAATATTGCATTAAGATCTTCCAAGTTGAATCAATACATGAATGAATGCATGAATATTGCAAGAGTATGCAAATACAAGCTAGGTAGTGAATTTATATAGAACTTAATCTAAAAGAGGTAGGTGGAAAATCCAACCAATAGGAATCAACCACAAAAAGTGGAGATGGACCACCAAAAGTGGAAAATGGCTCCACCCATTAAGGAAGGGGAAACCACACACTTATCTCCTAGTAATAAACTCACTTTATTATCCTAAGCAAGCTTAATAAAGTGTAGGAAAAACCTAGGACTAAGGAAAAATAAATTAACCCACTAGAAAAATAAAAACCTACACCAACACTATGTGTGATTATTTTATCTTGGATGGAATTGCATCTAAATTAGTTTTCAAAATGTGTCTTTGTCATGTTTTCATGATATTCCTTTCCATATGTAGAAAGCATTATCATTGCATTCCTTAGTGAAAAAGATCATATGCATTATTTATTGCATGTTAAAAAGAAATCAAAATGAGTTTAGTTGATTTATAGAAATAATATGTGATAGATATTCAAAATTAGAATGTTATACAAATATCAATTGAAACATATTAATTATTATTTATTTAAAGGAAAATAAATCTATGAAATAATTGGGAGAAAATATATTTTATTGATATCTTTTGTTGCAAATAGTCATTTTAAATAGATTGTTCAAATGTGAAAGGATTAGAAAGTAAAAGAAAGGGGTTTAGGTATTTTCAAACAAAAGAAAAATTAAAAGGATTTTTAGAAACACTTGTTCATTTTTTAAAAGAAAAAAGAAAAAAACCTCTCTTCTCCTTTTTTATGAAAATATTATTTTCCCAAAGGATTTGCTTGGAATTGTTATGCTTCGAGCTTACTTGGATCTTGAAGTAAATTGATGAGAGGTGTGTCTTACCTTCAAGAGTTTCATATTCTCCATTGTTGTAACTTGAAATATATAGAGGTATTTTTTCTTTGTCTTATTATGAAATTTATTAAATGAATCCCTTTATCAGCATGCCCATAATAGGTGGACACATATGGATCTCATTACATAGGGTTTGTTTTTGGAGTTGAATTCATAGAATAGTTTTTGAGTAAATTTCATTGAACATTGTAGGTTTCTTTTATTTTTGAAAAATATAAAAATGTGCTTGAATTATGGAACTTTTTCTTGGATTCATATGTGAGTTGAAAAGTGTGTATACCTTTCTTTTATGTTTCAAAGTTTATTTTTGAATTATTTATATTTTGAGTAATAATATTTTTTTGGAAATTGAAGGTAACATAGAAATCCATTGATGGTAGATTCGGGGCCTTGCATGGGGCTTGATTATTTAGAAAATAAAGTTTGAAATAAAACCATGTTAGATCATTATACTTTCTGGTATGTATAGTATTCCTATGGAATTATGATTATGTATCATTGGACCTTGTGTCATGATTATTAAATGAATTTATTTTCATGCCACAATCAATAATAGTTTTGTTATGATGGGAACTTAGAATTGGGTTATAGATTAAAGGAGTAACTTCCTACTACTCACCATGGTTTTAAATGAACCTATAGAAAAGACACAAGTGGGTATTAAAATTTTAAAAAGGAAATAAATGAGGATCAAAATGAATCATACACATAATCAAAATTGATTTATACCATGTATTGAATGTTTTAAGAGGATTCATGGATTGGTAGTAAAGGAAATTTCACAACCCATTGGGATTGAATTAATATTGTTGGGTACCCCTACCATAGATAGGAATAATACTCAACACCCTACATGGTTGTCATTCCATAGCAATAACACTCATTGGTTTGCATCTTGTACTCTCTTCATATTTGATCCATCAAATTTTATGTTTGATGTTTGTTGATAATTATTTATATATACATTGATGGTGTTGCAAAACCCTCATGTATGTATGTGTGTTTGGTAACCTTGTATGTTCATGATTGGTGTGTTTGTGTGTGTCATATATTCATTATTTTGCATGTTTGTGTTTGGTATCCAATTTTATATCTCCTAATAAAAAGAGGTGGACCTATAGGTTCCACATGCTTGGGTTGTGTTAAAAGACCATTAGAGATAGATAGGTCTAGAGGATGTTCATTAAAGGGCATGTTGGACTCTTGTAGTCATGTCATCAAGATACTTGTATCTCTACACTGTCGAGTTCCTGGAAATATTGTAATTCAAGTTCTTACAACCATTATAATAAGTTATTATTTATAAATCATTTAAATTTATTATGTTATTGATGATTTATCCATGTTTGAGATGAGATTTATTTATTAAAATGATTCTATGGAATTTTATGGTTAATTTTTTATAAGAATTCATGAGCTCACATTTTTATATATTGATTTGATAAGGATATATATACATAGTGAATCAATTATCTTATAACATTTTTTTTTAATTCTCTAACAACAAGCTATTATTGGAATTCATGGTATCCTTCTACTAAGATATTCATGTGCACATGGAATAACTCTAACACCCCTCTTATTCCATCAAGCTCTTAACAAGGATAGGTAGACTAACAACACTTGATGAACATGTTCAATAGTTCATAAAAAATACAAGGCGATCTAGTAGGGACATACACATCTACTCATGACAAATAATAGTGGAACTCACCTCACTATGAGCTTATTCAATAGGAATAACCATATTGGAATTTTTTCCAAGGTTAGAGACAAACACATCTACCCATGAAACAAAGGATGAGGTCAACTACTTCTATCCAAGGTCATACAAAAATTGTGGATAGGAACAAACACATTTATCTATTATCAATTATGAGCAGAGACACACATTTATATTCACAATAATTATGATTGGGGACAAACACATTCAATCATAATCACCTAACAAATGTGATTGGAAACAAACACATCCAACCACAAATAACAAACAATTGTGATTGGGGAGAAACACATCCAATCACAAATACAACATAAAAATTTTGAGGACTAAGTCTTCATTTTCACATATGCGGCCATTTTATAAGTCACTACCACTTTGATCACAAATGATATAAGATGGTTACTATTGTCGGTCTAAGAACCAATGTTTTCTTTAGTCATTTTGGCATTAATAGTTTTGCTACTAATTTGATTTCATAATCTCCTTGTTAGTGACTAATGAGAGGACATTGCTTGTCCTCCAACTTCTTGTGCCTTTGTCCTCCAATAGGTTTGATATTTACTCAATAAAATTTTCTTTGAGGCAATTTTGGAGTGCTCCCCCTCAAGATGGATGTCACATACAAATGCTTGTGCATCCAATTACAATTGAGAAAAAAAAAATTGTCACTTTTAGATTTTGCTAGGCATACTTTTGACAAGACAATGATTAATGACTCATTAAATGGACCCTATAAAAATAATACAACTTGACTTTGACTTGCTTTGACAATATATAATATTTTATTCGACTTCTAAATTTGACACAGAATATCTATATAAGAATTAATAATACATTTTGAAACATTAAACTATATAGACAATAAATTATAATAATAACCTACCACTATTAAAACATAATAATTCTCCACCTTCCACCCACCCTACTTTCCCCTTAATCAAAATAACTATACACAAAGGTCTATACAAAGGAGTTTGTTTCTTCATAAAGATGAAATAACATTCATCTAAACTTGACAATAATATCATTATTCTTACCTACATAAAATATAGATAGATGAAAAAATAACTATTATTTTGAAAGTTTGTACATAAAATTATAGTTACAGTAGCCAAGTAGCCATGATCTTATATGGCATCCCTACTATTAAAACTCTTTTAGATCTACCAACATTTCTTCCTCAAAAATTAAGCACACCTCGCACCATTGTCTATTTAACCATATTAGATAGACTTTTTAATTGTGTTGATACCGGTCGGCATATGGAAAATTCACTGCCAGCAATTCACTGATGGAAAATTCACCGCCATGACAATTCATCGTGAAAAAAATTAATTGTATAAATTTTTGGCGGTTAATATTCCGTGACGGTGAATTACTAGTGACAATGAATTTTCCCATAATGAATTGTTAATGGTGAATTTTCCATACTGATAGTGAATTTTCCTATAACAGTTGATACCACATACACCACCCTCTATAACCCACCTTGACCATGTCTTACATAGTAAAGATAAATCCCAATATATAAGTTGGGCGTCATTGACAAAGCAATTTTCCAGCATGAACAATCTCTTCTACCTGTGGAACATTAATTCCTTCCACATGTGTCATAGGAATCGCTATCAAAAACTGCTATGTACAGCTTCATTAACAAAGTCTTGAAGATTAGGTACACTAGCGGGTGGCTGACATGGGTAGTTGTCGATCAGATCTTGGGATGGGACACAACAAGTCTTCAGATTGAACTGGCTTCCTTTGATAATATTCAGGTCAAGGATGAAAATAACACATGTTCTATTCCAACAAGACACAGTCCAGCGTTTAATCCAATACTAGCAGAATCGACGACGAGAGGATTGTTATAGTGGCCAAAAAAAAATATACTCTGATTCTTTGTTTTCCACTATTATTTTCTAATTCCTTGCACCGATTCTCTGTTTACAGACTAAACTTAGCCAGCCAAGAAAAATTGCTTTAATACCATGCATTTTTTACATATATCACATTAAGTAAATTCACCACCAACAATTCACCATCAATAAATTCATCTCCAAAAATTCATCTCCAACAACTCATCACCATGACAAATTCACCACCATCAATATGATATGAATTGCTGGTGATGAATTTTCCATGAGATGAATTTGTCATGGTGATGAATTGTTGGCGATGAATTGTTGGCAGTGAATTTTCCTAGAACCAGGTATATATACATAATAAATTATGTTGCCACATAATAGATTTTGTTCTTATTTTCTAACAAAAAGCTACTCTTAAAACTCACACAATTGTCTACCAAGCAATCCATCTACATGTGGAATAACTCCAACCTTTTCATATCGTCTTGTAAAGGTGTGAGCATTATTTGTTAAGTCTTAAAACAAATATGCTTAGATCTAGTTTACTTTAGTGACTGAAATAGAATTTATGATATTCTATTTTTACATGTTAATTTAAATGGATATAATTTGTGGAATGAATGATATGCTCAATCTTATGGTTTAGTTGTAATGAATGTTTATTCATATTTTTTGTTACGAAGGAATTGAACAATTGTTCTTGATTAAGGATCTTATGAGTTAAAATAAATTTATAGAATTTATGGTTTCTAAACATATCAAAGGAAAGATAAATCCTAAATAAATTTATTGGTGAAATTCAATTTTAGCAATACTTTTATTGAGGCAATTATGTCTTGTTGGGTGTTTATCTTTAAATAGTCTCATTTAGGCCTAGTCCTTCTTTACCTTGAATCTTGTGCCCTTATTTTCATGTGTTGTAAGGTTAAATCATAGATTTTAGGGTTACTCAAAGTTATATATGTGGAAAGAATCCTTTGGTTGACTTTAAAACTAATTTGGAGCTTTCTAGACCCCTTAGACCAAAAACTAGCCTACTCCATGTTATAGGTCACCCAATTTTCCACAAGTGAGTTGAACTGGTATAATTGGGAACCTAGGGTTCATTCAAGCAAGTTGCTTGGGCATAAATAGGAACCTCAAGTCACCTAATCTACTATTGGTGACATTATGGGTGACTTTCCGTATGTTGGAAAATAATAATTTTGTTTCCCTTGGTCTTTCAATCCTACATATCATCTCATTTTTTAGATGTATATGATGCTTTATAAAATATACAATCCTTTGTGTTGTATTGTGTGCCTTTGTGTGTAAATCACATATTGAGTTTGATTGATTAAGGCCTTGTATCTACCAATTGACCTACCCCTAGAGGAGGTACTCCTAGTGCTTGTATTTCATTTCCATATCCTCTTATATGTTGTTTGTGCTATATTGGATTGTGTAATGAAGTGGTGTGTCCCTCTTACTTTAATCCTTATGTTTGTGAGAGAATGAGATCATAGACTAGTGTTTGATCTTATTCATAGAGGAAACTATATCCCCTCATATGATAACATGGTGAATTTTCCACATGACATGGTTAATTCATATACTTATGTGGTCATGTGTATGCATTGGGTATGGGCTCGATGCTTATATTGTAGTATTGTTTCATGAAATCTTGGAGTGTGTTGATGCACTTGCAACATGTAAGTGTTGTAATTGTAATGTAAAAAAAAAAAAATCATTTTATTTTTTATCCATGAATGTATTCAATGAAAAATTAGGGAATTACATTTGGTATCAAATCCCTAGGTTACAACACCAAGATCTCAAGCTTATGTGTTTGCATGTGACATGTATTTTTTTTGTATATTGAGACTTTTATGTTTGTTCTAATCTATGTATAATGTTTAGGAAGGACATTGCCTCCTAGGTCCTATTACACTTGTTAGGGGGGGCAAGGTAACTCTAACTAAGAGTCTCCTAAAATTTAAAGAGACATTTCCCTTGTGTTAGGAAGAGTTTAGCCAAAAGAAGCAATTCTCTATCTATAGGTAGTAGGGTTGCTACAAGAACTATTGGTGAGGATTCTACTAGGAAAGATGAAATGCAAGTAGGTAGTTCTTATGTTTTGTAGGCAAAGGAAGAGACTTAATTTAAAGAAGATGAAAGAGATCACTCTAGAAGATCATATCTATCTAGATTAGAGAAAGGGTCCATGACGAAATAGGCTTAGCATGGAGTTAGGGAGGTAGTGGATTATCACAATGTGTCTATTGCTTAGATGAGAGATCTATAGGAACATCAATTAAATTTTGAGGGTTAGACAAAGGAAAAAGGGTTAAGAATTGGTTATTGGGCCTTGATTGTTGTTTTTTCATCCATATGGGAGTAATACTAGGGCTTGGAATGTCATCATAAAATTATATTAGTTTTCTTCCACTTGGTGGCATTAGGAGGAGCAAAGGCATCACCTCGATATTGTTATAGTTTCTTGGGAAATGTTCTTGAAGAGGTTTTATTCATATTACCTTTTAGATTATTTTAGGTAGTTTCATTTTGATGATTTCTATGAGTTTCAATCACTTGGTATGATAGTTGATTGATATGAAAAATACTTTTTGAACTAAAGTAGTATGTGAATTCAATTGAGGATGACAAGTTACTTTTTCATAGGTTGGTGAGAGCTTTGAACTCTCATATTATTTGTGGTTTTTTAGGTGTGGAAACCTAAGAATTTGGAAATTGCCATTGAGAAGCAAATGTTGATAGGAGAGAATTTTTCAAGAGGTCATGGAGGGTTTGTTGGGAACTCATGTTGTGGTTACTTAAAGTAGGGTCTAAGGTTCAACTATCTTATCCCCAACCTAAGGAAACTTGTATGACATATTCAATGCCTCCCAATACTCCCTAATATAAGTAGAGGTAGTCTTCTTGACAAACACCCCAAAGTGAGCATATGGCTATTAGTTCTTCTTACATGAAATAAAGTAGGTAGTGTTGGAAGGAATTCACTTCTCCACAATAGGATAGAAGTGGATAACCTAACCCTATCCATTTGAGACTCTAGTAGTTGGTTATATAGTAAAACCATCCCTCTCTCAATTAATTGGAATATGGTATACCTATGGATAGGAGGACCATTTAGTGAGATCTTTCTTGCACGGATTACTTGTCATGATGCCATAGTGTTAGAGCCAATAGTTAGAGATGTAAGTACATCTCATAGGTTTTTTTAGTGGTGGATAACTACCTAGAAAATCATTAGGGTGTAGTTATTGAGGCCATAAGTATGCTTGATAGAATATGACTTTGTATTTTGTTTGATGATGGAGTTGTAGACTCCTTTATTTCCCATCCTTAGTTGAGCATTGTAAGCTAGTGATAGCAAGGAAAATCATAAATGGAAATTTGAGTTAGCCATAGGTGCTAAGGGAGTAGTAGACTCACTTGTGTATGGTTGCACATTTGATCATGGAATATTCACCACCACCATCAAGTTGCATATCCTACCACAAGGATCTTACAAGATAGTCCTTGGTTTTGAGTAGTTTAATGTTTATTACGAAAGTATCAACTATTGTCAAAAAGGTACTCAAGTGTGTAGATGATCTTGGTAATTGTGTTGTGTTATCTAGGGGGTAGGGACTCATATCTCTTTGCATGATTTTATCCATGTAGCTAAAACAAATCATGTAGAAGGTTAATTAGATGTCTTCCATCACTATGATTTATCTCTCTAAGAGTGAATGTTATGATGTATCTCTTAATGATCACCCCATCTTGATGGATTTTTTTGATGTCTTTCTAGGTGTCATTCTAGGTATGCTTCTAAAGAAGTATTTGGACTTCAAAATTGATATCATTCTAGGATAAAAACCCATCTCATATGAACCATATAGAATGGCCATATAAAATCTCAATGAGCTTTCTTTGGAGTTAGAATAGTTGGCATAAAAGAGACACATTCATCCTAGTGTATCTTCTTGGGTGCACCTATCATATTCATAAAAAGGGACAAATCTCTTCAATTTTGTATTGATTATTAATAAACAAGGTGTTAATGAATAATTGAATTCCTTACCAAGTATTGAAGAATTGTTTGATCAAATGAAGGAATATGAGGTGTTATCTAACATAGAATTTGATTCTAGGTATCACAGCTAACTTCACATTCAAGAGACATATATTCATTGGAAATAATTTTGCACTTGTTATGAACACTAAACCTTTATCATAGTTCAATCTATGTTGATGAATGCTCCAACAATATTCATGCAAGGGAATCCTAAGGGTGTCATGAATCTACATTAAATTTGGAAAGATAAGAATGTGAGATAATTGTGTGTTTGAAAAATACTTGATAGCCAGTAATAAGAAAATATGGATGTGTTTCACCATATTAGGCAATTAAATGATGCAATTTAATGGTAGTTTTGTGTGTCATTGTTTGGTATTTTGGTAAATTTTGGTATGATTTGTATATGTTTTGTTCTATGGTTTAGTGTTAATGAGTGTTTATAGATAATAAAGATATTCAAATGGAACTTTTATGATTCACAAAAGCTTATTTTTGGTTAGTGCAAAAGGGTATATATTCTAGAAGGATGAATGGATTGATGGGAAGGTGTGTGATGAAATATGTGGAAATTATCCATCATTGGACATTTTAAATTCATATGTTTGTTATTAAAGGCCATTGTTATTTTGCATTGTGATTTTTATTATAAATTTCAATTTTACTTGATAAATGCTCCATCAATATTAATGCAAGGGTGTCTTAAGGGTGTCATGGGTGATCCCACAATACTATATCCCACTTTTAGGCCAAAGTGGAACATTGAAATCAATATTTTAAACCAAATTTTTACTTTTTATCACCCATAATGACCGAGCCATTAAGGATTTGAAGATAATTTGAACTAGTAATTTTTTAGATTTTATGTGTAGATTCTAATATTTTTTTAATTAAAAATTATTTGTAAGAAAATTCACATAACTTTTAGTAACTTATTTTTTATAGCTAACAATATTATTAAAAATTGACATTTATTCCATTTCACATAACTCTTTACCAAAAATATTAAATTATTAATTTGTAAACATAGATTGGTAACACCAATATCTAATGCACATATTTTTTTTAATATTTTTTTGTCGCATTATTTTATTAATTTTTGAAGTCAAATTTATTATAATTTAGACATAGGTGTGGATGATGGAAATGTGGATCACAAATATCTACAATACAAAACTCACACTCTCACAATCACACAATGAAGTTCAAGATCTTGGCTCACAATATGAAATTTAGATAACAAGCAAAGTCTTCCTAGATGAGATCTTGATTTACTCCATTGTTGGTTGCTATTCAAAGTAAAAAAATATGAAAGAACAATAATGGTATGATGCAATGATAACAATAAATGCTTAAAGATAAATGATACCTATGTTTGATAAATGATAATGAATGTTTGAATGCTCTATAGGTCTTGATCATAAAATTGCTAGAGAGATCTTGACAATAAAAGTGCTAGGGAGATTTTGACAATAAAATTTCTAAGGGATTTGAATGAAATGAAAGCTTCTTATTTATATGCATCACTTAACATTTGATCAATGGTGGAGATTGATTTGCAAGATCAATGGATAAGAAAATTAAAGATAAGGGAAGACCTAAATTTTGAATTTTGAAGGAGGGAATCGAATAAATAAAATTTATTCATTTCAAATGATAGCTTGGAGAAATAAATAAATATGAATTTTAGAAGAAAATATTTAATTTATTTAAAAGAGGGGTGTTAGCTAATTAAATAGTTTTTTAAAATTATTTAATTATAGAGGAAAAAAATTAATTTAAATAAATTATTTTTAATTTATTTAAAAGAGGAGTGTTAGATAATTAAAAAAACTAAAAATTATTGAATTATAGAGGATCAAAGATAATTTGAATTTAATTTTAATTAATATTGGAGGGAAAATGATAAGAGATGAATTCTTGCATTAATATAAAGCTCACCTCTTACC
Source organism: Sequoia sempervirens (assembly GCA_007258455.2). Classification (NCBI taxonomy): domain Eukaryota; kingdom Viridiplantae; phylum Streptophyta; class Pinopsida; order Cupressales; family Cupressaceae; genus Sequoia; species Sequoia sempervirens. Next base: position 190,712,873 of record VDFB02271358.1, on the reverse strand, counting down.
TATCGAAAAAAAATGATAAGAGATGAATTAATTAAATAATTAAAAAATATTCAATTAATATAGATATGATAAAAAGATTAAGATAATTAAATAATTAATTATTATGGATGAAAAGAGAAAAAATTTAACTTAATTAAATAATTAAAAAATTATTTAGTTAATATAGATAGAAGAAATGATAAGGATAATGATGAAATGATAAGATGAAAATGCATTATCCATTTTAGGTGTCTATATTTTTTTGGCATAAGTTTATTCTATATCACATCAAAAAATTTATATATATCCAAATTAACTTCTTCCTTTTTTGAAATAAGGACATCAATACCTAGTGCACAGATATTTTTTTAGAATTTCTTGTCTTTCTCTTAATTTTTTTCATATGTGTAGAACAAAGGCCTCTATAATTGATGAAAGATTTGCATTCACTAGAAAATATAAAATAAATATAATAATCAAATTAAATATATTCAAAATTATAATTTTTAGAAAGTCAAAACTAAGGGCTAAAATGGAATTTATAAATGACTTCATCTGATCCCTCAAAAGGTTAAGAAAATTTGGTTATTTGTCAATATTTTACTAGGTGTGGAAGAGACACTATCAAGGGTTTAATTTAAGACTAGGGGTTCTTATTGAAGAATGAAATAAATTTCCACAAGTGAAAACAATAAGCACAATAGTATGTCTATCAATATACAATGAAGATTGTGTAAATACAATGATCAACCCTTGCATGTATAGGCAAGGATGAGGAGGTGAGAAGGTAAGAGCGAAACTCTGACTACCCCTCCAAAGATGGAACACTTGTTAGCTCACTTGAAAAGTGTGTGAGAAAGTGTCAATAAGTGTCTCAAATCATGAGGACACATGGATCAACCATATGAAGTGAGACAAAAGCAAAAGAAACCTAAGTAAACTTAAGTTAGGTGTGAATAGGTCAATCCTAGAAAGGTGATTAGCTAGTTAACTAGGTATGATAATAACTCTATTTATGCAACTTATGGTGTAATGTATGCACTAATAATGAGTCCCAACTATGAGGCCATGTTAGGTACTCATATACAAATATCTCATAAAGTGGAGTAAAGGTGAAAAACCCAATGGAAATAAAAAAACCCCTATCTAAAAGAGAAATGATGCAATGAAATTAAATGTACAAGTGAAGAAGATAAGTGATAGATGGAGGACTCCTGATGAACCCAAGGGACTACTTCTAGCACAAATTACAATGGATGTTCTCCCCATAGGAGAGAAAAGAGAGAATTTCATGTGACCCCCTATAAAATGTGAAGTGATGAACTCCATGTGAGGAAATGCTTACTCCAAAAACTAATAGTAGAAGAGAAGCCATGCAACCTCCCCTCAAATGATGCATGTAGTGTTGGTAGATGCTCGATACTAGATGTTGAAGATGATCCATGAATGTTGAACAACATTACTCCCCTTGGGAAGAAACAACACCACAAATGTGTACAAGATGACTTCCCATTCTAGATAGGAATATACAAAAAGTAAGGTGAATGTATTTGAATGATGCACATGATCCAAAGAATGAAAATATGTCAATGATTCCTTTGATTGATGCTCAAACATCTCCAAGCCAATGTTGATGTGTGACGGGTTCTATTAAGATGGATCAAGTACCATATGTGATTATGGATAAGGTCCATAAATGTATGGTGATATCTAGATCGATGTGAATTTATACTGTTGTAAACGATGATAACTGAGTTGGATAGATCAACTCATGAATGTCTACACAATCTATCACGATAGAATCCAATGTAGGTGAGGAAAAAGCAATATCCAAAGATGGAAATGGTGATGCAACTTCATCAAAGCTAACATCAAATAGAAGATGAATTTCCTCAATAGTGTCTTCCAAATCTACAAGGTGGGATTCTACAAACAAATATGTGATGTCTATAGATATGCATCCCAATGTGGTGTATCTAGAATGATAATAGCAATAACCTAGTGTAAAGAATCATGAGAAATCAAGAATGATTCAACATCATATTCATATGTAGCAATAGGTGATATGGGAGATGAGATCTCAATGTAAGTCATTTGACTACATTGTTCATCCCCAAATGATGGTGTATAATTAGATGTTTGAGTGAGACTTGATGATATTTCTACATGTTTTGGAACTAGAGGATCAGGTAAGACAATACAATGACTAAGAAGAATTTTCTCCATTTCCTCAATTATACAAAATTGGCATTCTTCTATTATATGCTTTTCTTTCCACAATATCCATAATTTTTTATTTATTAGGAGGATTACGAAGAATACTCAAATGAAAGGGATTTAGTGTGAGAGGCATGATCACATGAACCAACAATATAAAAAATAGAAACACCTAGATTTCCTCCTTGATTTAGAGAGCTCTCCTAATAATGATTAGTGTTTATTGTAGCCCCCCAAAACAATGTGCAAGAAAATTTTACAAGTTATGAAGATTGGATGACAAAATCTTCCACTTATAAATCACAGAGATTTTTACAATTTTCTAAAAAAATAGAAATATAGATCTTATTTTTACATGAAAAATAATTTTCCTTGTGAAATTATGATATAAAAATTAAAAAAAATCAAAATTTTGATAATCAGGTGAAAGTTATGCCATGTTGAAATTTGCTTACAAATATGACTTCAGAGGTTAAAAATGCAATTAAATAGTAGCAAATCAAAAAATGTCTCAATGCTAAAATGTTAGCACCAAAACCATCTTTCCAACGACTATTTACAATCGAAAATCCACCCCTTGTTTATAAATTATGAAAAAACGAAAAGAAAAAAAAAAAAAACCCTTTTACAACACTTAAAGGAAAAAATAGACCCTCCCTTTACAAAAATTTGACAATTAACTACCAAAAATAAATACCATTGTCAAAATTAATGGACTAGATGGATTGAGGGAGACTTGGCTACTTCCATCAAAGTTGACCAGGTCTTTTTATTCCAAGTATGATGAGGAATGACTTGTTGACCAAGTTGAGCAAGAAAATGTGGGGTTGCAACAAGAGAACTAAACAACACTTTATCTCCACAAAAAACTGGCAGGTGGAGGAACATTTGGGTCAACTGCTAGAATGTTGGAGTTGCTAAGTTAAGTCACTTGGAAGGTGGGGAGAGTTAGAAGACTTTTCCTAACACCATACACAATGATAATGCAGGTCATGTGGCGTATGAAGTTAGGTGTGGAGGGAAGTCTTTGACCTGTTGAAAGTGATGTAGGTGAACTATGACTCTACATGCCTTCAATGAAATTATAGGTTTGTTTTGATGGAATTCCCTTCGCAATGATGGGTGAATAAATGTAAGGGAGCCAAAAACATACACCTCTCGACCTCAAAACTGTGAATACAATGGAATATGGGGCTAGAAATGACTTTCACCAATACATATCTGCCTTAATTATGCTCATGGGTTTTCCAAAATTCTTGACCTTCCCTATGCATGAAGGTTTTTGCGCAATTTGGAATGTAGGTCACCAACTACATGTGTAGCTTGCAATTCTTGCAATTCACAAAGAAAGCAACAATACTTCCAATACCCCCAATTTGTATGATGCATGCCAAAAATCATATCAAAATCTTTTAAATCCATGAGCAAGTTGGAATGTAGATTGAGCTTGGAGGAGTATGCACATATAAGTGTGTGAGAGGTACATGACTCTACATAGAGGGGTACAACTCTAATTCAAATGCTTTTTACCAGCATCGCTTAAACAATAATCTTAATGTTTCCATTTTCCCTACATAGGAATGATTGGTGTAGCCTACGAATGGAGACTATAGACTCCTAAAAAAAATACAAATAATTTCCTTCACAAAATATAGAGGCCGATGCAAACCATGAGAGGTACATGCATTGAGAATAAGGCTAATGGAGCTAAGGGTAGGTTCATGGGAAAACTTCAAATATTTTTTGTTTGAAAAAAATTAAAGGGTGTAGACTATGAGGAGGGCTATCTAGAATGGTCCAATGTGATCACCTCTCACCCTTGTATTGTGTCAAACCAGATAACACCTTTGCAAAATAAATTTGGACTCTAACCTGCAAAAACCTTTACAAAATATGGAACCAAGAAATTTTCTCTCACAACCTATAAAAGTATGATTTTGCAAAAAACATTCCTCCAAATAGGCCAAAATTGTCCTAGAATATCTTCTACCAAAACATGAAACATATACAAATAGAGAAATAATTCTGCAAATAAGCCAAATAGGCTCAGAAATTGTAACAATATTTCTTGCAACAATAGGTCGAATAGGCCAAAAATCTACACAATAGGCCAAAATTACCAAAAGTGTCTACAAAATGTAAAATCCACCCTAACGAGTAGGGTGGAGGGTAGATTGGCTCTTTGCTAAGAAATTTTTTTTGTAAAATATGCATAGAGGCCCAAAAAATGCAAAATTTGAAAATTACCGAAATTGACGAAACAAAAGGTATTTTTCATTTCTTGAGCCTTCGAAAGCAATGGCGGTGTCTATTTGGATCTATGACACTTCATTGATAGGGTTGTGTGCAGGAGTCACCTTGATGTGGGAAAGAAAGTGCTCTCGTGGATCTGATACCATGTTGGAGAATTCCAAGATCAAGAGCATGAAAGAAACTTCCACAAGTGAACAAAATAAGCACAATAGTATGTCTATCAAATATATAATGAAGAGTGTGTAAATACAATGATCAATCCTTCCATATATAGGCAAGGATGAGGAGGTGAGAAGGTAGGAGTGAAATTTTGACTACCCCTCTAAAGATGGGACACATGTGAGCTCACTTTACAAGTGTGTGAACAAGTGTCAATATGTGTCTCAAGTCATGAGAACACATGTATCAACCATATGAAGTGAGACAAAAGAAAAATAAACCTAGGTAAACTTAAGTTAGGTGTAAATAGTTCAATCCTAGAAAGGTGATTAGCTAACTAGATATGATAATAACTCAATTTACACTAACAGTTCTATCTAAGGGGGTTTAATATAAGGGGGTGTGATCTAACCCTTTTCAATTAAACCCCTTTAGAAGGAACCCTTGAAGGCTTAAATCATTATTTTTTCTAAGAATTATGTGATTTAAGGTAAAAATTAGGATGTCTCATAAGTGGGATACACTATTTAAGAATTTGAGGTAAATTATGTGTTTGAAAAATACTTGATAGCCAATGATAAGAAAAAGTGGATAAATTTCACCATATTAGGTAATTAAGTGTTTTATTTTTAATGGTAGTTTTGTGTGTCATTAATTGGTCTTCTAGTATATTTTGGGGTTATTTGGATGTGTTTTGTTCTATGGTTTAGTGAATGAGTGTTTATAAGTTAACAGAGATGTTTAATTGGAATTGATGTTATTTGCAAAAGGTTATTTTGGGTTTTTACCAAAAGATAGAAATTAAAAAAGGATGAATGGATTGATGGGAAGGTGTATGATGAACTGTGTGGATATTATCCACCATTGGACTATTGAAATTTATGTTTTTTATTATAGTTCACTGACACATTTCATGTTGTTTTGTGCTTTACACCTTCTTGAGATTGACATGGATCATTTGGGAAATGAGAGAAAGGTATAAATATGAAAATTTAAGATAATTGGTGATAAGTGAAGGAAAAATAAAATAGTGGAGTAGCAGGTAAGTAAAATAGTAACAAGGGAGTGAGGATTGACAAGTGGGTGACGAAAAAGAGAGTAAAATGTGAAGTATCAATGACTGATTCATGTAAGGATCTAGCAGTATTATGTTATAGCCTATGTGAGGAATCTCGAAGTGGTATTTCCAAGTCATGTGTTAATGTGTGTGGGATATTGTAATTATGTTTATGAAACTAATAAAATAGAAATATTTTGGAGGCTAGGTTTTTTCCTTGCTGAGGTTTTCCCAAGTTAAATCTATTAGTATTTGTGGTATTTTCTTCTTCCTCTAGTCATGAGTACATCAAATGATATCAAAGAATTGTTGATCTAGGATTTGGGTTGGCGTGGGTGTGAGTGAACTAGTTGATGTAGTTTTTCAAAATGAGTTTTTCAAATAAGGAGAATTGGTTAATCTAAATTAGATATGAGTAGAAAATGAGGAAATGTTAATTTGTAAGAGTTAGTTGTGGATAGAGCTTTGATCAAGAGAAATTATCAAGAAGCCACTAAAGGGAGTGACAAATTCTAAATGATGCAAGAATAATGGAATAGATTAATGAGATGATGAAGGTGATGTAAAACTAAAAAATTTGTTGGAAGGAAACTTGATCCTAAGGCCAAGGAGAATGATGATGAGGAAGAGGAAGTGGGTCCCATGGAATTAGTTGGAAGTGAATAAGATAAGGAGGATAGGATGGTGAAGGCCATTTCTAGCATTAGCAAGAAGAAAATAGTGGACTACTTTAGAAATTTGGATAATAATGATTTGATAGATTCTATCATAGATCTAGAGAAATATTTTGTATACGAGGATATTGCAGATCAAGATTGGGTAAAATTTGTAAATAGGAATTGTAAGGCTGTATGATTATATGATGGAAGGAGGTTTAGTTGGAAATAAATAAAATTGGGAATCCTAAAGTGGGACCAAATGGTGGAAATTTTAAATTTGATTTTTATTTTGGCTAATAACTAGTTGGAGTTGTTGAAAGAGTTGCACAAACTATGACAAGGAGGGATGAATATGAAAGAGTATATTGAGTATTACAAGGTAACAATTAGTTCAAGTTGCCAAGATAAATCGATTAATAAGGTAGAAATTTTTGTCAATAGATTGAAGTAATAAATCTAGGAGGAGTTGGGTATGTGGAGTATTTGCATATACATGGGGCCTACTAATTAACTCTAACCATAGAGAAAAATCTAAAATAAATTAGGATAGGTGGAGCCGCTAGAGGGGAAGAAAGGAGAAGAACCAGAGAAACTAGATGAGATTGGCAACAAGGGAGAAAGCCCAAGAGGCTAAGGAATGGGTAATCAATACCATAAAGAGAAATAAGATGATGTGAGCTATCATGATAATAAGGGAGATTATTGTAATAGCTACCATAAAGATAGAGATGGTGGTGGAAGTTATCGCAAACATGAGAGTAGAAGACACCTACCACAAAGAGGGTTAATAGGATCATGGAAGATGTTGTTATAGGGATAGAAGAGGGCGTGAGAGGAAAAGGAAAAAGTTATTTAGAGTAAATTATTTTAGGTATGGAAATGAAGGAAATGGAGCATTGGAATGATAAGAACAACAAGCACACAAAAGTGTGAGCTATATTCAATGATACAAGGTCACATAAATTAAAGAGGTACCCTGAGGATGGGAATTTATTGATTTTTTAGAGGGCTTTAATGTACCAAAAAATGGGTAACTAGCACAAAGGAATATTTTTCTCAAAACCTCATGTAGGATAAGTGGTAAATATTATCATTTGGTAGAAAATAGTGGTAGCACAAATTTCCTAGTTTTTGTGAAAATGGTTGACAGGTTTGGGCTAAGGAGAATGAGATATCCACACTCATACTAACTTTGCTAGTTGCAACAAGGGGACTAGATTCTTGTGGAGGAATAGTTCTTGGTAAAGTTCAACATTGGAGCATACCATGAGAAGGTGTTGTGTAATATTGTACCAATGGATGTATACCATTTTTTGTTGGGGAGGCCATGGCAATTTAATAAAGATGCAATTTATGATGAGAAATCTAAAAAATATATATACCGTGTGGAAGGACAACCAAAATATTAAGTTGATGTCACCAAGAGCAAGTGAGGTATATTTTTATAGTAGTTGTAAGGAATTTCTAATGTTCAATCAACTTGGTGTTTATGAGTGGACACACAATTCAAAGGATAGGTTCCTAACTGAACAGTTCACCGAACCCTCACAAAGGCTTCATTTAATTATCAACTAGGACTTTGTAAGATTTTGATGATGTTGGTGTTGTATGCACATTCATGGACTCTACATGATCTATATCAATGAGTATAGGTGGTTTACTCTTGTACAAAAATATTAAAGGATAGAAATAGAAAATAAAGCATTAAATTGCAAAAAATCTCGAAAATAACATAATTTGTTGCTTATTCTACAAGTACCTTCAGCTTAATACTTTAACTGCTAACTATTAAGACTGAACCTTACAACTAACTAATACCACCAACCATTGACTTCTAATTGTTTAACTTGTTTGGATATTGACTCAATGTGTTGTTATAGTATACAATTCATGCTACAAAATATAATTTATGGAATTCACATACATACAAGTGAGAATTTAAATAAATAGATACAACAATGAACATCTAATATAGTATAGAAAATAAGATGGATTGGCAGTACCTCAAGTGGTCGTTGCTTGAGTTGTTGTGCCCACAAGAAATATCAATGCATTATTGATCAGCAAATCATAACAGTAAATTGAAACTCCTTTATTACATAAAAACTAAACTTGTCATAGTCTAACAAGAATATTCAAAATATTTCCCATTCAAAAGTACATATCCATTGCAACTAAATAATAGAAAACTAACAACAATGAAGTATTGTCTACTAAAACAAAAACTAGAATTAGCAACTATATCTTGAACTAGATTTTCTCCTCAACCACCGATCACAATATATAGGTGCAGGAGGAGTTTTATTCACATAATGACTAAAAATAGAATTTAAATGCATACATCCACTCTCTCACAAGAATAGGGAGAGGACTAGTCGAAAACCATAATTGAAAAAGATAGAAGAAGAGAAGTAAAACTAAAAATCTACCCTAACAGTTTGACAAAGATGTGCTCCCTGAAAATTGTCATGTCATGGCTTTCCTTATCATAGACTCTTTCTCCCTCCTATCATCTTATTCAGTGATTTGGTGACTCATGGTTGACCATTTCAATAGTCGCCTTCATTGTTTCCTAGAACTGTCACATTTTTAGTACTCCCGACTGTCCCCTGCAACTGCATGCAATCCCTTTGTTGCAGGCTAGAAACTCAATTATTGTGGGCTATAGTTTTGGCTACAAGAGGTTAGCTTCATCTAAAGTATACACATCATTAACAACCATGATTTAAGAATAGAATCATACTGAATTTCATGAACATTCACACATTAATGCATACAAGTACCATCATACCATATTATATTTTCACATACTCAAGTATGGTTTAAGATGCATGGAAGACATAAAATATGTATAAGGTTCAGGATTTTCTATGAACTTTGTAGATCAAAATGTTAAAAGACAAACTAAATGGAAGAAAACTATCTATTAACTAGACCCATCATTTCCCCCCAACTAAAGTATTTGCTTGTCCTCAAGCAACTTTTAAGGCTAGAGGTTATGTTGCAAAGTTATTTCCTTGAAATATGCTACAATATCAACTCCCTTTGTCTATCTTAGATAGTAGCCTTAGTAACATGAAAGATTTTTCAATCTTATATTCTTTATCGCTTCCTCTTCCTTGTGTTTCTTCCCTGTCCAATGTGGTAATAAAAAGAGGAGAATAGGTAGATGAACTTAGGTGAGTGGAAACCATCTAAGTCCATTATCCCTAGAAATATCTATATACTTGTGAGATATTTGGACAATGGCTACAAAATTATATAGGAAGTGCAGCTCCTTTTTCTTCAATTCAAGGGTTAGCTCTTCCCATATCTTCTATATAAACTTGAAGGCTTGATTACTAGGTCATGTAGCTAGTTTATTCATTCTCATATAATCATGTTCTATGATACTCATTATTTTTCTTCCCACACCTTTGTCATCTATAAGCTCTAACCACTAATCTATGATTGCATTGTAATCCACTGATTCTTTTTGAAGCTCCAAAGCAATGGATTTTTCCTTTTTATTATATTATCATAAAAAATTTCCCCTTTTTTGTTCATTTATGATGTAGGAGGACAAAGATCTAATTTGTAGGTCTCCCACAAACATCAATGGATTCCATGCAGTCTCATCTGAGGAAAAATTTATGCAAACTTGTAGAACTTACATAACTGGTCCTGTATATCTGGTGTAGAATCAAATAAAGTATCTAAAAATACAAATTTTCTATTCATGGAAATTTTTAAATCACTAATCAACTAAATGAACTGAAAACACAAATAGTTTTCCTGTAGAAATAATGCATAAACCCTTGCAGGTGGTCTAAATTTCAGCAACTTTGTTGTTTTATTTGTCATCATCTCAATAATTACTTTCAAATTTTTCACTTTTGCATCATGTTGTTCAAGTGCCTTGGTGTGATTGGATATTAATACAGCTTATTCTTTCTTCCAATCCTTCTTATTTTGAGAGAACTCAGGTTATTTTCCACAATTCAACACCCAAGGACACCATAGTTGGCCTAATGGGGGTTCTAACCTAAGGAATTGGGCCTTGAGATACTGGTTCCTTTTTTCCTACTTCAACCATAGCAAGTTGTGCAAGTACTCTAATTTAGAACCATACTCAAATTTATAGAGCTTCTCCTCTAATTCTATAATTTTTACATCCCTCTCATTGTCCCTTTACTGATGTGCTTTCAACAATTCTTCAAATTATTTTATTATTTCTATTAATTGTTGTAGTTCTTTACCAATATTCCTTTCTTCTATAAAAATTTCTTCATCTTATTTAGAAATTGTGCATCCCCCATTGTACTAGTGTATTTACAATCCTCTAAATCAGGGCTTTTTGGGGATCTCCTACTCATTTTCTTTGCTACAAAAACATCCTTTGAATAAAATTCATAGGTACTTGTATAGTACCAAGACTATGCAATCAGTGTATTTACATTTCCAGGGGAATTCCCATCTGATTCTTTATTTGTCTCCACCATTACAACATCCTCTTCCTACTTTTTCATCAATCCTCTCATGGCCCCTTTTCTCTTTAGGCAATATGATCACCTCTTAGGTTGTGTGGGTCTCTTCTATCCTTTTACAAGTGTAAAAGAAGAGGCTCCACTTTTCCTTTTCTTTCCCTTTTGTTTTTTTTCCAGAAATAGGGATTTCTTCTTTGTCCCCTACTCAACAGAGGCTGCAAGTTGAGTTTCCTGCAAGCCCTATTCATGTAGCTCTCCCATGCCATGGGTAGGTGATGCAACAAGGGAGCTAGAGGGAACTTCCCTTTCTAGAACATCAAGTTCTTCCATTATTTCTATAACAACAGGTTCTTTAAGGATATTGTTTATATTGTTACAATTAAGAAAACTTACCCAAGAAACATTTGGAAATTGAGACCTAACACTCCTCTTTATCAACAGTATAATCAAACAGAAATGATATAATGTTGTATTGTTTCTTTTCCTCTTGTACTCATATGACATCCTCTTTAATAGATTATACAAGAAATTAGGGACATTCACATGCCTAGACCATGGCGAAGATGACTCAATAGTTTAAAATGAATTATGTATAACAAAGATTTTTTTCCATCACATGTCAAATACTTAACTACATAAGAAGAAACTAAATCCCAAATCTAGGGTAAAGATAATCATTTAGTACCTTGAGAAGAGGAATCCAGGTTTTCTCCTAGCTATCTAAATTTGTCCCTTATAGTAATAGCATTTTCCCTAACTGAAAACTCTTCTCCTATCATAGGCAATCTAGATACTTCAGCTATGGAAACTTGTGAATCATCTACCCTTAAGCCCCTAATAGTTGCTTCATAATTCTATAATGTGGCTACAAAATGTTGGGTCATAACCTCATTAAACTCTGTGAGCTTCAAAAAATATTCCAACTAGCCAGCTTGTTGAAAAATGGGCAAAACCATCCTATCATCTAACAATAAGTTGTGTGTCATTGGTTCTCTGTGAATTATGTCACCTCCCATGATAATGCTTCAATAATTGAGCTCCTCAATTCTTCCTTGTTCTTGTTCCACCACCTCAATTAACCACTTCTATTATGTTAGAATGTTATTGTGTTAAAATGAACCTTTCAATTTACTACTAAGAACCCTTTCCTCTTCTCTGAACTTTTGTGTCTTTTGAAAATGCAGGAAAATAACATAAAGTTTTTGCAAAAAAAAATTAAAAACCAAGAGTTTTTGAAAACCAAGAAAACTAAGGAATACCCCTCCCCCAACTAAAGATATTAAGTGTCCTCACTTAATGTGTACGGTTTTGGTGAAGGGTTAGATTAAAATTAGTGGAAAACCAATTAAGATATGTAGCATGCATGAGTGAATATATAAACATACAAAAAATCAATAATCAACTATGTCAATTATGATAAGTTAGTTTGTAGTGTACCTATAGGTATTTATTGAAGTGAAATTCAACTCGTGTGAAGTAAATGACGACTATCGATAGCGTGATTTGAAGTGACTTTCCTTGATTGCAATGAATTTGGAACGGTGTTAATTTGAAATAAATGATAGCATATATGTGACGTGGAAAATGATAGAATGAAAAGGCTATAGAGTGTACGGATAGGTGATGTGAGATTAATTGCATGGGACGGTATAATCGATAAAGGTGGTAGGATTTCTATGTGTGAATGGATGTAAGAAGTTGGACGTAATTAAAATGGAATATGTATGGTTGCATGTATGAAAGGATAGGTTATGAAGTGATAGATATGAAATTAATGCAAATGGTAATATGAAATGACTGACAAAGAAGTGTTATGGGTGCATGTAGTTGTAGACACGTAAAATGTACCGATTCACATTGTGCACCTGATCCCGACTACTAACATCGTTTCATCCTTAATCATCCCTTGGTCTAACCATTTAATAAAATTCCCTTATTTGATTAAATTCATTAATATTCCTCTCTTAATTAAATAAACTAGTTATCTAGTTAAGTCATCCTCTCTCGATAATTAAATTAATCATCTGATTTAATTATCCCTATTTAATTAAATAATCAATTTTATTTGATTAAATCTCTAAAGTCTATCTATTAAATTAAATAAATTAAAACCTTATTTAATTTGATCTAACATCATCTCCTTTAATTAAATAAATCAAAATCTTTGTTTAATTAATCTCTTATCAAATTCTTCTCATTATTTGATTTAAATAAATTCATGAATCTAAGTCAAATAAGTCACATCATCTAATCTCCTATTAAACTAATTGACCCTTGATTAATTTAATTCTAAATCATGTCTCATCCTCTAGCTTTTCCCACTTGCACATGAAAATAGATTTAATTCATTTATTAAATCCCTATTTTCCTCAACAAGGCATCTTTTGGAATATTCCTCCAAGTTTGAATTCAAAATTCCAAGTTGACATGTACATCCAACAAGGCATTTACTCCATCTTACATGTCCTTTGCCTTGATCCAAGTGGCATTTATTGCATTTTCCCTTCCCTCTTGCTTGTCATTTCAACAAATTTGAAATTCAAAAAATATGCATTTATTGGCACAATCCTCTAAACTTGCACATCCTCCATTCATTCATAGATTGACAAGTGGCATCTTTTCATTGGTTGAATGTTAGTCCCACATTGCTCAAATTTTGACATTCATCCTTCAATCTCATAAAGAGCTCATCTCTTCATTTCATCATCCACAAATTATGCAAAGTTACCATGCTCAAATATCTATCAAATTCCATCCATCAACATTGAATCTTAGCTAGGTTATGTAGGTTTGTAGCTTGGAGCACTCTTCAACATCATTAAAGTGGATCAATTATCATCAACACATCAAGCTTGCATCAAAGGGATTGGGAAAGGGCCAATTTTCACATTGAATTAGCACCAATTCCCCCATGGGATCATATGTTTGCTAGTCTAATTAGAATTGAATCTATATTTTGTTATTTTCATTGTGTTCTTCATTGTTTCTTTCCTAATTTGAATTTGGTGGATGGATTTCATGGGGAATCCTTGTTCCAACTTGCAATCTCTAACTTAATGTGTTTGTTCTTATTGTTTTACAGGTATTAGGATTGGGGTTCGCACAATAGTAATAGGTCCCCTTTGTAAGTTTGCCGCCTAGAGGCATGATGCTACAAGTCCATGTTGCTTGTGTGACTATCTCAAAAAATGAATGTTGTTTGTCACTTGTGCAGTGTGTGCACATGAAATATGTGAGGAAATAATTCCTATGGAACATTAATGGGTGAGTTGTGTAGCTCACTGATTGACTCATTTGTAGAACTTGTTGTCTCTACTAATGAATTTTTAATTATAGGTTCAAACTACTGAATTAATGTAAGAAGGAAGCCATCCTTTTGTAATGGTTTCTTGTAAAGCTTCAATATGGTTTCTTTGTAATATTTGTATCCAGAGTCGTAAAGCAGAGCCCAATCATCTACACTAATTCCTTTGTCTTAATAAACTAATCATGCTAATGGATTCTTTGATTTTGGACAACTTCAGTGTTGTGTGTGGCTTCCATTCTGATTGTTGGTGTAATTAATTATTTAATTACACTTTAGCATAAGTTTACTTAGGCATATTTCATTTTCTAGGATAATTATTATTTAATTATTATCCTTATCATATTGAGTTGTCTTTTTGCTCAAGATAAGTTTAGGATTGAGTTTTCATGCTTTATTGCATCATTGCCTTTTTGAAGGCTTTTGTAATATTTGTAAAATAATTTCATTCAATAATCAATTATGCTAATTTTTGCTTACACACATTGGCTCTAAGAGTTTACAGAACATCTCTTCATATTTGTTCTGAATATCTTCGCATGTGATAGGTGATTGCTTGTAGGTGATTCTTGGGGACTGTGAAGTTGGTTTTTCAACTTCTACATGGTATCAAAGCTCTAGACCTATTGCTTCTTGTTCGTGATCTGAAGATATTCTCTCACAGCGTCTTTTCTGTGCAAGGGTTTCAAGTCAAATTGATTTTTTGTAGATCTGGGGGTAGCTAAGTTTTTGGAGCATTTTTGGCTCGAACGGATGTTGCCATTGCGATCAAAGCGTCCAAAAACCCCAGAAACGCCTTTCATTTCATCAATTTAGGTAAAAGTTGAAAAAAAGGCAAAAAAAATTAGCCCCAAGGCTGTACGGCCTCAGGGCACAGCTTTCGAGGCTAAAAATTTTCAAATAAATCAAAAAATCAAAGTTTTTTGAAAAAAATTTGTGCGGCCAATGTAAAAGTTTTGCGCCACCCCAGGACCACCAGGGCGTCACCCGCCACCGGCCCCAGCATTGCCACCCACCACCAGCCCTCACCACCACTGTGTCACGCTTGGATCAGCCACCCGCCATCGCTGAGCTCCGCCACTCGTTGGCTTTTAGCCCCAGAGGGCTTAACTCACAAACTGCCAGTCATTTGGGCGACCAAGCACCCGCCAGCACCGACGGCCGCCTTAAGCCCCAACTAGTGGTCATATTGAAGACCACAAGCTCCGCTGATGGGCCAGTCCTTAGCCCCCTGGTCACTGAAAAGACCAGGGGCCTTTTTTTTAGCTCTTGAGGGCTGAATTTTTGCACTTGGTTAGCGTCGGAGGTCCTCTTTACAGGCCTTTTTTTCATTTTGGCGTAACTTTTGCAAATGGAGGTATTTTTTTGCAAACGAGATATCATCAGAAATCTGGTTCGACGATCTTCGCAATGGTGGTGGCTTGATTTTCTTATTTTTCCTTTTTGATGCCCTTTTCGCCTGTCAAAGCTAGAAGTTGTTGTTTTCACTCCAGGAGGCATAACTTTTGCATCCTGGCTCCGTTTTTCGAAAACGAATAGGCGTTGGAAAGATGGTTCAGTACTCTACACAGATCTTAAACCTATTTTTTCATATTTTTTTACTAAGTATCTGATATTTCTGTTTGATCTCAGCCTTTACCTTTTTAGTTATTTTCTTGGGAAGCGTGCAATCAGGCTATTTTTTTGAGATTAGCAAGCATTATTTTTTTATTTGAGAGTATATACTGCTATTTTTCTGTCATGGATTTACATAATATTGCACCCCTTACTCCATTCAACTATTTTGATTGGAAAAACAAATGGAGATTCACATGAAACATAAAGGGTTGTATAGGGTAACCATAGGTACAGAAATTGAACCTACAGGTGCTACTAAAAAGAGAAAATAGTTTAATAGGTGTGATGAAGCTTATGGTACATTATTTATTTCTCTTTCATCTAACCTTCTTTTTCACATTGAGTCTTGCACTGCACCAAATGAGATATGGGCTACTTTGGAGTCTTTGTTTCAGAAGAAGGATACTATGAGAGGGTTTCAGTTAGAGAATGAGCTTATTGGCTTAAATACTAGGCATTTTGACAGCATCCAGGATTTTTTCACCAAAATTAAGTCTCTTAGATTACAGTTGTCATAGTGTGGTGTTCAGAAAGAAGACTCTCAGTTGATATTGTCCATTCTTTCTAAGCTTGGACCAAATTATTCAATTTTTGTATCTACCTTTTATGCCACTATGGATGCACTTGGTACGAGATTCACTATGCCATGTCTTGATTACTTTGCTTCATCTCTCACTCGAGAGAAAGCTAAGTTAGCTAGCATGGGCACGGTGAAAACTTCTTCCTCATCACAGGAACTTATTGCATCACAGGAGCCTAGAGATCAGAAGGCTTCTATAGGAAAAGGAAAGAAACAAAAAAAAAAAAGGATTCCAAACCTCATGAGCAGCAAAAGGAGTCCTCAGATTCATCCTCCTCTTCTAAGGGAAATCATCTAGGAAGGAGAAGACTACATGTGCATATTGCAAGAGGGAAGGACATGCAGAACATAATTGTTACAAGGACATTGATGAGCTGAAACATCTTCTTCAAAAACATCAAATTGATTTGCCTTCTAGGATGTCTACATCATCCTCTTCTCCTCATTCTTCTTCTTCAAAGTAGCATACCATAGGTACAGTTGGTTTAAATGCTTCATCAGATATGAAGGGACATGCTCTTTGTGCTTCTTCAAGTATTGGATCAGGGAGATGGCTTCTAGATTCAGGAGCATCTCATCATATGGCATCTTCACAGACTATGTTCACTTCCTTTGAGCCTTGCACTATGTCTCCCATTTTGATGGGAAACAATACTTACATGAGTGTTACAGGGAAGGGGTCTATTAGTTTTGGGGACCACTCCTTTCAAGATGTCTTGTGTGTCCCTCACTTGACAAATAACCTCCTTTCCATCTATCAAATAACACATGGGGGCAATGGGAGATCTATGGAGTTCACACCTGATTTGGTTATCATCAGAGACTTGGAGAGTAGAGCAGTTATTGCTACTATGATAGTGGATCACTCATCTCAGTTTTATTCTTTCACTGATTTTGCTACTGGTGGTGCTTCTGTTTGTACAGTTGTTCCTCACACTTTGAGTGTGCATCATCATTCAGAGGAGAGATTTGGTTTCTTGAACATTGGTGTTCTCACTTTGGATCTTGTTCTCAAGCCTTCCATTCCATCTCCTCCACCTCCTGTTGCTTCTTTTGTTTCAGTGCAGTAGGATCCAGTTGATCATACATCTTTGGAGGTTTCTATTGATTCCTCACCTACTTTGGCTTCTTCATTTGTTGAGGTCACACCTACTTTTGTGGAGACATCTTGGGCTGCACCTACTTCACCTTCAGAGATTGCTTTCTTTTGGCCTCTTCCCTCTCACTTCTTTCAGGAGATGCAGTTTCTTCACTTCTTTTGGAGTTACTTCATTCTGGGGGGGATCTGTGGTCTCTTTCTTCCTCTCTTATGGGGGGATTCATTTATGTATCTTTGTGATGGATGGTGTTCTTGGGGGGTCTTATGGAGTCCTCCATCTTGCATCACTTAGTTTATTGCATTCTATTTTGGGGAGGAGTTTTGTTCCCATGTGGTTTTCTCCTTTACCCCATTTGATTTAGTTTGCATTGCATTTGTAAATGAGTACCTGATCAGGCATTGTTGTCGGGACTCATCTCTTGCATAATAATTTGCTTCTCCCTAAGTTGCACTTATGGGGGGTGTTGGTGTAATTAATTATTCAATTACACTTTAGCATAAGTTTACTTAGGGATATTTCATTTTCTAGGATAATTATTATTTAATTATTATCCTTATCTTATTGAGCTGTCTTTTTGCTCAAGATAAGATTAGGGTTGAGTTTTCATGCTTTATTGCATCATTGCCTTTTTAAAGGCTTTTGTAATATTTGTAAAACAATTTCATTCAATAATCAATTATGCTATTTTTTTCTTACACACATTGGCTCTAAGATTTTACAGAACATCTCTTCATATTTGTTATGAATATCTTCGCATGTGATAGGTGATTGCTTGCAGGTGATTCTTGGGGACTGTGAAGTTGGTTTTTCAACTTCTACACTAATTTCATCTAGGGAATTCAAGCTATGCAATCTCTCTTGTTGTGTTGTTGACAAATTCATGCCCAAGGTGATTGTTGTCTTCAATTTTTTATACTCAAATTCTATAAGAAGTATTTCTTTCTTCCCATACACTAGTTCATACGGTGTAAAACCTGTTGTGGTCTTCCAATATATTCTATAAGCCCAAACTGCCTCAGGTTATCTGGATACCCAGTCCTTCCTATGAATTTGCACTATCTTTGTGAGAATGTTTTCAATTTCCCTATTGGTTACTTCTACTTTACCATTGTCTTTAGGGTGGTAAGGTGTGGACTTCCTATGTCTGATCTAATATTCTTCAACCAATTTTGTGATTAGCTCTGATGTATACTGAGATCCCTGGTCTATGAAAATTTCTCTTGGAACTCCATATCTTGTGAATATGTCTTCATAGAGAAACTTTGCCACATTCCCATCTCTTGCAAACTATAAAGCCTTAACCTCTACCCATTTTGTAAGGTAATCTATGCAAACCATTATGTACTCTTTGTTGTTTGATTTTGATGAAATTGGGCCAATAAATTCTAGTCCCAATTTATCAAATGGTGTTATTGCTAACTATGGTTGCAATGGAATTTCATCTATTTTTGTTGGCCTTCCCATTCTTTGACATCTATCACAACTCCTAGTATACTTCACTAAATATTTATGAAGAGTTGGTCAATAATAGCCAATGTTGAGAATCTTAAGAGTTATCCCCTTTGTTGCAAAGTGTCCCCCATAGGGTTCATCATGGCATGCTCTGAGGATATCATATATTTCATCTTCTCATATGCATCTTCTCATTATGTTGTTTAGGCCTATGTAGAACAAGTATCCACCTATTCATGAGTAGGGAAAACTCTTGTGAACCAATTGCCTCTTTTCTCTTGGTGAGAAATGGGGTGGTGTCTTTCCTACTACAAGATAGTTGGAAATATTTGTATACCAAGGTGTATGCAAAGATAGAGCAAATAAATGTTCATTTGGGAATGAATCATCAACAACATCTTCTTCTAATTTGGTTGGTAGTTTGGATAGAAAATCTACCACTACATTTGCTTTACCTGGCTTATCCACAATGATAATTTCAAATTCTTTAAGCAAAAATAACCACCTTACAAGCCTACCACCAACCATTGGTTTGTTCATGAGATACCTTATTGTTGTATGGTCAGTGTGTATGAACACTAAATACCCTATAATATAATGTCTAAATTTGTTTATTGCATAAACTACTACCAAAATCTCCTTCTTTGTCACTGTATAATTTTGTTTTGCTCCTTGTATATTTTTTTGATGTAATATATGGCATACTCTTTATTTCCTCCTTTTTGTCCAAGTACAACTCCTATGGTAAAATCAAGAGCATTTGTATGGATATGGAAAGGTAAGATCCAATTTGGTCCTCTCAAGACAAGGGTTTTGGTTAATACTTCCTTAGGTGCTTCAAAGGAATTTTGACAAGTAGTTTTCCATTCAAATTCAACATCTTTTGGCAATAAGACAAATAGTGGGGCTGCAAGTTTTCTAAAGTCTTGGATGAATCTCCTATAATACCTAGCATGTCCTAGGGAACTTCTGACATCTTTTTTTCTTTGAGGTATAGGGAGTTTTGATATCACCTCAATTTTTTGGGGTCTACTTGAATTCCTTCATTTGATACAAAATGTCCTAATACAATCCCCTCGGGAATCATCATGAAGCATTTCTCATGACTTAGGGACAATTTTATTTTTTGACATCTCTTTAGTACCTTCTCCAAATTTCCAAGTGCTTCGTTATAGGTATTCCCATAGGTTGTGAAATCATCTATGTAAACCTCCATGGAATCATGTGCAAAGCCTAAGAATATGCTCAATAATACCCTCTAGAGGTGGCTAGTGCATTGTATAGCCCAAATGGCAAGACATAATAAGCATATGTACCCCAAGGGCATGTGAATGGTGTATTGTCCTAGTCTGTTGGGGCTATCTTAATTTGATTGTAGCCACTAAATCCATCTAAAAATGAAATATACTTCTTGCTTACTAATGAATCAAGTACTTGGTCAATGAATGGGAGTGGAAAATGGTCCTTCCTAATTACAGCATTTAATTCATGGTAATCTACACACACTCTTCATTTCCCTCCCTTCTTAGGAAAAATTATTAGGGGTGGCACCCACTAACTATTAAAGATGGGATAGATAAATCTTGCATCAAGCAATTTTTGCAATTCTAATTTAACTATATCATGGACTGCAGGGTTCATCCTCCTTTGGGATTGTATAACCGGTTTGAAACCATCATTGATGTAAATATTATGCATGCATAATGTTGGGTCTATCCCCTCCATGTCATGGTAATCCCATGCAAAGGCTATTATGTGTGCTTGTAACACATTCATCAGTGAGGTCTATTGTATATCAATCAATTGATTGTTAACATTTAATGTTTTACCCAACATTATCTCTAAGTCAAGGATGTTGTTTGAGCAAAGGAAATGTAAAGTCTTGCTATATTTGGAATGCAATGATGTGGTAACAAAGTGTGGAAAATTTGGGAAACTAACTCAGACGAATTGGTAGGGATTATATTTGCAGAAGATCTTGTAGACATATTAGAGAGTCATGTTGTTGTGGGTCCCTACCATAGTTTTTTTGCATTATGTTTGTAATTAGTTCATCTTCATCTTGGCTTTCTAACAAGGGGCTATGTTCAATAGTCATCAGGGATTGTAAGGAGTATTGATTAGTTTGTCCTAGGTTTGTATGTGGCTGGGCTAGAGAATAAAGGACTTGTTTCTTGGTTGTATTTCCATTGGAAATGATCATGTTACCAGACCTACACCTTATGAAGGCATCTGCTATTGCCAACTAAGATGTTCCTAAGATGAGGGGATATCCTACAAGATTAGCTTTAGGTTGCAATACCATAAAGTCTGTAGGGTACTCCCATGAATGGAATGTTATTACCAAGTCTTCAAAGATACCCTTAGGTTTAATTATGGACCTATCTTCCAACTATAGCATAGTAGGTGTAGGTATGAGTTCTATTAACTGTAATAATTTCATGGTCTCTTTGGTAGTTACATTAATAGTCTCTCCTAAGTCAATTAAGGTGTTCTTTATGAGAGTGCCATTTGTTTTCACATCCACTACAGGGCTCCTAGGATATGTATACTTGGGAATAGTTATAGTTCCGAACATAATGTATGCAAGTTGTCCTAAGATACGTATAGTCTAAGGGTCCTTCTACTTCCTGACTAGATTTTTGAGACATAGCTCTCTCACTATTTTAGAGTAAATGGGAACTTCCTTGATGGCCTGGATAAGGGGTATTTTGATGTAAACATCCTTAAGTTTTCCAAACATATCAATTTCATCTTGGGTTTGATGTCTTTGAAATGCTAATCTCTAGGGAAATGGAGGCTCTAGACATGGATTGGTTGGGTTAACCTAATTTGACTCAAGTTCCTTAGGTTGTATGTCCAAGGTCTTTGCTAGGAGTTCCTCATCAACAAAATCAATGATTTAAGGAGATGAAGGCCTAGCCAACATTTTTTTTGATCTGAGGTGGACATCACTCACCTCAACCCCATAAGTAGGGTATTGAATAGCTTCATCAGTATAAGCCTATTGAGCAAGCTTTTTATCAGGGTTAGGTGCAGGTTGTGCTAGCAATTGAGGTTCTCTATGTGCTTATGATGTTGGATTTTTTGGGTTTGACATAATGGCTTGTTGTTGTGTCTACAAGGGTTGTTGTGGCTGGTAATAATTCATATTTTGATTTTTCCACTATTGACCTATTTTCCACTAAGATTTCCATTGGTTTTGTTGGGGTGGTTATTGGGAATTATAGTAAAATTTTTAGTAATTTTGTGGTGGTCACATGTTTTTTTGTTGTTGATTCCAATTGAAGTGAGGTATTGACCATTGTTGGTTTTGCATATTGGCCCAAGATTGAGGGTTCAAACTAGGAAATTTTTCATTGTTACCAGGAAATGATATGTTATAATTCAAAGGGTCTTGGGGCATACCTTATCTTGGCTACCATGGTTTCCTTTGAGCTATGTAGATACTTCTCCATCTTCATGATCCAATTCATGAAATTCTAATGTCCCTTATTTTCAAAGATACTTTCCACCTTCTTGCACTTGCAATTAGTCTTTCTTTGTCTACAAAGCGGTTAGTATTCTGTAAGGATTGCTTTTGCCTCTTCTTGATTCTTTTTTATGTGAAGAGTATATAATTATGTAGTCAAGTGACTTATGATATCTTCCTTCATGTTTGATATAAGATTGGTTAGCTTTATTCAAGAGACTCCATTAGGTGACTTATTGATTTGGAAGATGTCTTGTCTCCTCTAACCTTCTTGGTAAAAGATCTTGAATAGTTTTTGCATGCTTCAAAGATTTCCTCAAATGGTGCCTGTGAGATATCTCCTACCCCAATGAGGTTAAGTGCATCCATGCAATCCTCATTAATCCCTCTCAAGAATATCAACTTTTAAGGACTCATCAAAGAGTCTATTTTGGTGGGATTTCTTAAGACAAAACTGGAACCTCTCCATATAGACTTCCAATGATTCATCTTCCTTTTGTGACACCCTAAATATGTCATCCCTCTTTCTATTTATGCCTCTGTAGTAATCCTCATAATTATATAGGAACTTTGTCTTCATGGTATTCCAATTTGGAACAACAGATCTTCCCAAACCCCTAAACCGTCTCAGAGCAACATCCTTTAGTGTTGTCAGAAACAATTTAATCCTATGTGTGTCTATCGTATAATCATAACTTCTATATAGCACATCAAACTCAAAAAAGAAGGTATCTAGATCCTCCATGACTAACCCATAGAAGATAGGTGTTGTTGAAGGAGGTATGTTCTTCAAAGAAGTTGCTCTCTCTTGGTTAGAAATGGGGAATTCAAAGGTTACATGCTCTGGTGGATCTTCTACTATTGCATCACCCATGATGTTGATATGTATGTAAGAAGTCTCCTTTGTTTTTGGTGTAGGTATTGATGTCAAGGATGATTCTTCTTCAGGAATACCCTTGCTTTGTTCACTATATTCACTAGTATCCTACAATAATTTGTGTTCTATGGGGATAAATATTCCCAAATTGTTCCATTGCCTCCACATACAATGATTATGACTCTTTGGATCAACGGTTCCTACACATTATTAGTAAAGTGTTTTTGTGTTGATGGCTAAAATCTAGTTACCCTAATGCTATAAGCAAAAACACTAAACTATGAAAACTCAAAATTATAGAAGAGAATCCTAAATGTAGCACCATCCCTGGAAACAGTGCCAAAAAAATGTAAGGCCTTTCTAATGTTCAATCAACTTGGTGTTTATGAGTAGACAAACAGTTTAGATGATAGGTTCCTAACTGAATAGTTCATCGAACCCTCACAAAGGCTTCATTTAATTATCAATAGGACTTTATAATATTTTGATGATGTTGGCACTGTATGTGCATTCATGGACTCTACGTGATCTATATCAATGAGTATAGGTGGTTTACACTTGTACAAAAAAAAATAAAGTCTAGAAAAGGAAAATAAAGTGTTAAATTGCAAAACATAGTAAATAACATAATATGTTGCTTATGCTACGAGTACCTTCGACTTAATATTGAAACTGCTATCTACTAAGACTGAACCTTACAACTAACTAATACCACTAACCATTAACTTCTAACTATTTAACTTCTCCAAAGATGAACTCAATGAGTTGTTATAGAATGTAATTCTTGCTATAGAATATCATTTATGGAATTCACATACATACAAGTGAGAATTCAAATAAATAGATACAAAAATGAACATCTAATCTAGTATAGAAAATAAGATGGGTTGGTAGTACCTCAAGTGTCCCTTTCTCGAGTTGTTGCACCCATAGGAAATATCAAATATACAATAATCAACAAATCATACTAGTAAACTAAAACTCCTTTATTGCATAAAAACTAAACTTCTCATAGTTTGAAAAGAATCTTCAAAATATTCCCCATTCAAAAGTGCATATCCATTACAACTAAGTAATAGAAAACTAACAACAATGAAGTATTGTTTACTAGAACAAAAACTATAATTAGCCATATCGTGAACTAGATTTGCTCCTCAACCACCAATCCTAATATATAGGCACAGGAGGAGTTTTATTCACACAAGGAGTAAAAATATAATTTAAATGCATACGTCCACTCTCCCTCAAGAATAGGGAGAGGACTAGTCTTTGAAACCTAAAACCATAATTGAAAAAGATATAAGAAGATAAGTAAAACTAAAAATATGCTCTAATGGTTTGACAAAGACGCGCTCCCTAAAAACTATCATGTCATAGATTTTCTTATCAAAGTAGACTCCTTCCTCCTGACACCTTATTCAATGATTTGGTGACTCATGGTTGACCATTTCAATAGTCGCCTTCATTGTTTTGTGGAACTGTCACGTTTTCAACATTCCAAACTCTCCCCTACAACTACCTGTGATCCCTTTGTTGTGGATTGGAAACCCAGTTGTTGCAAGCTACAGTTTTGGCTACAAGAGGTTAGCTATTGTGCCTATAGCACACACACCCTATTTGGAACGGGGACCCCTTCCTTTCTTTTCCTTCGTTGGGTTGCTTTTTTCCTTTGCCTCATTTTGTGTGCCCCTAATTTTGAGCTTCAAGTGGTTAGGAACATTAAAGTCATCATTCTCCAGTTGATCAAAATTTTCCACCCCAAAATTTTCTAATTCTTTGGCTATTGTGAGTATTCCCTTGCGGGATCCCTTTCGCCTATTTCCCTAACGTCCTTCAAGTCCTACGGGTCTACAGTTGTAGTTTTCCCTCTACGTGGCACCACTCCCCTTTTGTTTTTTAATCAATAGCCTGCATGGGACATCCACCTGCATGGCGGGTCCCACAACGTTCTTCGTTGTTATCTCCCAGCTGCTAGCCAATGGTGAAGTCATAAGGTCATTCTACATTGCGGGTTCTATGCTATCTATCGTTGATTCATCAAGTCTCATGCCCACCAACTCCATCAGTTGTTGTACCTTCATTTATTGTGGGTCATAAATGATTTTTTTCCTATAAATAGGCACTCTGACCTATCATTTTCACACTCAAAAGTTCAAATTTTGTCAAAGAGAAAACGGAAATTGAAACCACTGTGCTAGCATAAGCATTCAAAGGATCTAAAATGCTATCTTCACCATATTTCTTGTGCTCTTCCAGGTATGCCTGCATCCAAAACTAATAAATGCATGATTTTAGTAATCAAGGTTTATAAATTGATGGTTAAATCTTTAAAGTAAATCTTGAAATGCGCCTGGCGGTTCTGGTTTTGCATGAAACCCAATTAAAATTCCTTTGAAAATTTCCCTTGAAACCACGCATAACTTGGTATCTCCTCCTCCATTCTTCACACGACTTGAACATCCATGTGGCCAATAGCATTTCCATCGCCACTCGAGTTAGAACCCAAAATAATCAAGCATTGAATGAAAAGCTCCAAACTTCACACCTTTGTGGATCTGTTTATGCGATTTGCCGCTTGCAGGTGGTTGTGTCCTTGATGTTGTTGGTAAATGGCCATCCCTCACCTTCCTCCTACATCGCAAGTCCCACCAAATCCCTTTCTTCCAAATGTAAAATTGATTAAGTCATCTTGTGCGGGCAGTCCCCTATGAGCTGCCATTTGCGGCTCGTTGTTCCATAGGCATCGTTCCCTAACGGCTAAACCATCGCTCCCACCTGCATCACAGACTCTACAACCCTCTTCATTGTTCCAAGTTCACAAATGAAAACACCATGTTGGAACCTTCATGCAAGCTAACATCTACGAGGGTCGGTCTGCGGACCACTCTGCCTCCTTTGTCGCTTTGAACACCAAAGTGACCTCGTCCGCTCACACTATGGACTCTGCCTAGGGAACTTCCCTCAAAGACTTCAACGAAAGGAATAATTTTGGTGACCATGCAGACCATTCCTTGTGGGCTCCCTTTGTAGCCCATCGTTGCCTAATTGTCATTGGTTAACGGTGGTGCCCTCCCATCTACCCATAGTGCGGAATCCATGTCTTCCTTCACTATCCAAGCTCATCTGAAATGAAGTTGCTAAATTTAAGTGTTTTGCAGGTCTATATGTGTGGACCATTGTATGTGAACCATCATCTCACTATCGTCATTCCTAACAGAAATCACACAACGGTTTCCCAATGGATCCCACCTGCATGCCTCAAAATGATTGAAATGTAGGAAGTTAACTCATGTCATCTTGACCACCTGCGGGTCCCACATTGTGGAACTCCTCATGCGGGTTTCCATCTCTTGATCATCGTTACTTAACGGCAGAGCCTAAACATCCTTCCAACCTCTGGCTTCTGCATGTCCTAAGCCCACATTGTTGGCAACACAAGGGAAGACAACTAAGAGGAGGTGAATCTGTTGTCATCGAATTTCAAACTTATTAAACTTATTAATCCTTATTCTTAGATGTAAATCAATGAAAGCATGAATCAACAATACATCAGAAACACACATAACACCAAGATTTTTACGTGGAAACCCTGTTAGGGGAAAAACCACGGTGGAGTTCAATCCACAAGATTATACCCTATTAAAAGTATAAGAAGAATAAATGGGGAATGCACATGCATTCAGGCACACTTCCTAGAGCTCACTGCTCAATTACAAAGGAAGACACACTGTCTTACAGAAAGATTTGGATTACAACCATCTAGATTTTGAACTAAGAAAATAGCATCTACTAATGCATGATTACAGTTTTGGTTAAGCACATGAACACTTCTTCACTCTTCTTCACTCTTCTTCACACTCTTCTCTACCTTCAAATGATTTGAACAATATTCACACACACACACACAGAAGCACACCCTTACACACTTCAATTTGAATAAATAATTGCTCTTATATATCTGCAACATGAAATTACATTTGCTACAAGTCGGCCACAAAGAAATAATAAAAGTAATACAAACTGTCAACCCAAAATAATAGATAATTTTCAATGCAAATCAACCAAGGTCAGCCACAACATATTGAAGACCCAAATCAACATCTCCAACACAAAAACACTTCAATTAATTTCTCCTCGAAGATCCACAACATGCTTCAACACCCTGTCAGCCAAGAACAAGAAAAACATGAACACATAAGAGAAAATCACCATCCACAAGCACAACAATCAATGCAAACGTGCAACAAAGATAGAGCATGATCTAGAAACATCCAAAAACATTACGAAACATCAGAGAAGCATCCACAGCATTTTGAACTAACTTGAATCACATAATCTTCAACCAAAAACACTAACTGAAGCAACCAAAAAATTGTCAGAATGAAAATCTTCATAACTCGGTCAAATCTTCATGTGGATCTCTAAAAATCAATGTGGATAAAGTAGATACACTTAGAAAAAAACCCTTTAGTCCACAACCTTTGATCAACAACATACAGAACTCACTAATAGACAAAACATCATTTCACCACTGACAACTTGCAACTCATTTATTATAGTTTTCTCAATATCCTCGACATATACAGCTTCAGATGCACTAATGCTAATAGTGTTGACATCAATGAAAACCACATATTAGCAACACAACCACAACATCCAACAATCTCCCCCTTTGGCATTGATGGAAACACATGATGTGAAAAACACCATCAATGCAACTATCTCTTAACACTTACTCCCCCTTAGGTTCTGACCCTTTTTCTCCTCAACTCTTTCACATGACCTCCCCATAAGGCTCTTTTCCCCATATAATCAACAGCTTTTCACATTACTCTTCTCCCCAGTTTTTCACATTACTCTTCTCCCCCTTTGACATCAATGACAAATATCTCTATGCTCTGAACCACATATCTGAATTTTTGAACCATCTAACTACTCCCCTAAGTAGTAACCACCAAAACATTAATCTAAAACAAGATATGATTATGAAATGAACAGAATAATGTATCATTAGTTCTAATTAAGAGGGGTAATCATCCCTAACTTCCCTCTCAGATACTCAAAAGTATCCTTAGGAAATTGCTTTGTAAATATATTTGCAATCTACTCCTTAGTAGACACATACTCCAATCTGACTTCCTTTTCACTTACCTTTTCTCTCAAAAAGTGAAACTTGATAGATATATGCTTGGTTTTTGAATGCACCACCGGATTCTTAGAAATATTAATGGCACTTGAATTATCACAGAATATAGCAATAGGCTCATTATACACAAATTTGATATCTTTCAGCATCTGCTTCATCCATAATACTTGAGTACAATTGTTAGCAATGGCAATGTATTCGGCCTCTACAGTAGATAAAGAAATGGAATTATGGTTTTTACTTAACCATGATATTAGCTTCTTACCCAAGAAAAATGCACACCACTAGTACTTTTTCTGTCATCCACATCCCCTACCCAATCAGCATCAGTAAAGGAACTCATTGTAAGATCATCATCTTTAGCATACCATAGACCAAAATCAATTGTTCCCTTCAAGTATCTAAAAAGTCTCTTCACAACAGTCACATGAGATTCCTTAGGATCGGCTTGAAATCTAGCAACAATACATACAACATTCGTGATATCAGGTCTAGTTTGATCCAAATAAAGCAATCCACCAATCATTGATCTGTATCTAGTCTAATTTTCCTTCGAAGAATCATCATCTGTTGTCAACTTGCATCCGGTCACCATAGGTATACCAACTGGCTTTGAATCTTCCATACCGAACTTCTTCAGCAATTTCTTCACATACCTAGACTGAGATATAAAAATTCCTTTATCTAACTAAGTAATTTGCAATCCCAAAAATAATTTCATCTCACCAATCATTGACATTTCAAACTCACTCTTCATCTCATTAGCAAAATTCATGTAGAAACCATCATCTCCTCCTAAAATGATATCATCAACAAAAACTTCCACAATCAAATCTTTATCATCATTCTTGAAATACAAATTACTATCAGTAGTGCCTTTGCTAAATCCAAGCTTCAACAAATACTTGTCCAATCTGGCATACCATGCTCTAGGGGCTTGCTTAAGTCCATACAATGCTTTATTCAACCAACAAACGATATCTCCCTTATCAGTCAATTGAAATCTATCATGTTGCTCAATATACACCTCTTCTTCCAATTCACCATTTAGAAATGCAAACTTAGCATCCATCCGATAAACCTTGTAATCTTTGTAAGTAGCATAAGCAAGAAATAGTCTTACAGCTTCTCTCCAATAGATATGAGGTACATTTCCTTCCAACATCATGGTTCTAGCAGCATCTTGAACTATTTTGTTCTTCCTTCCCACAACTCTATTTTGCTGAGGGATCTGCGGTGCAAATAATTGTCTCTTTATTCCATGTTCTTCACAAAAAGAATTAAACTCATCAGAAGTGAATTCACCACCTCTTTTTGATCTCAGACACCTAATCTTCAAACTAGTCTCTATCTCAACCATAGCCTTAAAGATCTTGAACTTTTCCAATGCTTTAGATTTCTCCCTTAAGAAAGTAGCCCACATCATTCTTGAATAATCATCAATACGCAACATGAAATACCAGTAACCTTGTAAACTTCTGATTCTAGAGGGACCACACAAATCAGTATGCACAAGCTCCAACAATTCATTTGAACAATGTTGTTTGCTCTGAAATGAAATTCTATTTTGCTTTCCCAATTGACATTCCCTGCAAATGGCATTAGTAGTTTTTACCAACTTAGGTAGATCTCTCACAGCCTTAGTAGAACTTATCTTGATAATGTTATCAAAGTTAACATGACACATTCTCCTATGCCACAACCAACTTTCATCAACTTGAGCAATCACACAACTTTTACTAGCAGCATTCAAATGAAAGATATTACCTCTTATTTTTGTACCTAATGCAATCACATTTCTAGAACATCCCAATATTTTTCACTTTCCATCCTTGAACTAAAGATTGTAACCCTTATCAACCATCTTCCCAACACTCAAAATATTATGCTTCAAGCCTTCCACATATAGAACATCATTAGTATTATTCTTACCATCAAGAGAAATGCATCCATTTCCATGGATCACACCAGCTGTGTCATCACCAAATCTCACAACACCACCATCATACTTTTCCAAGTTTACAAACTTACTTTTGTCTCCTATCATATGATGTGAACATCCACTATCAATCACCCATTCATCTTTCTCTTCAACTCGAGCAGCTAGGGATTTCTCCACATTTGTACAACTAGCAGATTCAGTAGATACAGGATTATTTTCCTTGATAGCAATAAATACCCATTTGTCTTCGCCTTTATCAGATTCATCATCTATCACACCTTCATCATCAGCATAGTAACACTTCTTTTGAAATTTATGCCTGTTATGTCTTGGTTTAGAATCTCTTTTTGGACACCTTGATGCAAAATGACTTATCTTATTGCAAGAAAAACATTTAAGAGGCAATTTTCCTTCATACTTACCTTTTCCTCTCAGTACTCTTTTGACAATAAGTGCTTCTAGCACTTCTAGCTCTCTTTCTTCTTCTTCAATCTATCTAATTTCATCCTCATACTTAAATGTCTTTCTATATGAACTCTCACCCGGATCATATCTCTATCTATCTCTTCTAGAAGTAGTAGCCTTAAATGCAGATTCAACCTTAGGAAGGGCATCACCAAATTCGCTCAACTCAAAAGCAGTCAACTTACCAACCAACATATCCCTAGTTACATTTGTTACAGTTCAGAGTTCTTCAATAGCACTAGCATTGACTTTATAAGCAACAAGCAAGGATCTAAGCACTTTAGCAACAATCTCTAATTCTTCCAACTTTCTACCAACACATCTGATACCACACACAAGTTCATTCACTCTTTGCATGAAAGTAGTAACATTTTCATCATCACCCATTCTCAACATTTCATATTTCCCTTTCAGACTCTGCAACTTCGCAATCTTCACATTAGCATCTCCTTCATACAAAGTTTCCAACTTTTTCCAGATCTCATAAGCAATCTTCAGATCCATAACATTTGTCATCTCAATATCAGTTAAAGCACTCAACAATGCTTCCTTGGCCTAGATATTATATTCAGCATCCCTGATCTCAGCAAAAGTAGTAGGACCATTCAGTGGTATAACATACATATTACTTGTAATGCTCCAATAGGGTTCACCAATGCATCTGAGATGGCACTCCATTTGAGTTTTCCACAAAAAATAATTTGTTCCATCAAATCTCAAATTATCCTTCTTGTATGTCACCATCCTAGATCACCTTAAGTTTTTAGACTTCTTCCAAGGAACTTGGCTCTTATACCAATTGTTGGCAACACAAGGGTAGACAACTAAGAGGGGGGGTGAATCAGTTGTCACTGAATTTCAAACTTATTAAACTTATTAATCCTTATTCTTAGATCTGATCAATATCAATGAAAGCATGAATCAACAACACATTAGAAACACACATAACACCAAGATTTTTACGTAGAAACCCTGTTAGGGGAAAAACCATGGTGGAGGTCAATCCACAAGATTACACCCTGTTAAAAGTATAAGAAGAATAAATGGGGAATGCACATGCATTCAGGCACACTGCCTAGAGCTCACTACTCAATTACAAGGGAAGACACACTGTCTTACAAAAAGAATCGGATTACAACCATCTAGATTTTGAACTGAGAAAATAGCATCTGCTAATGCCTGATTACAATTCCGGTTAAGCACATGAACACTTCTTCACTCATCTTCACTCTTCTTCACACTCTACTCTACCTTCAAATGATTTGAACAATATTCACACACACACACACACAAAAGCACACCCTTGCACACTTCAATTCGAATAAACAATCGGTCTTATATATTCGCTACAAGTCGGCCACAAAGAAATAATAAAATGAATACAAACTATCAACCTAAAATAATAGATAATTTTCAATGTGAATCAACCAAGGTTAGCCACAACATAGTGAAGAGCCAAATCAAAATCTCCAACACAAAAACACTTCAATTAATTTATCCTCAAAGATCCACAACACGCTTCAACACCCTGTCAGCCAAGAACAAGAAAAACATGAACACGCAAGACAAAATCACCATCCACAAGCACAACAATCAATGTGGACATGCAACAAAGAGAGATCATGATCTAGAAACATCCACAAACATTACGAAACGTCAAAGAAGCATCCGCATCAACTGAACTAACTGGAATCACATAATCTTCAATCAAAAACACCAATTGAAGCAATAGAAAAACTATCAGAATGCAAATCTACATAACTCGATCAAATCTTCACACATATCTCTAAAACTCAACATGGATAAACTAGATACACTCATCAAAAAACCCTTTAGTCCACAACCTCTTATCAACAACGTACGAAACTCACCAATAGACAGAACATTACTTCACCACTGACAACTTGCAACTCATTTATTACAATTTTCTCAATATCCTTGACATATACAGCTTCAGATGCACTAATGCTAATAGTGTTGACCTCAATGACAACCACATATCAGCAACACAACCACAACATCCAACACCCATAAGCATGATGACCAATCAAATCATTCCCAGGACCTAATAACTAATTTTTGCACGTGCCAAACACCTTCCTTGATCGCTAAGATCTTATTGCGGAACCTTGGCTACAGGCAACCATCTGTGGGTTTTCGTGACCCTAGCATCGTCCTACTCCCAATCACTCCTAACGGCTTCCATCCCAGGGAAACCCACATCCCTAGGCCTACATTCTTGTATTTGATCTAAATGAGCCTTGAATGATGAATACTGATGGATTTGATCATTTTCTAAAGATGAATTATTGGATCTAACCCTCATTTTGCAAGATTTAACTAACGCTTCCCTCATTTTTATGTGAATGCACTTACTGCATCTTTGAATGTAGAATTTATGGAATCTGCTACTAGACCATCAGGGAAGTCTGTTGACAAAGAAAAGGGAAAGAAACCTACACATCTGCCACAAGGGAAGGAGGAGAAGGATTAGATGAAGTACCAGTTCCATTGGTTGGAGTGCACCTCCAAGATCACTTCCACCTGCGAGTCCATGTCAAACACCAACCTTGGGCATGTGGATATAGATGAGTTTCGGTGAAGGGTAATGATCCACCCTACAACTGAGAATGCATAAAAAATTAGAGCAAGTGGTCTCGCTAAGGAAATTGGCTTCCCTACCAAGCTCATTGCTCCAGAGTTAGTTATGGTCTGCAAGGAATGCTACCACAATAATATAAAATCATTGATCATGATGGCAGAGTGCTAGCAGATTTTTCTGCTAGATCCATAAGCAAGACATTCCATATTCTCGCATTTGACGTAATGGAGGAAACAGAAAAGGGATATGTTGATAACATGTGGAAGGAAAACCCTCTAGCATGCAAGAAATTGACCAACCAACACTAGTTGAAGGAAAAGAGGGGCAGTGCCACAAAGGTGCCTCAAGAGTTGTTTAGAAGTGATTTCCATGAAGAATACCATGACTTAGTCACCCTACTAAGCAATGTAATGGGCCTCCCTATTGCAACTTTCTTTGAGGAATGGATGTTCTACTTCATTGAGGAGATCATCTGAGGCGAGACAAAATTCCACTAGGCCAAGATCATCAGTGACAACATGCATAATCAACTTATGGTAGTGAAGAAAACATCCAAGTTCTATATGACCTCCTACCTGTCGTACCTCCTAGCAGAACAATTCCTGTACAAGGGTCTCTTTGTTATAAATAACCTAGCACCGAGGAAAGGAGACCTTAAAGTATATGACCATTACCCTCAGTTGCATTATCAAAACTTCAAAAGGGAATATCAGGGGGTAAATGATGCCTTCATTGGGCATATCATTAGGCTCCTAGGAGGATGCTTTGAAAGAAGAGTGTTACACAATGCCAAAGCCTTCATCCTGTGTTTGGGTATCTATTCGTACAGTTCCCAAAATTTGCATACATTAGAATAGAGGGGTTCTCTTACATGCCCTACAAGTTTCCATGCTACCCCAATGGCAACATGATCCTGTTGGAGGTCTCTCAGCAATTACAAAACACCCACACTTTCTTAAGCGACAAACATAGTGGGGATCCCATATCCCCTGACCTTCAGGCAAGGAAAGTATGCTTGTCCCACTGCACAATGTGTAGAGTATTCAGAGAAGGAATTGGTAGAATACAATCTAAACCTCCACACAGTCTGACGAAGAATGGACCCATATGAAAAATTGAAGAAATGGGTCAAAAGATAGTATGCTCATTAACCACAGGTCGAGGACATTTGGGCCAATTGCTAGGATGATAAGGAAGTGTGGATGAGGCACTACATGAGAATGACAGCTCAATTTGTGAGGTTGGTGAATCTGTTTCTAGTGCCTGACCAAATAGTAGAAGAAGATGATACCATTGTTATGAGAGGTTCAATGTCATGGCCAACTTGTCTCTACCATTGACAGACTAGAATGAAGAAGAGGTTACTGAACTTGACATTTTGACATGGCCGGTCAAAAACCAGACAAAGCAGTGGGTAGATGCTCAAATTGCTCAGCTCAAGGTACACAGCGTTGTGTTAACTTATGGTGAGCTTGAAGATGAGCTCGAGAGTGAAACAGATAGTGGAGCAGCTACTACCCCAACAAAAGAGGCACCCAAATCCCCTCCAGTGACAAGGTCGAAGAAAAGGAACGATGCGCTCGAGCGCAATCCCAACATAAAGTGTACACACAGAAGGCTACAGAGGAGGAATCTTTGAAGAAAGCAAAGAGAATAAGGGGATTTGTAAGTGAGATACCTACAATTAAGGATGATCCCCAACATGAAGGAGAAGAAGAATTTGGACAACTGTGTTCAAAACCTACCACCTTCGCTCATGCTGCTACTACCATCGTTGCCACACCTCCACCTCCTGCATCTTAGACATTGTATGTCTCATCTCCGCCCACTATAGACATCTTGTTCCACCTTGCTTCCACCTCACCAACAGCCCTAGTAATGATACTGGACTCCTCCTCAGCTACTACATGCTCACTGTTGTCCTCCTTTCTCCCTCCTCCACTACCCACTCTCTCTGCCCCAATGCCTATAGTATCCACTATTACTATGATGCCTCTCACTCTATTAGATGCCTTCGTAAAATACATGTAGAGTATCCCTGTTGATATTTCTAGAGTAATCATGAACCCCATAGTTCAGGCCTTAATGGCCTAGATTGTTGTTGGCCTACCTCTTCCTTTGCCACCTATAGAACCACCAAAGATGGAGGCCACCATGCAGATCTCTGAGGGGATGGAGAAATGACATGTGAAGTGCCAAAGGGAGGCTGCAAAAGGTATAGTTGAGGAACCCAAGGACCTTTTTTGGGATGATTATTTTGAACACCCAGAGGGTGGATTAAACATAAACTTGGATAAAGTGGCATCTGACAAAAAGAGATCACATTCCTCAAAGGAGGATATTAAGGCCCTTAATGAAAAATACATAATAGAAACCTCAGATCAGGAGTTGGAAGAGGAGCTATCCCAGCAGCTCAAAGATGTAGATGAAAATGCCAACTCTGAGGAGCACCTTTCTAAGGAGAAAGTTGATACTGATATCAATGTAGAGATACTCGAAGATCCTTAGCTAATAGGCTAGGATAAGGGCCCCATCCAAGAAGAAGTGCCTCCTAAAAAGGAGGAGGAAGAGAAAGAAGAAGATAAAGAAGAAGAAGATGCACCAAGAGCCCCAAGCTTGAGCACATGTTGAGCTTGAGCATGCAAAAGGAGAAGTACCTCAAAAGGATGATGGCAATGAAGAAAACATAGCCTCCACTAAGTTGGACAAAGAAAAGGCTATACAGATTAAGGACTCATATGAAGAAGAGAGAGTAGATCAAGAGGCCTTGGGTCAAGAAGAGAAGCAGCCTCAACATGAACAAAGAGAGGAAGGTGATCATGAATCACCCAAAGGAGAAACCAAGGTGCCCAATTAGTTGGAGCAGCAATTACAAAAGAAAGCCCTTACAGTTGTTGATCCAAAGACTAGACTCAAGGCAATACTAGCCAGAGTGTAGACAAAGACAAGAAAAGAGAAAAATCCAAGAGTCCGCTCTCATATCATGGTTGATGCCTTTGGATCAAGAACAATACAGATTGCTACCCCTGTGATAGATAAGGATGCGGGAAATGGTTACAGTATCTTGACAATCAACTTGGTCTTAGAAACTAGAGGGCAGAAGATTGATGAATTCCAAGGGTCGATAGCAACAATCATGCAGCAAATGAATAAGGATCAATCCTCCAAAGAGGAACTAATGGCATAAGTGGAAGATCTCATTGCCTACATCCAGCAGTGGACATCCTTAGAGGAAGAGGCTCTGACAACATCATTCGTGCCCCCTCTTCTCTCCCAAGAAGAGTTAAATCGAATGGAAAAGATGAAGAATTGGACCAAGGCCACAGCAGATTGGTTCCAATGGGTGATCTACAATGGCGACATGGGCATTTGTCATGCTAGTTGAATGTTCAATAAATTTTGGTATTTGCAAAAGTAGTTGGAATCCACTGAGAAGACATGTCATAAATTCATCGAGCAATAGGTGTGGACATCAAAATCTGCAAAGTGTGGTTAGAAATCTAACAATAAAATATGCAAAATCGTTAGTATTTCAACAACAAATCAAGATATTCAACATCCTTATGAAATAATACATCATGTTCAAAATGCAAACAAATGACAAAGGATCTAAAGCATAAGCATAAGAAAACATGATGTAAACTATCTCATATTGGATTGGTGTCACATGTGCTAGTGACCCTTTCCCAATCCTTGATCAATAAGCTTAGATGATGAAATTGCTATAGATGATGGAAATGATGGAGTGAAATGGACAAGATCCAATCTCAAATGAAGAGAGTAACCTTGCATCAAATTGTGGAGAGTTTTCTCAAAGATGAAGCACTTATTTAAAGATTTTCAAAATGCCAAGTGTTGAAGAGGGACCAATGTGGGATCAAAAACAAGCCAATGAGTTGAGGACACTTGTCATCATGTGATTAGTTGATGTGTGTGCAAGATTTGGGAAGAGTGCCCAAGAGGGGGAAATTTTGAATTCAAATTTGCAATAAATTTTGAGAGGGGGACAAGAAAGAAGAGCAATAAATGCCCTGTTTGACTTGTCATGTTGAGGGAAAATGAGATTTTAATAAATCAATAAAATTGATTTATTGTGCAAGTGGCTAGATCTAGATAATGTAAAGTGGATGATTGTTACTAGATTAGGATTAGATGAAGATTATGCTGATTTAATGCTGATTAGGTGAGTTGACATTTTGGACTTTGATAATTGATTTATTTAAATCAGAAAATGATGGAAAATGATTTAGGATTTGATTTAAATGAAGTCCTGATTTATTTAATTAAATGGATAATGCAAGATGAAGGTTGAATGATAAGGTTTATTTGATAAATGAATGGATGAAAATGCACTTGATTAATTGATGAATGGTCCTAATGCAATGTCTAGTTCGGTTAATGAATGATCCTGATCAAATGCAGAAGGTTAATTTTGCATGTCTACATTTTGCCCCTCTTTGAAGCAATGTACTTGTTGCGTTGGTTCAAAGAATAAACTTGCCGC
>VDFB02271358.1:190538747-190674922 GCA_007258455.2 Sequoia sempervirens | reverse complement strand
AGTCTCACTAATCATGGACTTGTTGATCCTCTTGTCATCATCTCATTCTCAAGACTAATATCATCATCACTAATGCATCCATCTTGCATCCATCCTGCATCTACAAACCATCTGCATACCACATATCATTCATATCATACATCATAGGAAACATCGATCATTTCACATGCATTACATAATCATCATCATAATATAGATCTGTTAGTCTAAGCATCTCATAACTCATCCATTGCATAATCATAGCATATCACATCATCCATCTCATCCGTCTCACATCATATCATCATTTAAGTTATTTAGAATAATATAGATTTGTTATTCTAAGCATCTTGAAATCATCTCATTTGCATCGTCATCCATAACCATCCATTTTGAACCTCTTTATCGCGAGATCGACCCTCAAATCGAATCTTTTTGCTCGATCTCTCGAGGGGGCAATGTACCAGTGTACTTCTTTCCATTTTTTTTTTAATTTCGATCATTTCGGAAAGTTATTCTTTGAACCAACGCAACAAGTACATTGCTTCAAAGAGGGGCAAAATGTAGACATGCAAATTTTACATTATGCATTCAATCGGATTCAGTCAAATTAGCTCTTACATTAGGCAAATTCATCACTTTAAACCATTCATTAAATAATCTCATAAACATTATCATTCAACCTTCATCTTGCATCATCCACTTAATTAAATAAATCAGGACTTCATTTAAATCAAATCCTAAATCATATTCCATCATTTTCTGATTTAAATAAATCAGATTATCAAAGTCTTGAAAGTCAAATCATCTAATCAGCATTAAATCAGCCTAATCATCATTAACTTAATCTAATCCTGACCTAATGCTAATCCCATCCCACTTGCATTATCTAGATCTATCCACTTGCACAATAAATCAATTTTATTGATTTATTAAAACACTCATTTTCCCTCAACATGACAAGTCAAACAGGGCATTTATTGTTGTTTTTCCTTGTCCCCCTCTCAGCATTTATGCAAAATTTGAATTCAAATTTCCCCCTCTTGGGCACTCTTCCCAAATCTTGCATATACATCAACTAATCACATGATGACAAGTGTCCTCCTATCATTGGCTTAATCTTTAGTCCCACATTGGTCCCTCTTCAACAATCTTAGCATTTGAAATCTTCAAATAGAGGCTTCAACATTGAGCAAATCCTTCACAATCTCCACAATTTCATGCAAGGTTACTCTCTTCATTTGAGATTTGATCTTGTTCATCATCATCTCCATCATCATTTGCATTTTTATCATCTTGAGCTTTTTATCAAGGGTTGGGAAAGGGTCACTAGCACATGTGACACCAATCCAACATGGAATAAGTGTTTATCTTGCTTTTAAAATGTCTTCTTGATGCTGTTTTTGTTACTTGTGGCATTTCTTTAGCATAGATATTCTATTTCATGGAGGTATTTGCAGATTTGTGTGTTTAGACTAACATTTCTAATGAGTATTTGAAGTGGTCTTACATTGCAGATTTTGGGTACTTCAATAGGATCACATATCCTAAGCTCGAAAGCATTCTCAAGCTTCCCGAGAAGACATGGGAAAAGGAATGAGGGCTCGTAAAAGATGATCACTAGCTAGTGGAAACCTAGAAGATGGGCTTGGATCACAAAAAGGAGGTCCTAGAAAGGGTCTTGCATGAGGTTGAGTTCGACCTTGAATGGGTTATGGAGCACAGGACTAATAGCGAGGATTACCTCAAGACGATGACAGACTATGACATGCCCACCCTAGAGCTAGATCTAGATAAAATCAAGCCATTCTTCCACAAGAAGATGGAGTGAAGGGCTACATATGCACTAACACCAGACTTCATGGGCTTCGCTGCTAGGGTATTTACTCAATCTGAGCAAGTCATTAAAACCACACCAAAATGCACCAAACACTGGAAGTAGATCACTGGAAGATTTAAGAAGCTAACCTTTCAGATCCTCCAATCTGACATCATGGAGTGGGATAAGCTCCAGGATTTGATTGGAAAATTCATGGAATATGCCACTCTTCAAAAAAATGCAGTGAAGCCAGTCATTAATGACAAATATCTGACAGTGTAGCTGGAAAGAAGGAAATCACTAAAAGACAAAACTGCTACAATGTCAAGAACACTAGAGGACAAAATAGAGAAAAGACAAAAATGTATTTTATAATGTTATATTTTGGGGGTAGGTGAAACCCTGATGTAAAATGAATCTTGGCCAAGTAAATCCCGGCCATTCATTTCACTTTTGAAAAACTATAAATAGGGGTCTCCTCTCATTTTCAAAGAGAGAGTTGAGTTGTGTAAAGACATGTTGCAGAAATTTAATGAGAACTGCATTATTTTGGTGGGTTCTTGTGTTTCTTCACATGTGTGCATGATTCTTCTCCTTAAAATTAGTTGTGTTGTTCTAAGTTTTAAGTTGCTTTTAGTTGTTAGTTCATGCTACACTTTAATGATGAAGAATGTTATGGTGTTAATGCCTCCCTTGTTCATACTTTTTGTTGTTTGTTGATGATGAACAACAATGTAAAGTTAGTTTGAACATTCCTTAATTTTTGCACTTAAAATTCATCTATTTTTCATGCTTCATAGTGAATGGATAGCTAAAATTCTGCAGACCTTAGAAGATAGCACTAGTTTCATGAGACTGTAAGCTATTTTGGTTAAGTGGAACTTAGTTTTAGGAAGGTTGTCCATTGTAGCACCCTCGATTGTTACTGTTCAACATTAGTTGCAAGTCTAGGAACCCTTCTATCACTTTTCCCTTTTGACTTTTCTTTGAAATTGAAGTTAAGGTATAGTTCCAGCATCATTGTAAAGCCAAATATGATGACAAACATGGAGTTTTAGACTGTTGTTTTGAACTTGCAGCAATTGCACCTCATTCTAGAATTTCACAAAACTCCATTTGAAGATTCAATTCCTTCCAAACTTAGTGAACCATAAATTCCCTTTGTGATTACCATCAAATCACATCAATCAATTGAGCTATTTTTGCAAGTCATGACCTGACACCTAAGAGACCTTGGGGTGATTATCTAAAATTTAGTTGTATATTTTCACCTTTCAAGAGAGGCATTGCACTTGTGCATTGTCTGTGTTGAGAAAGTGCAAAAACACCCATCAATATTAGCTTTTATAAAGTATACATATATTTAACAACCATGAATTAATCATAAAATCATACTAAATTTCATGAGCATTCACACATTCATGCATACAAGTACCATCATACCATAATTATATTTCCACATACTAAATTTTGTTTTAAGATGCATGAAATACATTAAATATGTTTAAGGTTTAGGATTTTTTGTGAACTTAGAAAATTGAAATGTTAAAGACAAAATAAATGGAAGAAAACTAGTTATTAATCAAACCCATCAGTAGTACAAGGGTGTGCATTAAGGAGGAGTGATATGTATTGATTTCAAATATGTGTGGTATTGCTAGAATAATTAGTAACATCGCAAAGACAAAATAAGTAATTCAAAGAGTTGATGATGATAAAAGATGTCATCAAAAGGAAGAAATTAAAAAGATACCTAATAGATGAACAAGAGGATAAGGAGTTGTATTGAATAACCTATAGCAATTAGGGGGGAAAATAGAAGTATACATGGTGGCCAAGAAAGAGGTTGGCATATGTGAGGTACCAATTGACACCAAAGGGAAGTGGGTAATGAATACAAGTGATGTCATGTACTGTAGAGGATAACTAGTGGAACCAAGCAACATTTTAAAGGGGTGAAAGTAGTGCTCAAGGTGGATAATTGGAGACATACTTGAGGAGGTGGAAAGAACAAGTTGAAGAGGAAGCAATGGGTTAAAATTCCCAAGTTGGG
The DNA here is from genome assembly GCA_007258455.2 of Sequoia sempervirens. Lineage (NCBI taxonomy): Eukaryota > Viridiplantae > Streptophyta > Pinopsida > Cupressales > Cupressaceae > Sequoia > Sequoia sempervirens. The sequence continues at coordinate 190,671,071 of VDFB02271358.1, read as the reverse complement.
GTAGGCTACCCTAAAAATGAGGCACTCATTTTTCACTTACCCTAAGTGTCTAATGCATCCTAAGGGTGTCATGGAGAATTTACATTTTGATAGATAATTGACAATATGTGATAAGGAAAAGTGGACGTGTTTCATTGTATTAGGAAATTAAGTGTTGTGGTTTCGATGGCCATTCTATGTGTAATTGATTGTTCTTCTAGTAATGTTTTTATGGTTTAGTGAATGAGTTTTTATGGGTTAACAAATATGTTTAGTTAGAACTATTGTGATTTATGGAAGATTATTTTTGTTTTACACCAAAAGGTAGATATTTTTTGGAAGGATGAGTGGACCAATGGGAAGGTTTGTGATGAACCTTGTGGAAATTGTCCACCATAATAATTCATAAGTTTGTTATTATAGGATGATGAAGTGGTTTATGTGGTTTTGGGTTTTGTAGCATACTGGGGCCAATGTTAATAATTTGGGAAAATGGAGAAAGGTACAAATATAAAATTTATAGAAAATGGTAGGTAAGCAAAGAAGGTAAAGTAAAATAGTGGAGTAGTAGGCAAGTGCAATAAAAACAATAAGGTGAGGATTTAGAGGTAAGGAAACAAAGAGTAAGATGTGAAGTATAATAATATGAGTCATATAAGGATATTGTTTTATTATGTTGTAGCTCATTTAGAAATTCTAGAAGTGGTATTTCCAAGTCATGTGTTAATGTATGTGGGAGAAAATTTTGTGGCAGATTATAATTATGTTCATGAAACTAATTTAAAATAAGATATTTTTTGGAGGTTGGGTTTTTCCTTGCTAATATTTTTCCCAAGTAAAAAATGGTTATATTTATGGTACTTACTTTTGAGTGTTCATTTATGTGGGTTGCATGGTTGTATAGTCATTCTTGGGACTCTTTGGCCATGATTACATTAAATATTCATGAATTTGATTAATGGTATGTTCTATACTTGGATTAGTTTTTTTCTTAAATTTTTAGATGGCATTTTGATCTATTTAAGGATATCACTAGGTTCTTCAATGTTTATGTGAGAAACAACTTTTTAGCAACTTCGAAAAGCATGATTTATTCCATTCAAAGGTAAGGTACTTGGGCCATGTTATTTTTGGAGAATATATCACACTTGATCCCTTGAATATTGAGGCTATTATGGATTTACCAACACCCACAAATATTTTCATGTTTGTAGTTTCATGGGATTAGTAGGTTACTATCACCAATTTGTCATGAGCTTTTCTAGGATGGAACATATGAGTGCTTCTCTTAAAATGAAAGGGAATAAATTTTCATGATTAAAAGACAATGAGAAAACCTTTCAAGTTATCAAGGAGTAGCTAACTAGTGCACCAATCCTTTTAGTGGTTTATCCTAAGTAGATTTTTTGGTTTCTATAGATGCATCATTGGAAGGGTTAGGAGCCATCATTGTGAAGGAGAACAATTTTATTTCATATGAGTCCAAAAATCTCAAGGATAATGAGCTTGATTATCCTACCCACGATCTAGAGTTGGTAGATGTAGTCCATGCACTAGTGCATTAGATACATTTTCTATTGGGCCATCAATGTGAGCTACATACCCACCATCATAGTTTGTAGTACATATTCAAATACTTGAACTTGAACATGCATTAACATTATTCTAAGTAATTCTTATATCAATATGACTAATTTTTATACATCAAGGGGAAGGTAAATGTTATAATTCCCTAAGAAAGTGGTGAAATGATTTCTCAATTTTATCTTTAAGAAATGGTTTGAGAAGCCCTATTCTTTTGTAGCTTTTAGAGTATCCATAGTATCAAAAATTTTGAGAAGATTAATTCATATAGGGCCCTATTGGGAAAGTTGTTAGGCTTATTTCTCAAGTTATATGGAATATTACAACATATTAGTCATATTTATGTCCCAATTTTATGCGGTATTTCTACTATTATGTTGACTAAGGTGTATCATTCACCTTACACAAAAAATCCTAGTGTGAAGAAGATACATGTTGATCTTCAAAAGCTATAACAATGGATAGGGATGAAACATGTTGTTCTTGATTTTATTTCTAGGAGCCTAAAGTTTAAGAGAGTGAAGGTAGATCATTTGAATCTCAAAGGGCTTCTACAACCGCATAATACTCCCAAGTGGAAATTGGATATAATTTATCATTCGTTTACATGTACCTTTTCCTTATCATGGTTTTATCATGGTGACAATGGAAAAGCTAACCAAGTTCACCCATGAGGGAATCCTATAGTGTTACATCAATGGCACATTCCTCCATTGAGTAAATTGTACAATTGCATGGAGTGCCCCATATGATCATACCATATTGTGGTTATATGTTCACATCCTTGTTATAAATATTCTTTCAGCATGCATTGGGTTCTCAATTCAACTTTATATCATCCTATCACTCAAAGATATAGGATCAAATAAAGTGGGTGAACTAGGTGCTAGAGGATATGACCTACATATATGTTATGGACCAACAATCCAAGTGGGAGAATTATTTATATTTTATTGATTTATTATAATAATAAGTATGAGATTTATGTTGGTATGGCATGGTTCCATATATTGTATGGCCATCCTTTTTAGACTCCTTTGACTTAGAATAGGCTTTAGGATTGAGTTGCCCTTAGTCTTAAGATACTTCAAGATATGGAGCAATAGGTGGTTCAAGTTAGAGAGATGTTGAGTATCTAGGATAAATAAAATAAATATGTTGATTCCAAGTGATTGTTTTCTTAGTTGATACCCATGTGTTTTAAGAGTACAACTACACAATCTAGCCTAATTTACTATAGAAAAGGTTCTAAGTTTGCAATATGCTTTATTGGGCCTTTTGATATTTTAGAAAGGATTGGTCATATCACATATTAGATTGACTTTCCACCTAATCTCTACTATAGCCATGATGTGTTTAATGTTTGTGTTCTTAAATATAATATTCTAGATGTGATGCATGCTATTGATTATGGTGCCTTGTAGGTTGAGGTTGACAAGAAACTTTCTTTCAAGATGGTCTATATATTATAGCATCATAGGTTGGCACTTCAAGGTTGAGACCTATATCAAGTAAAGATATAGAAGAAGGGTGATCCCACAATAGTAGGTTACACTTTTTGGCCAAACTTGACATTGAACTGAACTTTTTTAACTAAATCTTCACTTTCAAACACCTACAGCTGCTAAACCATGAGGAATTTGAAGATTATGCAAACTAGTGATTTGTGACATTTTGTCTGTAGATTCTAAATATATATTTTTTTAAACTTTGGAATCAAATTGCATTTATTTTACATCTCCTTTGATAACTAGTTTTTAACAGTAAACAACACTTTTAAAGAGTGGTGTTTACTGTATAACACAACATTTTTTCTATGAAGGATCAAATTCTAATTTTTTTGAATTTATATTTTTAACTATGATATCTAGCTCCTTCATTTGGTTTCATGGTTTTTTATTGAATATTTATTTCTTAATTAAGTTTTGAAGTCAAACCAATCACAATTTAGACATAGGTTTACTGTATAACACATAACTTTCTTTGTATGTATTGAAATTCATTTTTTTTGTTGGATCAAGGACATCAATACCAAGAGCATAGATATTTTTCAGAATTTTTTTGGTAATCTACTATTTTTCAACATGTATAGAATAGAGAGCTTGATTTTTGGTGAAAAACCTACATTCACAAGAAATAAAAAATAAATATAATAATCAAATTAAATATATTTAAAATTATACTTTTTGGGAAGCTTATAATAAAGACTACATACTTACAAAACATAAATTTTAAATGAATTCATTTGATCCCCCAAAAGGTAAATCAAAAGTGGTTTTTTATCAGCATTTTGATAGGTGTACAGAGGAGACTCCATTATAGGTATGGTTTAGAACTAGTGGGGTTCTATCCAAGGGGGTTTGATCTAAGGGGGTTTGATCAAACTCTATTCAATTAAAATCCTTTAAATGGAACCTTTCAAAGCTTAAATCATTATATTTTCTAAAAATATGTGATTTCAACAAAAATTAGGATGTCCTAGAAAGTGTAACCCATTATTGTGGTAGCACCCAGAACCCACTAGATGATGTAGTAGCTACTTAGGAGGATTATACATATTTGATAGCTATATATCCACATATCTGTGTTGAATTCTAAGAGTAAGCCTAGTTTTCAAGGAGGGGGATGTAAGGCCCCTACGAATATGTGCTTTAGCTTAATTATAATTATCTCCTTTTCACTTTGACTCCACATTCAAATATAAACTAGGTTTTTATGATTGACTTGCTGCGACAAGGGAGAGCCAATCTCTTAGGGTTTATGCTTTCTTGAGTTGTAAAAGGGAAAATTTTATGTGTTTTAATAAACCTATTTGACATATAAACCTAGATCTAAAAATTTAATTTAGCTCATAGACAAAAACAAAAAGTATCAGAAAAGCTTTAGATTTGAGATTGAGATACAAAAAGGAACTTGTGATAAAAATTCAGGGCTAATTTGCAAGGACAGGGGCATGGGGCACCCTAGAATGAATTCCTCTTTCTCTAGATCTACATAGTCTGAGATGCAAGTTATAGTTTGCTCAGTGCTTTATGGAATTATCTCCTTCTGAAACTTTTGGATCTAAACTACACACATGAAAAGAGGGGAAAGGTTGTGTTGTATAGGGGATTTCCTACATCAAACCCCATTTTAGTATTTCTACCTCCACGTACAGCAAATAATGATGATCAAGAGGGCATACCCTAGGTTGAGAAAAGGCCAAAATAACAATAATTGATTGAAATGATAAATGACAATATTACCTTGATGTAAAATCCTCGATGAAGTGTGGGCGGTTGGGAGGGCGGCCCTCCATGCTAGTGGAGGGATTTTGACAGGCAGTGGTGTGTGGCATCCATGCAGGGATGCTTAATGTTGAGGTGGAAGCTAAAGGATTCGTAGATTTATTGGGTGGAGAGGTCACTCAAGCCAAGTACAAGCATTGAAGGCAGTTAGTTCAAGCACATTTTTTAATGACGACTTCATATACGAAGTGGGATTTGCAAGAAGGAATTTATGTTGCAAGGACAACTTGCTTACTTGGTAATGATTCCTCATTCATGTGATGTTCACATTGCAAGGCAAGCATGGGCTTTATTAATGAGTGGAGGTGACGATATGTACAGAGTAATATCACATTCTTGGTGATCATTGCTTTGTTAATGGTGTTAGGTTGGTCGGCGGTCTTAGCTCGGCTTCTGGTGTAGTCTATGGGTGTTAATGGTTAGGCATTCAAATTTTATCATAGAAGCCTCGATGGAGGGTTTGGTGTGGTTTGGAGTAGACACTCCAGTTTCTTTGAAGGTGATGTTGAGGCAAGCAGTGTTTCGTAAGATAAAGGACCAAAGATTGAAGTGAATTCTACTTAACATCAACCCTCTCATAGTTGTGGAGGTTAAAATGATTCTGGGGACTAGTCATCTCTAGCAAAAGGAGTATTGGAGGGATAATGTGCATGTCTCCTCGAGGTTTTTGGCCTCTCTTCTTGATAGTCATGTTCCTAAGTTGGAGGAAAAGGAGTTGTTGGTGAGGCAATTTAGGAAGGATTTGGTAGGTGGTGTGGAGGAGGTTTTGAAGGTGGCTATTTTAGGCACTAGGATCCTACATTTAGATGATTTGGTGCTTTTGTGAGAGATCGACGAGGTAGTGAAGTTCTATCCCTTCCTCTTGGACCTGAGTGGCATGGCTCTCATGCAACACCGGATAATTGTTGTTGTGGTAGTGGAGTTCTTAAAGAAAAAGCTTGGTTTAATGGCGACCAGAGGATTCGAATGGATCTGGGACTTTGATTCCTTTGAAAATCTTAATGGGTTCATGTAATTTGTATGGTTTTTATGGTTTTTTTGAAATTTACAATTCTTGATAAGTTTGAAAGTGGCTTGTATGCATTAGGGTTTTTTGGTTTTGACAGCGGAATTATCAATTTTGATTTTTTTATCATTTTGATCAAACTATCAGTGAAGGTTGTATGGCATCTAGTCATATTAGGGTGCAGTTGAAGTGTTGGTTATCTTTTTCTTAGCAAACGGTTGTATTCTCTTCTTTTCCAAATTAATGAAAAACTCTTACGTATCAAAAAAAAATCCTTGATGAAGTGATGTCAAACCACAAGTTGCCACAAATGTTGATTGATTGATGCCTTGATTGCTTGATAGACCTACAAAAGGTTAGTTTCAAAACACAAAATATTTTTTTAACTAGAATGTAGAGGATAACTCAATACGTCTGCATGATAACAACTTTTTGCTCATAATTTCCCTCTAATCTTCAAAATGAGAGGGAAAACTTATTTATATATCCATTTTAATTAATATTTTTGGATATGGACCGACTTGGGATTATTTTTAAATCAAAAAAGGTTGCCAATCAAAATATTAAATATTTAAAAATTCACTTTTTAGTCAAGGGCGCCCAACACCCTTGTCCAATGCTTTTTGGCTCGAATTTCTAGGGATGATAGGGATTTAAATATATTTTATTGATCTAGCCTCGAAATGAGTAAATTATTATTATAATTAATGTTATAAGCAAAATAGGGTGTCAAGGTAGTGTGAAATTGTCAGGGGTGACAATTTATGACACTACATTTAGACTATTACTTTTTATTATTTTATTATTATATTTGATGTCGATTATTATATTTAGTTTAGCATTATGGAATATTGTTATTTTCTACATATTGATATGTAGACCATGCTCGTTTTAAATAATCTTTAGTTTGATGTGATGACTTGATATCATTTTGAAATGGTGGGGAATAGGTGAGCTAGGTTTTGAATGGGGGTAATGTACCTATTTCCCTACTTTCATTAGGAAAAAGAGATCCCCTAGGGCAAGATTGACTTTCAACCCTTAGGTGAGTCAATCTTAATGGAGATCTTGTTGTTTTCCTTATGACTCAAGATGGGGTAAATCAACCTAAAATGCACTTTTGTGAGATAGATGAAAAATACCAAATGAATGCAATAATGTAATTTAATACTTGAATCATCAATTTAAAACCTTAATCTATTAGAATCCACAAATATTTTATAGATCTAAGATGAGTATGAATTTATGCACCTGTCACTAAAAGTAGTTGTTGAGTGTCATCCTAGGGTGAATAGGTCTTGCTACAGGGATCCAAAAAAAAATTTCACAGTCCTCTACTCTTGGATCTGCACTTTGGATTTCATAGTCAAAAATTCAAAAATAAATTTTGTAATTTAGTTTTCATGGCTTGAAAACTTTGATGACAACTTTGACAACTTTACAAAATTTCCCTTTAGATCAATCTCCAATCCTTCTTCAACCTAAGATTTGCAAACACAAAGAGATGGAAAAATTGTTTATTTTTGGTGAATGGGGGTTTGTCTTGGTCAAACCCAATTTTGGTAATTAAACCTTGAACTGAAATGAAACATGCATGGAAGGAATGATGAATGAACAATGCTATGTTGCAACTCACCAAACCCTTGAATGGAGGTCCTTGAAGGATTAAAATTTAGCACATCTCTCCAAGGTCTTGATCTTGCATGAAATGGCTTGATTAGATGTTGATCTTGATGCTTGAATCTTTACTTGAATGCTTGAAACCTAAATCACAATGTTAGCTTCAAAAACATGCATGAATACAAATAACTTTGACATGATGATATTGATCTTGATTGCTACTATAGATGATTGATGCTCTTGAACACCTTTGATAATAATATTTTCTCTTGTGAAGTTCCTCAAAAAGTTCTAGGATTTGAATTGATAAAAAGACCTTGTATTTATAAGTAATTTTCTAATTTCTTGAAAATTAAACATCAAAGGCTGACGATTGCAAATTGAATTTGAATCATAAAATTCCTACTAAAAACATATTAAAAATTGGGGTCCTAAACTTAAGGGGACCCATTCACCCTTGGGTGAATGGGTCCTAGGACCTAAATCCACAACACTCCAATTCCAAGGTAATTTAATTAATGTTTGCAATTGTTTAATACAAGATTCCCTTTTAGAAAATGAGATTAATTAGGCTTGTAAATGCATAATTGGGACAATTAGAGGCTTAATTAAGTCTAATTTATTAAGGGACCCAAACATAGTTTGAATATGTAAAGGAGTATATTTTCTTACACTACATTTAGCCCCCACTTTAGTGAGAGGATGAGCCCTATGCTCAAACTCACACTAAAGTATACAAACAAGCGTCGAGAGAGGTCTAATTGCACAACTGTTGAAAAGGTAAGACAACAAAGTTCGAGGATGATTAAGCCCCCAAGATCTAAGATATCATGGAAAACCAACAAAGGCACAAAGAGACACATACTTATGTTAAATATGTAGCAACAAGACAAGATATACAAGCATACAATGCCAAAATTAATGCAAAAGAAAGAGAGTTGGATCAAGCCTCAATTATTTGTCCAATTGGTATGGATAAATCCTTAACTATTTGTCCAAAAATGTTTACAAGTGGAAACTCGTTGTCCAATATGTAAACAAAATGTACTCAAATAGGCTAGTGAATTTCGTTGTCTACTAGGTGAGCCCCCAAAATTGGCTAATGGGAAATTCATTCTAGGTCTATAGGTTCACATTGTACTAACCATACCAAATTTACACCTCCTAATAACTTTGATAAGGTGCCACAGAAATGTTCACAAGGCTATCAAGTTACGTTATGCTAGGAACTCATGAAAAAGGCTCCACTGGCAAGCAAGTTGTGTTATGCTTGGTGGCCATTTTAAATACAATAGGATAGGATAGTCAAAGTGGTTTTACTTAGTTCATGAAAGATCTCACCTTAGGGAACATCATGCTCAATGTCACTAAGAGAGGACTAGTTGAGGATAAAATATTTGCAACTTAGGGAATGCAAGTCATAGCATCACCACTAAGAGGAATGTCATATGCCAATAAAGGTCACTCTCATGAGGAACATCAAATCTAATGTCACCACCAAAAAGACACATCACATGAAGTAAGAAGACCACACTTTGAAGCAAACAATGAGCAGGGACGTGTATGCCCCCACTTTAAAGAAATTGCTAAACACCATGTTGTGAGCAATTACTTTAAAGTAGAACACAATAAATGCCAATGCATAAGAGCTTTATTTGGAAAGCCCAATGTAAAACATATGTTTCCAAAATAAAGCTACATCATGAAAAGGGGTTGCCCCAAAATACAATGCTAAAGATAACATAGAAAATTATGTCACATGTGAGCCAACTTAAGGCACATCATATGCATCCCAAGCTTGCTCTTATATATACATGGAAGGCAGTCAACTAGCCAAAAGAGACAACGACAAGTTCCATACTAGGACAAGGATACATAAACCATTTCCCCCCAAGGACAAAAGGTGAGCTGAAAATGGATGATGATATGTTGCTCCTTGCAAAAAGGAAATATGATTGAATAAATCCAAGTTTATACCCTCATGCATGGTAGTGAATATGCTATGATACTACAAGGACCACATGGCAAGGATTAGAAACTAATTTTATTGATTATAGTGAGTAGAAAAAGTATCAATTTGATGCATATCCAGTGAGATAATCCCACATATAGTATCTATTAGTTCAGGATGCACCAAGGTTAAAGTTGTCTTAAAAGAATTTTTTGTAATAGTGTTTGTATTGAGTGAAGTATTTTTTGATGCTTTTGTTTCTTTCAAAGGACAATAACCAAGACCATTAGTTGTTTCTTTTGTATTAGTCTCTATAGGGACACAAATGCCTTGTTATCTAAAACCATATCCTTTTCCACTATAACCAAGTTGTTTCAAAAGCTCATAACCTCTTCCATAAAGCTTTTCCATTTCTTTTGGATTCAGTGGTTTCTCATGATTACACTCTTCATATGTGGACGTGTAACTGTTGTTTTCCTCTTGTTTTCTAAAATTTGTGGACTTACATGCTTTTGATGACTCTGCTTGTGTTGATACTATGTTTCTTTCTTTCTCTTTTCCTATTTTGTGTGTAATATTGTATTCTCCCGTGAATGCAGTTATGAAATTTAATGAACCCAAATCATCATCCAATAGCTTTGTGACTTCTTCAATATTCTTCTCTTTTCTTCCTCTTGCATGGGTTATACTTTTGAAGTTGGTACCAATGTTTTCAAAGGAATTTCCTTGTCTTTCTTAGTGTGAAAACAACTTTCTAGGTGAGGGTCAGCCTTGATTGTATAAACCTTGTTGTTATAGACATTTCATTAAACAATGAAGAGTTGAAGGTACCACATTCATTGCATGAATACAAAGTCTACCTAAGAGAAGATTATATGAAATATTATCAAGCATGACATGAATAGGCATTTGCAATGTAACTTTTCCAACTTTCACAGGCAATGTTATCACACCAAGAGGTTGCTTTCCCACATTATAAAAACCACAAATAGATAAGGAATTTGGTTCAATCTTAGTATTATCAACTCCAATCGTATCCAAGAGGTTCACACTACACACATTAAGGGTCAAACCATTGTCAATGAGAGTTCTTTTTGTTCCACATTTGCTAATGACAACCATTCCCAAGGAGGCTTCATTTTTTTTTGTATTTTCATTGGAGGTAACTCATTTTGATGAAATATAATGTCAATGTTAATTGAATTCATACCTTGAATTAGGGCTGCTATATCGTTTGGTTGCACACTAGGAGGGATAAGAACTTGTTGCAAAGGATTTTTAAGTGTGTTAAGGTAATTAGGTAAAGCTTGAATCAAACCCATAAGGATATCTTAGTAGGAGTGTTGCAAAGTTGTTCTACAAGATCATACTCCTTTCCGTTATACAAAGGAAAATGAGCACTAGGAACTATAGGTTAAGGAAGTAGTAATGAATTAGGTATGGTTTTTCATTTCCTATTGTTCCTTTTGTTATATGTATGAGCAACAGTATTATAACTTGGTTATTGTGAAACATTGTTACTAGTGAGTTGCCTTGAAAATTTTAAGATAGCTTATGGAGGTTTTGGTTGGTGTTGTGGTGGTTCAATGATAAGAAATGGCTTAGGAGATGACTTGGGAGGTCCAATAATTAAAGGATTCTTAGGAGGTCCAATGATTAGAGGAATCTCAGGAGGTCTAATAATCAAAGGAGATCTAATGTTCAGAACCTCAATAAATTATCCTCATTTTGATGATCTTTTAGCGAAGGGGAGTCTAATGTCACCTCATCATCTTCATCTAAGGAAGCCTCATTACTATTGTTTGAAATAAATTTATCAATGTTATCATCCTCTTGCACCATGATATCTTCCCTAGTAGGAGAGTTTTTAGGAGAGGAGAAAACTAGATTTTCATGACATTCAATTATTGGATCTTCTAAAATAACTTCATCACAAGTAGGGGAGATATCAATAGTTGGATTTTCTTGCTTATCAATAATTGTATCCTCTTGTTCAATAATTTCTTCCCAAGTAGGAGAAGAGAAACAAATAGAATTCTCATGACTCTCAATGATGGGTTCCTCTAACACCAAAATACCTTATTCACAAATATGAGAGATCTTGGGAGAAGAGAAAACTTGATTGTCATGATTGTCCATGATTGTATTATCTTTCACTAAGTTGGTTTCACACACGAGAGAGGGATCAATGAAAAACATGAAAAGAGGAGAAATGACTTCATATTCATATGCCTGTAACAATAATTTCTTAGAGTATTCAACAAGATCTAAAAATAGAACATGAAGTATGATAACAAGAGACTTTTGTAATGAAAGCATGATGTAATAATTGTTCTACAGATCTAAAATGCATCAATTTTTTTCAAATTTTCAATGCCTAAACTAAATGAATGATTATACCTAATGCATAAAATAGAAATTCTCAAAAATTGCTAGACTAAAACAATGATTTACCAGCAGATTTGGGAAGTGAAGAGGACCAAAAAAATTCCTAGAAAAGATGGTTTTGATAGGCCCTCAAGGACTCATTCACCCAAGGGAAAATGGGTCCTTGTACAAGGTTTTAAAAAATGAAAAATGTAATTTTTGGGTTATTATTTGTGTTCTCTATTCCAGCTTACAACTTTTGGTTTCTGTAGCAGATTTTTCTAGATTTAGGTGTCCTAATGCAAATGAATTTAGTGACAAATGATGAAAAATATGATACTTTTGAAATGAAATTTTGACAAAAAATTTAAATGTAAATGACTGAAAATACACTAATATGCAAGTACTATGCAAAATCAATGTAATATGCATGCAATTTTTTGAATTTTTCATATTTTAAACAATGCAAAATGCAAATTTAAAACCCTATATGAGATGAAAACTAATGCAATTTGAACAACCCTAAATGAAATGAAGACTAATGCAATGCAATGCAAACTAATGCAAATCCTTGATCTAGGGTTTGAATGGACTTCAAATCAGAAAATTTAGATGTACAAGATCAGGTTCACCAAAATGAAATGGTGGGGAATAGGTGAGATATGTTTTGAATGGGGGTAATGTACCTAATTCCCTATTTTCATTAGGAAAAATAGATCCCCTAGGGCAAGATTGACTTTCAACCCTTAGGTGAGTCAATCTTAATGGAGATCTTGTTGTTTTCCTTATGATTGAGGATGGGGTAAATCAGCTTGAAATGCACTTTTGGGAGATAGATGAAAAATACCAAATGAATGCAATAATTTAATGTAATACTTTAGTCATCAATTTAAAACCTTAATCTATCAGGATTCATAAACATCCAGAAGATCTAAGATGAGTATGAATTTATGCACCTATCATCAAAAGTAGTTGTTGAGTGTCCTCTTAGGATAGATTTTCCCTAGGGAAAATGGGTCTTACTATAGGGATCCAAAACCTGTTTTCACAATCCTCTACTCCTAGATATGCACTCTTGATTCCTTTGTATTTCATAGTCAAAGGGTCAGAAATACATTCTATAAGTGAGTTTTTGTGGCTTGACAACTTTGCAAAATTGCACTTTTGATCAATCTTCAATCCTTCTTCAACCTAAGATATGAAAACACAAAGAGAGGGAAAAATTGTTTGTTTTTGGTGAATGGGGGTTTGCCTTGTCCAAACCCCATTTTGGTAATTAAACCTTGAAATGAAATGAAACATGCATGGAAGGAATGATGAATGAATAATGTTATGTTGTAACTCACCAAACCCTTGAATGGAGATCCTTGAAGAACTAAAATTCAACACATCTCTCCAAGGTCTTGATCTTGCATGAAATGGCTTGATTGGATGTTGATCTTGATGCTTGAATATTGACTTGGATACTTGAAACCTACATTACAATGTTAGCTCCAAAAACATCCATGAATACAAATAAATTTGACATGATGATCTTGATCTTGATTGTTGTTGTAGATAACTAAGAAATCTACTCTTTAACACCTTTGACAATAATATTTTATCTTGTGAAGTTCCTCAAAAATTTATAGGATTTGAATTGATAAAAAGACCTTGTATTTAAAGGTAATTTTCTAATTTTCCAAAAATTAAACATCAAAGGCCAACAATTGCAAATTGAACTTGAATCATAAAAATGCTGCCAAAAACATATTAAAAATTGGGGTCCTAAACTTAAGGGAGACCCTTCACCCTTGGGTGAATGGGTCCTAAGACATAAATCCAGGACACTCTGATTCCAAGGTAATTTAATTAATGTTTGCAATTGTTTAATAAAAGATTCCCTTTCGAAAAATAGGACTAATTAGGCTTTTAAATGCATGATTGGGCCAATTAGAGGCTTAATTAAGGCCAATTTATTAAGGGACCCAAACATAGTGTGAATTTGTAGAGTACATTTACTAACACTACACATTTTATGGATTATATCATGTTAGGTGTTTTATGCTATGCTTTAGTTATCCTTATATGGTGTAGGTATGCTTGATGTTTCACATGATTTTGCATGTTTATTTTTCCTAATGGTGGTTAATTGGAGAATGTCAACTTGGGTAAAACTTTTTTTTTAACCTTCATCTAACTTGATTCAAGTTATAAGATAAATCTTGGAAATCACTATATAACCTTGATATTAGTGGTGATTCTAGAATCCATCTATTATGAATAAATTTATGAAGTTTTTAGTTCCTTTGCATGTGTTTATTTTACCTTGTTTAAGGTTGCACTTAAGTTAAGGTTTTGAAATACGTTTTTCTTGTATTTATAAAATATGTCATGTATATTAAAGATGTGGGAAAATGATTGAAGAAAAATAACATAAGATAATGCATGAAAATCAAATGTACACTTCAAAAAATCTCCATTCTCCTAGATGAGTTGAAATAGAATGCACCCTAGTTCTATTGTATTTGCTCTAGATTGTGTAAGATGTGGATTGCTCAATAAACCAACATAACCTTGGTATGATTGCAATGATGAGTTAGAAAAATTACAACATAAGGCTATGATAGTAGATTTATTAACTGATGATGAAGTATGAGAGTCTCTATTTATAGAGTTTTGAAGAGGTAAAATCAAGGGCTAGGATAAATTGATGATGGATGACTAAGATTGAATGAGGATTAGGGTTAGGCTCAAAGAAGTATTAATGTGACAAGTGTAACATGAGAGATAATATGAATGGATTAGGGTAACATATTTATGTGAATTGATAGGATTAAGAGATGTGATATGAGATGAAGAGATAAGATGGAAAGTTAGTTTGATTTTTGGGAAGGTGTCTAGGTTCAATGGATCTAGATAAGGATTTAGTTATACATGTGAAGGGGACACTTGTCACATGATGGTGATTTTAGATTATGATCCATGTGAAAAAGTTAAATGGTGAAGATTAAATGGATAAGGATAAAGGATAGAGTGGAATTAATTGAATAAATAATAAATATTTAATTAATTAATGGGATCATGTGGAGTAAAATAATTAAATAAATAATAAATATTTATTTAACTAAATGTTTAGGATAAAATGGGAAAAAGATGGAATTAATTAAATAAATAGTAAATATTTATTTAACTAATGGCTTAGGGTCAGGTAAAATTAGGTGTGATTTGGTAAGGTCATATTTTAGGTGTCTACATTTTTCCCCTCTTTGATAGGATATCATGAGTGTAAGAAGAGGTGTTGTATCAAAGAATAATCAAACATAGTAGGCAGGCAAGGATAGTAAATAATGACATAATGTCCCAATCAGTGGAATGGATGAGGAAGGATGATGAGGTGGTGGGATGATGCCCAATCAAGAGGATCGACGGGTTAGGAAAATACAGGTGTTCTCTCAAAATGGAAGAGAAATATGGGGGATAAGGATCAAGAAGCAAATGAATTGGAGGATGAAATGGGATGGAAGATGATGAAAAGAAAGGGGAAACTAGTTATTCTAGTATGTAGAGAGCAATCCTAATATTTGATATAGCAAAGGAAATTATGCACCAAGGTATGAGAAACCGGGGTGACAAGGCAACCTTTGCATGGACTTGACACTCAAACAAAAAGGGTTATCCTTGCTCATACTAGACACCACAAACCTTATTGGAATATGTGAGGAAAATAGGCTTAAAGCATAATAGTCCTAGTGCACAAAAGGTATGAAGAACCTAGTGTGCAAAGGATAAATGTTAGTGCTAGAATATATTCCAACACACACAAGGTAGGTAGTTACATATTAATATTATAATAACATAGCATAAACATGACATATAAGATAAAGACGATGCCCCACTATACACTAGTCAAAACATACCAAGATATAGAAAGATCTAGGTGGCCTTAAGTAGGTGTAGTCAAGGGTCAAAAGAACAAAAGATAAATCAAAACAAAATATCCACTGCTAAACATGTCATGTAGCCAATGTATATCTTGTCAAAAGATAAGATAATGATGATTATTAGGATTATGCCAAACTCAAGGGTCCTTATGGGCATTGATGATTGGATAGATGGCAATGATGGGAAAAAGGATATAATTATTGTTAATGTTCATAAATTAGGCTCATATGTGATTTTGTGATAAGAAGTGATGTATGCATGTGGTGTTTGATTTTTTTTCAAATGTAAGTCTAAGTAATGCCAAAGTTTATAATGGATGGGATGTGGCATGAGATAGGAACGAATGGGGGAGGTAGGGTGTTGATAAATTTGTTATTATGGGAAGAATTTTTATTGTGGTATGAAGCGAGGTGTGATGATGGACACAAATACATGAGGATTGAAGACCAATGCATTGAATACTAAGTATATACAAGGTCGTAACCTCAACACAATTTAGGTGCAAATTTCACATCTAACATAGGGGAAGAACAGGGAAGGGTGGTTAATGATGGGGGAGATGATGAGTGACATTATTCAATGAGCAATACAAGTCATGATAGGTTTATTATGGATGGTTGATATTATGATATATGGAAAGATAGCAATGATGGTGGTAGGAGAGATGAGATCCTAAGAGATGGTGGAAAATAAACTACTATGCATGACACCTATAATTAGGTTTTCACCATGGTACTTGCCCAAGGCACCACCAAAATGGTTTTCAATATTGGAAAAATTACTTATCTTTACTATTTTCTATATTATTGGATTGTTTTTAATTTGTTTTTTTTTTGTTTTTTTTCAACAATTAGGATGTGATGATGATGTGATCAAAGTAGCATGTCGTTGAAATTGTTGACATTCCTTGACAGATTGATGTGGATATTGTTCCAACAAAGAGGAATGGTATCTTGTCCTATAGAAGGAGGGAGCTAATATAGAATCATTAATATGTGCACAACCAAGGCCTTCATCCATCTAATGTAAAGAAGCTTGGGAAATCTTTGTATCAAAGCACTTCAAGAGATTGCCATCAAATGTCCATTGATATGATATATTGTCAAGGGGGATGAATCGGGAGGATTGATGTATTGAGGTTGGTGGATGGAATAAGTTGGGTGAAGTGGATGTATTGTGTGGAGATGATGATGATGGAGACTTATGATCAACACATGTTGTAAAGTTCAGAATCCAAATAAATATCAACTTAATCATATTATCAAGAAGTAATTACATTTACATCAATACAAGAAAGATATATCCATTCAATCCATGTCACCATATGTCATATCGTCCATACATGAATCATAAGTACATGAGATAATGTGATTTAATAGTTGACTTAGGCAATTCATCGCCAATAATTCATTAAAATATAATAAAAGTATAAGAAATGTGCACAACACTATAATATTGAATAGTCCAATCCAATAATCGTCTTATAACTCAAAGGATGAGAACATGATCCAGACACTTTTCCACCCAACCATGAAGCTTACGCTTCCCCAGAGCATTCTTCCTAACATGAAGAACCACTAACCCTGCATGAAATGCTTAGCAAAAAGATCAACAAACAAGATGGAATCTGGTGTGTGCCTAGTATATCTACATCCATTTATATCATACTAAAACATGATATGGTCGATAGTAGGATATGATAGAGAGAAAATATATATAATAAATCCATCTATCTCAATGGTTTAAATAGCTTGGCCAAACATAAAGTTGTATACAACAAATAAAAGTAGATCTTGGAAAAAGCAATATCTACACTCCCTATAAACCCATATTCGGCACTTGTCTCGAAAGGTAACTTTCCACAAACACTCATGAAGAGAATATTTCCTTAGTCTAACATTCAGTCATAACATGCATGACTAATAATTTTAATACATTTACAATTTGAAACTTAAAATTTACTGAAAAATTAGATTTAAATAATCTTGATAAAATTGTGATAACTTTTTTCATTTGTTAACGAAATTTAAAAATTCAAAATGCTATAGAAAGCTGGTGAATTGAGGAACACAAACCATAAATCATTTGAAGCTATTTACATTAATTAATGGACGGTTTAAAACAAAATAACTGAGAATTTGTTCTCATTTAATAATATTACTCATAATTTACTAAAAGATCTTTTGTTTTTAATTGATTAAGTAGAGAAAAGGTCCTAAGAAATCTTTTATTATTCATCATTCAAATTTAATATTTCTACCATAAATATATGTTTTATATTATAATATTATATAATATTTTTAATGCTTAATTACTATCAGAATAAAACAAGCTTGAAATCCAAGCACAAAACTGTTCGACAAAATGCTATAAATAATGAGTTTTTATTGGTTGCAACACGCAATTGAGAATGGGTAAGAAACATTTATCATTGTAAAAGCTATATCAAACTTGACACTGTTGAACCCCAAATGGGACAAAAGGAGTGGACATATATCAAAGCATATGAACAAATATATTTAAGCCTTTGTTACAAATGGACCCAAGAAGAGTGAACTGGCGGTAACAAGGGGAAAGTCAACATTTTCAAGGCAAAAGTAAGACCATTCAATACTTAATCTGCCCCTATCTAAAGACTTTTAAAGGACAATAGTAAAGAAATATGCTTAGAACTATTTAAGGGAAGAAGTGGCATAGCATTTCACTATCTACAATCGTGCCCATATAAAGTTTGTTAAACAATACAAGAGTGCAAAGCTTAATTCTAATAGCAATACTAGAACTATAGCCCAGAACCAAAAGAAGAAATATGTTTCAAATAATTTGATTTCCAGTTTCACATTTTATGTACTTTGATTTCCTAAGAGAACCTCTTACCTTATGGAATGCTTCTATATTTTTCCTAAAATTTGAAACTCCCTTTCCAAATCAAAAGTAAATTTCTCAATTTTTGATGTGATGTTTATTTCCAATAAAATATAGTTTGATGGATATGAAATATTTGCAAGGATGCTTCAGTCATGAAAATTCATGACAATGGTATTCATGGTGTACCTTATATTTAAGAGAAATATATAGCAAAAAATTAGGTTTGTTTAAACTTTAAGAAAACTAGTTGATAATGCCTCTATCATGCCTCAACTACCTCCACATAAGCTACGTTAATTAAAAAGCATTTACAAATGGTTTTTAGTTAAACTATAGTTCTAATTTTAAAAATTGCTTATCAATTATCTATTTAATTTTTATTGATCATGCAAAGTTTAAATTTCTCAAACTATTTAAATTAACTAATTTCTACAACAATAATATCTTATTTATCTTATTATATTACTAAAAAAAAATTGTTTTTCTATCCAGAAATAAAATCTTAACCTTCTCCAACTTATTTAATTCAATTTTTTAAAACAAAACAAACATATTCCACAACCTGAAGAAGCAATTTTTTATCAAAACAAGGCATATCTAGTATTTTTAAATAAATCAATTGTATTTTAGCTTTATAACGACATTTAAATGGATATTACTAATTTTCTTCATTTTCAAACAAACACAAAGCATAGACTCATAGAATATACTTGGCCAAACTATATGCAAAATGAAAAATAAATGAATCTACATGGTGTGTGCAAGATTTCCATCATATTCACCTATATCAATCAGCTAAACACCTCTACCTTGACCATGTTATCATCTTCAACATGTACTCTCACTCATTTACACTTAAATTTTTCTTAATAAGATTATCCCATAAACCATAATCCAAGCGAAACATGTGCATTACATCATCATATAATCTAACATATGCATCGAATTCAAAATACATCTAGCTAACATCTATAAACATCA
The DNA here is from genome assembly GCA_007258455.2 of Sequoia sempervirens. Taxonomy (NCBI): domain Eukaryota; kingdom Viridiplantae; phylum Streptophyta; class Pinopsida; order Cupressales; family Cupressaceae; genus Sequoia; species Sequoia sempervirens. The sequence continues at coordinate 190,651,504 of VDFB02271358.1, read as the reverse complement.
CTCATAGATTAGCACATGTCAAAGATCCAAGGTCTAATTTAGTTTTTTCAAATAATATAATGTCAAAACTATGCAAGCAAAGAATTGTTATGTGATAAGTGTGCATCTTGACATTTTGATTTTAGAACTATTGTAGATTCCCCCAGTTATTTAAGAGAGTAAAGCATTATTCGAGATTAATCTATTATGTTTTTGCTTGATTGCATCATTTATGTTGACTTTTTATAGTCCAATAGTATTTGATCAAGATTCTTACTAGAGGACTTATCTTATTTTTTTCCTTTCTTATCTCTTATTGGTAAAGGCTTATGAAATTTTGTATATTTAGAGATAGCCTTATTGTTTTGAGATGTATCAATAATAGGTGACACTTATTGATCCAATTTTAGGAGGTGGACAGAAGTGAAGGAGCTGGATGAGATGGTGAGGATATGTAAATCTTGGGAGAGGTCAGCAATATACTCGATAGAGTCTTCATGGGTATCTTTATCAGTATTGTTAATATCAAAGGATGCTTGCACTACTTTAGTGGGATTGCAATTAGGCTTAGTAGGCATAATATTAGGTGGTTCATACCCCAACCCTTGAATCTTAGCATTGTGTATCAACTTCAATGGTTCTTATATTCCATCCAAGACCTTTTCCTTTGTATCCCATGACTTTGCATATGGGAAAACCTTTAGGATAAATATATGTAAGTGAATCATGTTTAGACTTTTGTTCTCCATCTTCTTCATCTTTATAATTAGGATGAGATACCCACTTCAATGATTTCTTCATGTATTATACCCCAACACTAAAAGGGAGTGGGTGCACTTTGTGGTGTATCTTTGGATGATGATATTAATACCTTAGGTTGACCATAAGTTTTAGGAGATAAAGGGAGTTGTCCAACATCTTTAATTTTAGCATTGATCTCTGGGATAGTGTGAGAAATGGAGAAGGTGGATAATGACGAAGGATAAATTTTCAATTAGGAATAATATGTTTTGGTATTGGTTGGATAATGTTGTGAAAGGCCATGACTACTTTCCAAGATTTTTTTGCAATATCGAAAGGGCTTTTGATTAGCGAGGATAGTGACTTGAACTCCATTGTGTGGGAACTTCATACATTGGTGATACATGGATGGGATGGCTCGTATGGAATGGATCCATGGATGACCAAGAAGGATGTTGTATGGGATATTAAGGTCTATAATATAGCATGTAGTTTCCATAGTGACTAGTCCAACCTGGATGGGTAACTTTATGGAATCTTTAGATTCACGATCAATGTTATCATAGTCTTTTATGGAAATTTTCTTTTGAGGATTGACAACATCATAAAAATATCCTAATTGTTTATTAAATTCAATGTGCAAAGATTTAGTCTCAATCCACCATCTATTAGGACATGCTTGATTGTGGTTTTATGGATAAGGGCTTCAAGATAGAGTGGTTTGTTGAGAAATGGATCGATGGAAGGAAATATTTAGTGGTAAATGTGAGATATTTTGGAGAAGATAAGTGCCCTATAATGGCTTAAAATTGATCAATATTGATGTCATTATGGATATGGGATTCTTGAAGGGATTTTTCAATTTCTTTGTGCATATGATATATTCGAAGTAGCTCAAGAATGGATATTTGTGCCAGCGTTTTACCTAAGTATTCAAGGAAATTATATTTGCTTATGTATAGAGAGGGAAATGAGGCTCCTTGGATGGTGACTCAACTATGTCGGGTGGTGATGGCATAATTAGATGATTTGATAATTATGGTAGCTACTTGGGAAGGACTTTGTTCAATGCAACCAATAATAGAAAAATATGAGATATTATCGTTATAGGTAGAGGGAGTTGCATTATAAGATGTGGAAGCTTTACCATCATTATGTTGAGGGAAAAGGTTATTTATATATAACTATTTGTTTGTTAGGTGACTTTTGGGCTTTAATGGTGATTTCTCTACAATCAATGGGATTTTGGATTGAGTTTTTGAGCCTCATGCAATTAGATGTTTTATGTCTATGTACTCAATGATATTCACAAAATTATTTCTCTTTATACAAAGAGGGCTTGGGAATATCCTCACTAAGAGGTTTTTACAGCTGGAATTTGGATCAAGTTTTCTTGTATTAGCTTTTGAAAGATGGTCTCAAAAGGTTCTCCCAATGGAGTGTATTCATGTCGAGTATATACTTTAGATTGTACTTTGAGGATAACCACATTGTGTTGGGTACCTTGATTATTTTGAGATGAGGATGGTGAGGGTATTTGAATTTTTTGGACATGTTTGGAATTAGTCACACCATCATTGACCATGTTCTTACTCTTGTTCCAAAAACAAGATTTGTCACTAGATTGATTATTGTCTTTCCTCTCCTTATAGATCTTAACTAGTCCTTTGGCGATAAGTGCTTTCTCTATGGTAACTCATTTTTCTATGATTTTATTAAGAAGTGGGAACATTGGATTTATAAATGAAATCCCATTTATGGATTCAAGTTTTGGACAAATATGGTTGTGTGCAATAAAATCGTGTTTGAAACAAATGAAGATTGTAATAAAAATCAAACAAACACAAATTCAAGAAAACAATCAAGATAGGGTGAAAAAGAGGTCAACCCATCATCGAATAAAATGAAACTAGATTATATCAATCCCATAATTGTGCATATATGTCTGTGATATTTGATTGAATGTGTACTCAGAAAAAATTGATAGTATAACAAGGCTCAATTGCTCAAAGTTCATGATCTAAAAATGGCTAAGTGTTAAGTTTTATGAGTAAGAGAAGTAAATTGAGGGCTAGGATTACTTGATGAAGATCAATGGTTGGAAATGGATGAGACACCTCATGACATGGGATGATGCCAAGTGTTAGGTGGAGGATGATTGAGAGGGATATGGTACCCTTATAGTGTGTAGAAATCTTTCCAAAAAAGAAAAAACTATCCTCCCACTCCAAGGTATGGAGATGAGGGAGAATAACGAAATTTAAAATTCCTTTAAAGTATTTTGGAGTAATTTGGAAGGGAAACCCATGTGGGGGTCCCTTCCAAAAGGGGAAAATATTAATTAAAGAGGGTACTAGGTGGGTAGGTATTAAATAGAAAGGGGGTTATCCTTTCCTAATCACAAGGTTATGAATGCGTAAATGATTAAGGGGGTGATCAAACTAAGATTAAGGAATGGATTAGGCCAAGTGGCTTAATGGAGGATATGGAGGATGTGACGCCTCTTAATCAATGATTAAGTGTGTGCACATGATTAGTGACAGAATTAGCAGAGGATTAAAGGGATAATGGAAAACGATGGAGGATGAGACATGTGAGGAGAATTAAATAAACATAATTATTTATTTCATTTTTTAGAAGGGATAAGGATGGGTAAATAATTAGGAATAATTATTTACCTAAGGTTGAACTTTAGGTGAAATAGAGAAAAATAGGGAATATTAATTAAATAATAACATATTATTAAACTAATATAAAAGATGGTACATAAGACAAAAAATGGAAGATATTAATTAAATAGCGATGCATTATTTAATTAATATAGGTGATGGAAATTAGTTAAAATAAGGAGAAAATTGACCAAACAAAAGTGGTCAAAATAACGGTAAAAAACTGATGTTTTGAAGAAAAATAAAATATCGCTAACACACAGGAGTGGATGAAGAGATGCCCCAGTGCGGAGAGGATAGAAGAAGATAGAGGGGATAGGTGATGCCCCCTTGAGAGGGTGGATGAAAAGAAAAGGAGCTCAAGCGACCTAGCGAAAAATGAAATAGATAGAAAAGTGGATTCAGGAAAAAAAAAAGGGGGATTGACAGAGAAGGAACAAAATAAAATTAAGTTAGGACAAATAAATGATGAAAGAAATAGTGATTAGGGGGACTATAAATTTTAACTAGGGTAAAAATTACTATTCATTTTAACCTAAGTGAATAGTGATTTGTTGATGAAATGATTAGAGGAGTGAGATCAAGATGGAAAGTGTGCTAGCAATAGCACACCAAGCGGTTCGAGTGAGGACAATAGAATGACAAGGAGTGCAAGTTGTCTAGTACATAAGTCCAAAATTTCATTAGACTAGGCATTTTTTATTTACTACTAGGAAGAAAAATATGTGTGGTAGATTCGCCCAACTTGATTGAGAGAATCCACCCACGAGTGAGTGAATGGGAGGGAAAAAAAGTAAATGTACCTTGGATAGGCGAAGGCACAATTTTTTAGGCGAATACACTAGCATAAGGGTGAATTTTACCACAAAATGGAAAATTTGTTAGAAAATAGGCGAATGCACCTTGGATGGGCAAATACACCAACATGGGAGTGAATCTGTCAAGAAGAGGGTGAATACCTTGGGGATGGGTGAATCTACCCCAAATGAGTGAATTCGCTAACAAAGGTTTGAATGCATCCAATATGGGTGAATTTACTAGAGGGAAATGAGAGTTCTTTGAATGGGTGAATGTGCCTTATACATGGTCTAGTTTTTTGAAGGGTGAATGGGATCTAGAAAGGAGAATCTACCATGTGAAGGGTGAATGCACTAGAAGTAACAAATATATAGAAATAATATAGAAGAAAATGATTAGTAGATAGAATAAAAATATTAATGAATGGTTTGATGATCAAAAGCAAGGGCTTGTGATTATGATAAAGGAAGAGAGGCAATCAACGATTCTTTAGCATACATGGCACAAATATTAATGATTCATGTACATCACCCATTGTTGATAGCCTTGGTAGAGAGATGGAGGTCAAAGACTAGTACATTTCATCTCTCGACAAGGGGGAGATGACAATGACTTTGGAGGATAGTTGGAAGATCCTAAGGTTGCCCATCAAGGGCCCATGAGTGTAAAGCATGAGCATAATAGTGTTGACCATCCTTTAGAGGTTGCTTCAAAGGGGTAATGTCCTACTAAGAGGGTGTCAGTTGGATTTAAACAAGTGCATTCAACTAGTGTTGGCGATGACACTGTACCTATGTGGATTGGTGAGTAGGGTGTTGATTCTAGATCGAAGTGGTTGATTCCTCACCTTGACCCTGAGGGAGTGTATAACAAAGATGGTGGAACAGGAGCGATGGTTTATGTGGGGACCATGTATCGTAGAACATTTGTACTAGGACCTCCACATTAGTTTTTATTAAGGTGGACAAAGCTTAACCCATATCATCCTATTATAGATATGGGTGTGGAAGAATATAGTTGTCATGTAGCTTCTGGGAGTGCAAATGAATATAGATGATGACAAGCTAGTGGTATTTAGCTGGATAGGAGGATTGAGGTATCGATAGATTAGGGGATGTTTTTGGAGGTGGGCACTAGATGACTTAGAGGAGGGCGATATAATGTGGAGGTTGTTCTACGGGGGAGGGAGGGTGACCAAAAAAATGGAGATATAAGTGTAAATGTTCACCACTTGCTATATCATAGGCAAGCACCCTATCTCATTGAGAGATACTGACCAAATAGGGTCACACAATATTTTGGTATGTGATAGGACATTACATTGGTCCCACATGTCTTCACATGATTGATGAGAGAGGTGGTCGAGTAGGGTCCACAAATAGCTCACAGGACAACTACAAAGTCTTGAAGGTAGGTGGAGTAGGTCATATGGGACATGCATAGAGAATTTGATGATCCCAAAGTGACATATAGATATAGATAATGTGAGAGAGGTATGGACCACTATAACTGATACAAGCCCCTAGTGCAGTGAGCACTCATAGATGAGGCCCAACGGATCAGGAGAGTTATAACCAAATGAGCAAAATGAGAGAGAGGGAGGTGGTATGGCTAGAAGGAGAATATGAGGAGAAAGGAAAGGAGAGGTGAAGCATTGTGGATGAGGAGCTAGTGGAGGAGGAGGTCTCTATTAGCAATAGTAGGTCAAGCTAATCGAGAACATATGGGATGGAGGTTGAGGGGGACATCTAAAGATCTCTAAAGGTGTTAGAGCTAGAGCACATGCCTATGGAGGAACCCTCACCACATGTGGAGGGAGGATAAGAGGGGAGAAGTGTCCTAGAGACTTGGGTGGCTAGTACAAAGAGTTAGATGAGGGTGTTGTATTAGTGGATATAGCCCAAATTTAGGGTGACCTAGCCTCCATGACAGTAGAGAGGGATAATTTGTAGGTATCCCTAATAGTAATCAAAATAGAGAGACAACCTAAGGCCAACTAAGGAAGCATGGTATTGAGAGAGATCACAACTATAGGAAGATAGGGATAGATACTGGTATGAGAGAGACATCGCATTAGACCTAGAGTGGAGGCTATAGCATCACAAAGTGAAATGTTAAAAAGGTGATCCTAAGTCTAATACAAAGAACCTAGGATCAGTTTTACTTTTTTCTATGGAATCATTAGGATGCAAATCAACAAGGTGATTAGATTGAATTTCAACCACGAAGGTAAGCCAATCATACTTGGATTTGATCCTTTTGAGCCTTGGAAATGGATTGGAATTAATTTTCCTTGATTAACCTAATTAAACTGTGTGCCCTAATTTGAAAATGCTAGATTCCAACAACTAAGCAACTATAATAGAAATTCACCAACAGATTTGAGAAAGGCAGAGTTTTATTACCTATCTTGTAAATTTGGGTTTAACCAAAATAGGAGGACTAAGTTTCCATATGGTGTATGTGTCCTTGTAGAAATATATTTAAGTTCTATTTTCACATTCCTCTAATGCTAGATCAGAGCTTTCAATTTTTTCCTGCAAATTTGTCAAATCATTGTCGGATAATTCTATAGGTGAGTTTTTGTGAGTTGTCAAGGTGTAGGGTTTTGAATGAAACAATAGATAAATAATATTTGAACTCCCTTCAATACTCTCCAAACCTAAAACTTGCACATTCAAAGAGAGAGGAAAGGTTGTCCCATTTAGGGGCTTGCCTTAGTCAAACCCTGTGTTAGTGTTTCCACTTCCACAATGGTAATATCAATGACCTAGAAAAAGATGAATGATAGGAAGGAATGATGAATTAACAAAGTGTTGCAGCTCACCACCCTTCAATAGCTTCCTTGAAAGACTGAATTCATGCACATCTCCTCAAGGTCTTGGATCTTGCTTGCTTGATTTGCTTGAATTGCTTGGAGACCTACAAAATGGTTAGCCTTCACAAATAATGATAACATGAACATGCATGAATTCATATAGGATTTGACATGATGTTTGGATCTTGAATTGCTGCAATAATTTTCATAAATCTTCCCTTTAATTCTCTTGACTTGATCTTGATGTTCAAATTTTGCTTGTTAGAGCTAGATAGATTTGAAATGATGCAATAACTGGGTATTTATATGCAATTTGTTCTAATTTCCAAAAATTAAATCTTGATAACCAACTTTAGACATTTGAATTGCAAATTATAAAATGTCAACACCAACATATTTGAAATTGGAGGGAAAATAGGGGAGGGACATTTATGCCAAAATGGGACCCATTCATCATAGGGCATAAGTGTCTCAGACTTATTTTTGGGAAATTAAGGTGTTGAGGGCAAAGTATTAAATTAAAGCATTTGTTTTTTGCTTGCAATTTGTAAGTAATTGTTAAAAATAGATCATAGAATGCATAATTTAGGATATTAAGTGCTCAATTAGGTCCAATAACTTAAGGGGGAGCAAAACATGATGTAAAAATGTCAAGAGTGACAATTTTCAATACTACATGAAGTTAGTATTGTAGTTGGAAAAGTTGAGCCATGAGGCTCAATATTATAAGGGATTATATGAGCAATTTATTTCAACCAAAGCCAAGGCACCCAGCTACTCAGAGCAGAGTGGATCAAAAAGGAGTGAGTCATGGAAGAGGGGGTCCCAATCCACACGATCAAGATCCATGGGGAGTCACCAAATGGAGCCATTACCATCACTAGGAATAGGAAGAGGGGAAAGGCCATCAAAAGCCAGAGGATGAGGATCAACAGTATCAAGAGGAGCACTAGGGTCCCTGATGCACTTAGAGCTAGCCACAAGATAGGTTGTATTTTGACATGTTTTGTTTGATGTATAAATATATCAATAATATACGTGTGTTGAGCACATTGATTTTGATGTATTTGATTATGACAATGTTATATGTATATATATGATAGACATTTGATGAACATTTATGGAAATTGATTTATATACGATGACTATTTATGATACTAACAATGGTGATGCAAGATGGATATGCTTATATGATCATGGTGCATCATGATGTGACTAACATGTGTGATGCAGGATGAATATGTTGATATGATAATGATGCCCAATGATGATGTTTTTTTTATTTTCTATCATTATGTATGACAAACATGTATGGGATGTGATTATTATGTGTGCATGCAACTTAATTCTAAATGAAACTATTAAACAACTTAAATGCAAATAATTGATGATATAAATATAAAAGATGCTCATACTAACAAATATAAACAACTTAAATACAATTGGATGATGATAAAATGATTGAATACAATGATACAAATGTTTAGAATAACAAATCCTAAAAAATTGAATGAATTTAAATGAGATTAAATGCAATGATAAAGATGCTTAAAATAGAAAATTATAAACAACCTAAATGAATCTAAATGATAATGAGATGGATTAATACAATAATGATAGATGGTATATAGGAAAATTCATAGCACATTATTTGTAAAAAGTTAAAACCCAAATAGAAGATAGTTATGAGGATAATACATTTGCACATTTAAAACCTGATATTAGGAAAGGAAACATGGAGAGAAATGATAGGAATATTTGGGATATGTAGGATGAGGAAATATATCGATATTTTTTAGTGTCGTATAAAACTACCATGTAATGAACACTTAATTTAATTCAGCACAGGATACTATACACCAAGGTATGAGGAACAAAGGTGACTTCATATTGCATGCATATGACTGACTCAACAAATGAGAAGTTTAGTCCAACATCTCATAAAATCATAGGGAAATTTGGTGGGAACGATGTTGGAAAGCCACAAACAAAAGGAATTTCCCAACATAACACAAGGTCATAAGAGGCCTTGGTGGATACTATACAAGCAAGAGAAGAAAACACAATGAACAAAATCCATGAATATGCCCCTATTTTCACCATTCAGAGCACACCCATGATATGATGTATTGTTGCAACATTGAGTAGGTGAAGTAGGAAGCTCAAATGAAAGATAAAAAAAAGATCCAAAAGGACCAAATAAGTAACAAGCATCTCAAGTACCTTTTTCCATAGGGATGATGGATGGGGTTGATGTGGTATTATTTGAGGAACAATGTATCCTACCAAGACCAAGGATGGATGGGTAACTCTAGGATTTTGATGATAAAAAGTAATTGAGATACCTAATATCCAAGGGGACTGGAGGACCTTGCTGAAGCATCAAGTAGAGAAGAATGTAGTCTTGATGACACATACAAGAACAAATAACACTGACATGAGAACTATGGACAAGTATGCGCAAGGATGACCCTGGATGAGGACAACGAATTGATACTATGCCCTAGACTCAATTAATAAGAGGCATAAGACTCAATCAACAAAATGTAAAGTATATACAAATGATGATGTTATGCATAAGCTTACTTGCAAGATGTTTATATTATGATGCTCTTGTAGGATTCATAGAATGTATCTAAAACAAGTGGATGAAGCTCAAGAATTGGAATAGTAATCTAACTCATATAATGCTCAGGTATAAATATTCGATGATAGGTAGAACATTATATACAAGGATGAGTGGGATAGATTTAGGTGGATGTGGGGATCATGAAGGTTAGACAAGGACACATAGGATAATAGAATTTCCACTTGCATATAGTGCCTATTACAATATTTTCACCATACACACTTATCCAAGGTGCCACCAAGGGTGATTTTCACCACAGAATGACTTATTTATCTTTACTATTTTGCTTCATTTTAGATTATTTTTTTTTGTAATTTCATTTTATTTTTTAAAAGTGGGATAACTCAATTGATTCGGGCATAAAACCTTTTGAGGTGGCTGAAATTAATGGGTTTATCCAAAGGTTCTCCTTTCTGGAGTAGAAAATTGATATGCACCTAAACCATGTACTTCTTTGTAATGATGTAAGGACCCAACCAGTTAGGCTTAAACTTTCCTTTATTTTTCTCGATCTTATTGACTCCTCTGATTCTCTTTAAGCACAAGATCACCAATTTGAAATTTATGAGGCTTGATCTTCCTGTTGTAGCTTCTTCTAAGATGATTTTTATATTCTTGGAGGTGATTGTAGGCATTGAGGTGTCATTCATCAATAAGCTCTAATTGGCTCAAACATGTAACTTGATACTCATCATCATTGATAATATTTCTCAATGAGATGCACAAGAATGTGAGTTCAAAATTCGATCGACAAGATAGCCTCAACACCATAAACTAGGAAATATAGAGTGGCATTGATAGGGGTACAAATTATTTTACAAAAACCCAAAGTGTGGGGTTTAGATGGAGGTGCCAACCACAACCAATTTCATTAACATTTTTGAGGATTTTTAGTAAAGTTTTATTGGTTGCCCCCACTTGACCATTACCTTATGGGTAATAGGGAGTCAACCAACAATGTTGGATATTAAATTGTTCACAAAGATTACAAACATCTTTATTTTTGAAGGGTCTATCATTTTCAGTGATAAGGATTGGATACCATAACAACGGATGATATAGTACAAGATGAATTTTTAGATTTGGATGCTTGTGATGAAGGTGAAGGGGATATCTTCCACCCACTTTATGAAGTACTCAATGGCAGTTATAATGAACTTGTATCTATTGGATGGGGATGGATGTATCTTGCCGACGAGATCAAGGCCCCATTGAGAAAAGGGATACGGTAAAGTGATGGGTTGTAGTGCTTGAGAGTGTCCATGTATTAGGTCTCCATGTTGCTAAAAAGGGATACACTTCTTGATATACTCACAAGAATCATGTTCCATGATGGCGAATAGTATCATATTCAAAAGAGATTCTTTGTAAGGACTATACCACTAGTATCAACACCACAAATACCACTATGCACTTGTTGCAGCATAAAATTAGATTTTGTTGTGTTTAGACACTGAAATAAAGAACCATCATAGCTTCAACAATATAAGTTATTATTGGAAAAATAAGGAAAGACAACTGAGAGGGCGAGTGAATTAGTTGTCACAGAATATTAAACTTTTCAATCTTTACTTAACTTTAATCTCAGATTTGATGAATGAACAGTAAACCATAAACAATCAACACATCAAAAACATAGAGAACACCAATTTTTTTTACGTGGAAACCCTGTTAGGGGAAAAACCACGATGGATGTTAGTCCACATTATTATACCCTATTAAAAGTATAATGAAAATAGTAAGGGGAAAGCACATGCATACAATCGAATGATTAAAACACTATTCACACATCTGCACTTTCTCTGGCGTACATTCGCTCTCTTATACACACTAACTTCTCTCAAACAATCACTCTTATATATCCACATCATGGAGTTACATCAACCACTTAGTCGGCTAGAAAAATAAAACATATTTACAATGTCAACCCAAATTAACAATTAAATTTTCAATGTGAATTAAACACCATTGGCCAATACAATGATTCGACCCAAAACAATATCCACGAGTGTGCAAAACATTCAAATTTCAATCTCCAAGGATCTGTGACACATTACCACCAACATGTCGGCCAGGAACATGAAAATCTAAACATGCACAAGAAAAATATTTGACCACGAGCACACCGATCAACGCAAACATACAACAATGATGGAGAATGATCTAGAAACATCCACAAACACTAGGAACTAACAGATAGGCATCTGCAACAACTAGAGTTACATAAAATTCAATCAGGAACACTGACAGAGACCACAAAAACATAATCAGAACACAACACGATCAATTCTTCACGCAGACCTCTGAAACTTTCAGTAGATGAACTAGATACTCTCAACAATAAACTCTTTAGTCCACAATAGCTGATCTTCAACTTATAGAACAAAATACCTTCATGACCTTCACTGTTCCACAGGAAACCTACAACTCTTCTTTTAACAATTTTCTCAATATCCTCGACATATATAGCCTTCAATACAATAATGCTAGTAGTGTTGACATCAACGACAACCACATATCAACAACACAACCACAACATCCAACAGGTATCACCTAGGATGGTGTAGTGATATGAACATTGGATGAATTATTGACGTTGATTATGATTTAGGTAAGGTGGAAAGGTTTTATCACAGAGGTAGGTGTAGATGTTATGGTACCAAGGGGACTTAGGACCAATGATTTCACACACCATATTAGTATTAGGGATGTTGCATGTAGGGATAATAATTTATTCAACTATAAATTCACATTAATGGCTATTGTGAGGCATGTCTAGCAAGGATCCAATAGTAGCCATTGTATTTTCAATCTTATTCTAGAGACAATTAATTTTATCAAATTGGATATAAACAAAATGCTTCTTGAATTCATACAACATACGCTTGTAAGGAAGCAAATTGTCATCTCTCATGTGGAACTCATTGTTAACCTTTTGATTATGAGCTAGGAATCACCATATACTTATAGTCAATTTATGTTTCATTGTACCATTATTCTCAACCCAATGATTAGAGCTTCATACTCTATTATTTTATTGGTGCATGGGAAATCTAATCTAAATGATTTGGGGATGAAATCACCTTAAGGGGTAATAAAAAGGATACTTGATCTAGACCCATGTTGTGTATATGATCCATCAAAATATAATTTCCATGATGCTTGTTTTGTGATAGTAAAGATGGACTCATTAGGGAGATTTATAACCAATGGGTAGGCATCAACGAGAGGAGCCTCAACTAACTAATATGCAATGATCTAGCCTTTGATAGCTTTCCAATCCACATACTCTATATCAAAGTCACTTAAAATCATAACCAACTAAGCCAAATGACTTGTTAAGGATGTTCTTGATAAAGATATTTGAGTGGGTCAACTTTAGATATGAACTTAATGGAATGGTTGAGCATATAATGCCTTAGTTTTTTAGAGTTGAAGACCACTGTTAAACATACCTTTTCCATGGGAGTGTAGTTGAACTCATAGCCAACTAGAGTGCAGTTGATGTAATATGTTGCTCTTTCTTTCTCATTCTCATCATGCTAATAAAGGAGTGCCCCCAATGCAATTGAGGTAGATGATATGTATAATAATAAAGGTTTTCCTAAGGTAGAAGGCATGAGAATAGGTGAATTATCCAAATATTCCTTGATCTTATTGAAATATTGTTGAAAAAAGGAATTCCATTTGAGTTTTGTATCCTTGCAGAGCAAATGGTTGAAAGGTTGGCACTTATCCCCTAGTTCGGTTATGAACCTTTTAATATATTAATTTCCCTTGTAAATTTCTCAACTATTTAAGTATCTTACGAGGAGGCATATCCATGATATATTTGACCTTTATAAGATCCACCTCAATGCCTCTCCTAGATATAATGAAGCCCAGAAGTTTACCTGATGTAACACCAAACACGCTTCTTAGGAATGAGTCTCAACTGATATTGCTCTAACTGACCAAAGATACATTCAAGAATGGTTGGATGTTCTTCCCTTGTCTTTTATTTACCCATAAATTCATCCACATAGTCCTTAACGATAATATGAGTTATGTGGTGGAGTATAACAATCATACCCCTCTAGTATGCATGACTTGATATAGAAGGTACCCCATGCAGGGATTGTGAAGGAAGTTTTATGCTAGTCCTCCACTATAATTTGGATTTGCTTGTATCCCGAGAAAAAATCCATAAGGAACGACATGGCATGACCTGCTATGAGATCAAAAAGCATATCAATGTTAGGTAGTGGAAGTCATCCTTTGGGAAAGCCTTATTCAAATCTCTAAAGTTGGTATAGATATGTATGCTCCTAGTTAGTTTAGCAAATAGGACTATGTTGGAGATCCATTCAAAATAATCAATAGGTTAGATGAAAATTTCTTCAAGTATATTTTCTAATTCTACTTTGACTAATAATGCAACTTGTGGATGCATCCTTATGAGTTTTTGTTTGATTGGTTTGGCATCGGGATGAACAACAAAATGATGTACAATAAGAGTTGGATCCAAGCTAGGCATATCAACAAGACCATGCAAAATTTATGGATGCCTATTGGAGAATGTTAGAAAACATTTGATATTCCTTAGATGGCAAGGAATTTGCTCCATATGTGACCTTAGGTGCTACTTTAGTCCCATATTAATCTCTTTAGTCTCCTCTATCAGGATAGCAAATTTCTTCAACTATTATGTACCCATAAAGGGAAGATGAATATCCTCATCTTATAATGACTTGGAGAGGTTTTCATCAAAAGATACACCCTTTGTTTTTACTATTGATGAAGCTAAAAGTTCCTTGGGGAGATTTTCACTAGAAGATTGGGTTTTTTCTTTTTGTTCTTACTTTTGCAGCTAAGGAATTCATCTTCTCCAAAGTAAGCATATTGATTTAATATGTAGAAAAATCCAAATTTGTGGTCTCCAAGAGGCATGCCCTCATGTAAGCCCATGAATTCTAGGAACAATTCATAATTTTGGAATACATCAATATGTGTAGATCCACATTGGTCCCAAGAAATAAGTTTAGGGTGGAAAAGTGGGAGATCAATGATGAGGATTGTGGTGGTGAATATGGGGGATAAATCTAAATAGTCATATGAAAATTTGATGACCTCTTTCAGATATCATCCACAACACCATAAACCCTCTCAACATTATAGGAAGTACTCAATGATGTAGAGGGATCATCCTGTTAAGATCCATACCCAAGTCCTTGATGATTTTTATTGACGTGTGGGTCCAGGTTTTGGAGCACACTTTGTTCATGAAGTTCCAATACTTTTTCCATGATATTTAACTCATTGAGTTGTTTGATGGGGAATATGATATGTTCCTAGATATACTCAAGGAGAGTATCAATGTTGTTGGGCTCTTTTTTATAGATCCACTGACTTATGTCTTATTCAATTTTCTCTTGATCCAATGTACTTGGAGATTAGAAAATAGTGAACCCAAAAATATTATTAATAGATGGTTGTTGTGGCTTTTGAAGGGATGGTTTCCCAAAATCATGTGGACTAAGAGCATGGAATCTACATTGCATGTATTTTTTACTTCATATTCTCCACATCCTTTTTCATTGACGTTTGATATTAAAAAAGGAAGATTCAAGGAGGGTGGATGGATTGGTTGATGGGGATAATGTATTGGGGTCAATATAAGAGGATGATGAGCTCGTGTCGGAAGTTGCAATCTCTATTCCCAAACAATTGTAGGAATGAAGAAATGAAGCCTCAAAAGCATGATAGCACTCAAAAGGACAAGGATCAACATAAATTGTAACCTCTATGCCATTAGGGGATAATTTTAAGCATTGATGATAGGTGGAAGGGTTGAACTACATGCCATGAATCCATGGGCAACCAAGGATAAGATTATATAGAAGATCAAGGTCAATAACATGACACATTGTGTACTTTAGATTCAAAACCACCTAAATAGGGAGACAAATAGTACCTTCATAATCTCTCTCTACATTTTCATAGGCTTTTATAGTAATTAATTGAGGGTCTAAATCAGCCTAAGTGTATCCCACTTGTTTTATGAACTTCAATGTACAAAGATTCAAGGCAAAACTATATCCAACAAAACTCTTTTTACCTTGTGTTTCTCAATGAGGACTTCAATATGTAAGGGACAATTGTGAGACAAATCAATGTGTGGCATATCATTTTGACTGATTGCTAGTTGATAGGTGGATGATAAATGTCCTACTAATCATTGGAATTGGGTAGTATCAATGTATGTAGCACATAAGCATCCTGTAAATCTTTAGCCATGATCTCTTGATGGATAGATGATGAATTTAAGAGATCTAGAATAGATATCTATGTAGGGGTCTTCCCAAGATGGTCCATGATATTATAATGGAAGCTTTGTGTGGATATAGTAATCCTTGTTGGTGTAAATAAGTGTTTTATATAACTAGTTCACTACTGGATCCTATTTACATGTTAAGTTTACTTAGGTCCTAGAGAATATTTCTAGAAGGTTGTTAGTTATCACAAGATCTTAAAACATTTTTTGATATTTAATCATTTTTCCTAAGTCATTTAATATTAGTTGTCTCATGACATAGGATTAAGACACTTGTCATGATCTTGTCTAATCCTATGTCTCACCTTGGCTATATAACCAAGTGGTCTCATGTGTAAATTGTTAGAACTGTAAAAATCTGATGTTTATACATATGATTTCACCTATAAACTTCCATGTCTAGTCCTATCGTGTGCATATTTCATCTATATTCTGCCATTTTTTCCCTTTGCATCCATTGAGTTATGCATATTTTCCATTCTAGTTCATGTCGGCATAGGTCCTTTTCTGTCTCCCCGACCCATGTTGCTTGGGAGTTGACATTCGTTTGTTGCAGGTGTTTCGGCATGACTTTCATGTTGTTTCAGCAACTGAGGAATGGTATATCAGTGTAAGTTTTTTCCTCGGTGGAAGCTCTCACTGAATTCATCATGTCTCGCGGATTGGAGGAACAGAACTATCTCATCGGCATATGTTAAGATCTTCGGTGGAGGTCATGGTGAACCCAGGGGTGTCTCACCGACCGACAATTATAACATACACTTCAGTGAGACTTATGAGCTTCGGTGTTAGGTCTTGGCGAGCCCGTCGGGTCTTGCCAACAAAATCTAATGAATGACTTTCGGTAGGAGTTTTCCCTTGCCTTGGCGATTCATTGTGGCTCAGGGTTTTTGGCATAGCGGTGTGATATCTACAAAGGGTCTCACTGACAGTGATAAGCTACAGCGACATACATATGATATATGGGCTCATCGGTGGGAGAGGTGATATGTCACAGCGACATGTGAGGAATGCGATGGGTTTTCGGTGTAACATTGAAAGGTCTATATAACATTCCACTGATGACCTCAGGCTATGGCGATACACAAAAGGCTACTTCCTAGCTTTCGATATAACATTTGGATGGTCACAGTGAACGCGAAGTACTAAGCACAGGGATGAAACGTTTAAATTGCCTTCGGCATAACTGCCAATGTGTCACGGCGACTGTTCACTGATGAATAATGATTTCTGATTGTTATGGCCGACGTGAAGAATATTTAATGGCTGTTGTTGGCCGACATGAACTTGAAACGATATGATTTCTAATGCTGGTGTATTTATATGCACCCTGGATTGTAATTGAACATCATCAGATTGGTAGATCACAGATTGATAGATTCGGCATGGCTATAGTAGGATAATTTTCTCTCTTCGGAAACTATGTGCATGATTTCAAATGGTAGTTTCAATGAAAATCAGCTAGTGTAGCAGGTTTTGTTTTGGTGTCAATTGTATGTTGAGTTTATTGAAAAGCATTGCTAAAGTTGTCTCCATGTTGATTCCTTTTGGTTGTTTAAATTGAAATAACAAGTTTATTTTCAGTTTATCGGTGCACATTTGTTGTATCTGTGTGATTAACTGACTGGTTCTTTCAAGTAGGGATTAAATCCTTTCTGTTGATCACAGTAATCAGTGGGAATTCGTCTAGATTTTTAAAGTAGAGCTTAGTAATCATTATCCTGCATTGTTTATACAAGTTATGAACAAATCATATGCCTACAATTTGATTTTTCTGCCAGAATAAGTTGCTCACCTCTGTTTCGTTTGACTCTGCATACCCAACAAGGCACTGGTCTCTGCATATCATCATTTTGAATTCACTTAATTTCTTTACATCTGTTAATCAAGCATTTTAGGATTTAGATTATAAGAATTGCTATCAAGTTTGGTTTCATTTTGTTCACTATAATCTGCCATCGTGGACAAAGCATTTTAGAAAGATAATCATAAGTCAAGTATGCATTATTCAGAGAGAGGTACACCCGCCTTGGTCTTGCAGCACCAGAAGAGTAGAAGGTTTGATTGCTTCAAACCTTGTTATGTTACCCTAAAGCATATCAAGAGATTGGCAGCCTCTTGAGGCATTCCGCCTGCATTTTTGAGAGCTAACAAATTGGCGACTCCACTGGGGAATAACTTGAGAAAATCTGGTAGCAGACAGCCTTGCCTTATAGAGTCATACAATTTTTTAAGTCAGGTCTTCAAATAGAGATTCATAATTGTGTAGTTTATAGCTCCCCATCCGAGTCACACAACTAACAAATTGGCGACTCTACTGGGGACTATATCAGAAAATTCAATTGAAGACCACATTATAGAGTCATTGGAAGAAAAGATTTGTTATTTGAGAAGTTTCAGAAGAGGTGATTCCACTGGGAAGAAGATTAGAACATAATCATTTTCCTACTTTTGGAAAAGTAGGTGGCGACTCTGAAAAAGGTTCAAAAGAATGGAATTTAAGTATGGAAAGGACGATTACACAAATGCAGGAAGTTATGGTTACAGTGCATATCAAGCACAACAGATTATGTACCCACCATTCCCTCCCCATCTGTACAAGACAATGATCAAGCAATTCGATCTGACAAGGCTTCAGCAGTACCCTTACCCTATGGACATGAAATGGAGAAGCCTTGTCCCTAAGTTTACAGGGAGTGACACAACCATTGTTGAGGATCATTTGAGGAGCTTCAATGATTTCATCGAGGGTTTAGATATGCCATATGAGGATTTACATATGAGGTTGTTTATGATGTCACTTATTGGAGATGATAGGGATTGGTTCAATAGCCTACCAGTAGCTTCTATTAAATCTCTCCAAGGATTTCAAGATCAATTTCTTGAGGAATATGGAGATCTCTCTGCACCAAGTTGGGCTTCCCATGGGTTATTGGAGATTCAAGAAAATGCTTATCCAGTCCCTCCTAGACAAAGATTGGCAAGTTATCAAGAATTTCAGTGTGATCAATGTCAAGGGCAGCATAGTTCCGATTCACTTGGAGATATCAATCAGAATTCACAGCAAGGTATGTATCAGAACCAACAATCTAATGCTGATGAATATGTCAGAAGTCTTTGGGATGCTTTTCTTGGCATAAGGAAGTATGAAGAAGAAGATTTGACTTCTCTATACAATAGGATGATGGGTGTCTTCATGCAATTGCCTCCTGACTGTAAGCCTACAAGATCCTTTTTTGTTGCACAGTTCATAAATGTATGGAAGCCTGAATCAGCTTATTGGTCATGGTCATCAATTCAGCATGCCTGTGATCAATTGAATAAATTCATTGATGCCATGGAGGAGATAGGGTATGAGAACATTGTCAATGTTGATTCCAATGATTGTATTCTTGATAAGTGTAGAGAAATTGATCAAACGATGCATTCAATAGATGATAAGGTATGTGCAAGTCAGTATGATTCCTATGATTGCTTGCATAGTGAAAATGAAGGTACAAGATATCTCTCTTGCATAACAAATTGTGACAGGGAGAGCAGTGTGTGTTATGAGGGATCAAATGAGTATTCAGATTTTGAAAATGCACCTGTGGATTTTGATTTGCAACAAGGGGATTCTTCTACCTCTTATGAAGATCAGGATATTGATAGTGAATATACAATGCCTCCAGCTGCAATTGAAAGCCATGAGGACGCATTCGATGAAGAAGAGGTTTGTACATTTGAAAGTAGTTTCCAATTTTTTTTAGGCCCATTGCATGATGAAGTTTTAAAAGAGGATCAGATAATGTTTTGCAAAGATTTTCCCCAGAATGAATTTCAGGTATTTTCAGACCCATTTGATGTTGAGCAAAAGGTATTTTTAGATAAACTAAGTGATGTGTCAAGTTATGGAACAAGTAACTGTGCTGGTTATTTTTCATTCTCTTTTGATCCTGGGCTTCTTTTTGATGATGACAAAAGTGATGAGTATGATTATAATAATGAAAATATGGAAACTTGTTTACTCAGCTGTGAGCAAATTTCAGATTTATTAACTCTTGAATATCAGAGATATACACATTAGGGTGATTCTGAGGTTTTTTCTCCAGCTTACTTTTGCTTTGACAGTGAAAAGACTTTGTGTAAAGATTCTTATGACTCCATGTGCATTTCTTGGAATGATGGTGATGCTTTTGGTGTTGATCAAAGGTCTTCTTCAATTCGGGATAAGGTATGTAAAGTTTCTAACTCATGTGGTGAAGACGTCTGTCTACATACCAAAGATGATAATGTTCCAAATTTTATTGGTTCACACATGCATGATATTGAAAATATGAGTCATGATCCAGTATTGTCTCCGAATGAAGATATTGAGGAGGTGCATAGGGTTTAAGATTTGCTTGTTTCAGATAATATTGGTCTGACATAATCTTTTGTTTCTCAAGAGGGGCAATTTGATTGAGAAATTTTTATACAGCTGAGTGAATGCTTTATGATACATAACAGTGAGGGAGATAATGAGCAATATTGTATTTCATGCATTTTAAATGTTGAGATTAATAGGGGTTTGTCCCAAGATGATGAAAAATTTAAATTACAGAATGGTGTAGGGATTTTGGGCCAAATCAAGCATAATGATACTTTGAAGACTTGCAATAACAGTGACAGGAAGGATTGCATGAGTATCTTCAGGAAGAATTTGATGAACTCAACACAAAACCAAGTGTTTGACAAGGGAAAACTTGGTTTGAGTTTCAGATTGTAACAGCTCATAACAGATCAAGTTAAAGCACAGAGGACTGAGGGTTGCTAGTGCATGGACAACTCTTGCTCATCCTCTTAAAAAATTCTTTTCCATGCACAGTAGTTTTAGGGTTCTATTTCATTTCCATTTTGCATCCATTTTCACCTCCATCTTGCATTCGTTTCACATTCATTCTTGCTTTTGGTCCATTTCCATTCTGCTCATTGGCTCATTTTGTGTTTGGTCTGGTCTGCTCACCCAATGATTTTGGATCCTTGCATTGATTTTACACTCAATCATCCCCAGACGGAGCCACTGTTAGAACTGTAAAAATTTGATGTTTTTATATATGATTTCACCTATAAACTTCCATGTCTAGTCCTATCGTGTGCATATTTCATCTATATTCTGCCATTTTTTCCCTTTGCATCCATTGAGTTATGCATATTTTCCATTCTGGTTCATGTCAGCATAGGTCCTTTTGTCTCCCCGACCCATGTTGCTTGGGAGTTGACATTCGTTTGTTGCAGGTGTTTCGGCATGACTTTCATGTTGTTTCAGCGACTGAGGAATGGTATATCGATGTAAGTTTTTTCCTCGGTGGAAGCTCTCACCGAATTCATCATGTCTCGCCAATTGGAGGAACAAAACTATCTCATCAGCAAATGTTAGGATCTTCGGTGGAGGTCATGGCGAACCCAGGGGTGTCTCACCGACCGACAATTATAACATACACTTCGGTGAGACTTATGAGCTTCGGTGTTAGGTCTTGGCGAGCCCGTCGGGTCTTGCCGACAAAATCTAATGAATGGCTTTCGGCAGGAGTTTTCCCTTGTCTTGGCAATTCATTGTGGCTCAAGGTTTTTGGCATAGCGGTGTGATATCTACAAAGGGTCTCACCGACAGTGATAAGCTACAGCGACATACATATGATATATGGGCTCGTCGGTGAGAGAGGTGATATGTCACAGCGACATGTGAGGAATGCAATGGGTTTTTGGTGTAACATTGAAAGGTCTATATAACGTTCCACCGATGACCTCAGGCTATGGCGATACACAAAAGGCTACTTCCTAACTTTCGATATACAATTTGGATGGTCACAGCAAATGCGAAGTACTGAGCACAAGGATGAAATGTTTAAATTGCCTTCAGCATAACTGCCAATGTGTCACGGCGACTGTTCACTGATGAATAATGATTTCTGATTGTTATGGCCGACGTGAAGAATATTTAATGGTTGTTGTTGGCCGACATGAACTTGAAACGATATGATTTCTAATGCTGGTGTATTTATATGCACCCTGGATTGTAATTGAACATCATTAGATTGGTAGATCACAGATTGATAGATTAGGCATGGCTATAGTAGGATAATTTTCTCTCTTCGGAAACTATGTGCATGATTTCAAATGGTGGTTTCAATGAAAATCATCTAGTGTAGCAGGTTTTGTTTTGGTGTCAATTGTATGTTGAGTTTATTGAAAAGCATTGCTAAAGCTGTCTACATGTTGGTTCCTTTTGGTTGTTTAAATTGAAATAACAAGTTTATTTTTAGTTTATCGGTGCACATTTGTTGTATCTGTGTGATTAACTGACTGGTTCTCTCAAGTAGGGATTAAATCCTTTCTGTTGATCACAGTAATCAGTGGGAATTCATCTGGATTTTTAAAGTAGAGGTTAGTAATCATTATCCTGCATTGTTTATACAAGTTATGAACAAATCATATGCCTACAATTTGATTTTTCTACTAGAATAAGCTGCTCACCTCTGTTTCGTTTGACTCCGCATACCCAACAAGGCACTAGTCTCTGCATATCATCATTTTGAATTCACTTAATTTCTTTACATTTATTAATCAAGCATTTTAGGATTTAGATTATAAGAATTGCTATCAAGTTTGGTTTCATTTTGTTCACTGTAATCTGCCATCGTGGACAAAGCATTTCAGAAAGATAATCGTAAGTGAAGTCTGCATTATTCAGAGAGGTACACTTGCCTTGGTCTTGCAGCACCAGAAGAGTAGAAGGTTTAATTGCTTCAAACCTTGTTCTGTTACCCTAAAGCGTATCAAGAGATTGGCAGCCTCTTGAGGCATTCCGCCTGCATTTTTTAGAGCTAACATAAATGAATAATCACATCATCATAATCTATCATGTGAATCCTTTGATAGAATAGTATTATTCTCTCATAGTTGATCTCTCTTATGCTTTCATGAAGTTCCTAGATCTTGGGTGGCTATAATCTTTAGCCAAATTTTATATCGTGTATACTATTTTATACCAACTCTTACATCCAGTATTATAGTTTGTGGGGTTACTTCTTGTTAGTATTTATTTGAGAGGTCTAGGTTGCAAATCTTGATGGATCTTGAAAAGTTGAGTATGCTCTTCACTTGCATTGAATGGTGACTTCAATAATTTAAAAACTTGAAAGAAATACCATATTTTGGGGTTTCCTCTTTTTGGCTTTGTATTACATGTTTAAATTAGAGCTTGCTAGTGCAAATCTAAGCTCACCATTGAGTTTAGAAGGTTTGAGAAAGTCAAAATTTTCTTTTGTTTCATCCAAATCAAACATCTGAGGTAAAATCTAGGAGGATTTGAAGAGGAAGGTTTGTTGCCAAATCCAACCGTCATTTTGGAGAATTTTGGGTCAAATTTGATACTTCCATTGAACTCAAAAGGTGCAAAATCCCTATTTTCATATATAATACTTAATTTTTGGTGTCAATTTTTTGGTGGTTTATTTAACTTTTGCACGACTATCTTAAATTTGACAACAAAATGATTGTGTCATCAAATAACTATCATCTGTGACTATGTTAAATTTGATAGCTAAATGATCGTTAGTAGGTCACTCTAATCTGCCTCCCTCTCCATCTGTAGTTTTAAATTTCCAATCCGACTTCAAATGGCCATAACTTAATCATTCGGCCTTTTTTTAAGAAATGTTTTTTTTTAATTTGGAGTAAAATTTTGTGCTATTCATAATGGTACAATGGGTTTTTTTATTTTGGTGTCTGGTTTTTAAAAAAAATACAAATTCTCATAGGTTTTGTTGATCCATCCTTGTTTTGGGACCTATTGATGCAAAAGTTTGTAGGCAGCAGCCTTATGGGAAACTTAGCTATTAGGGGACTTGTGCGCACAGCTAAGTGACCTCTGGGATTTTATTGAAGTCGACTCTTCATTTTTCTAATGGGTGGGAGAAAAGGGAAGGAGGATAAACATAAAATAAACAATTCTAACCTAAGGCGATGCACCAAATCAGTAATGAGATAAGCAAGCACATTGTAGAAACAAAGGCTCGGGTAGTAACCAGCGTATATTAAATAGACGATTCTTGGCACTGCAAACATAAGAACATCAAACTATTTTGCATAATATAACCCATACATCATAATCCAACACAAAAGAGTAGCAACATGATTTGTATTATGCTAAGCTATATAAAGATTACAAAGGCTTGAAATAGATGTTCATATATTTTAGAAACTGTATGCACAATCTAATGTCCTATCAAATGCTTGAAAACAAAGAGGCCGAACAGAATGGCACAGTCTGCAAATTCAAATTCAATAACTAACACTATAGAGGCTAATTCTCAGTGCTAGGAAAATTTAGTCCATCTAACAACAACCATAAAATGAAGAAAGGGTTGCTTATATTAGCCAGCCCACCGTCTAAAGGCACCAACAAGAAAGATGCTTGAGCGCGATCACGAACCAAAAAGATTCCTCCACGTCATTAGCAATAGAAAAAATGAAAGGCATCATGCCAATAGGGACAACCCAAGGAGAGATGGGCCACACAGCAGCAAAAGGAAAGGCCACACAACATCAAAATGAAAGTAGTTGCAACAGCCATCGAACAAAAATAACAGACGCCTGAACAATCGCCACATGAAAAGCTCCCGACAAAAGAAACTGTGATGTGGGCCCCATCCAAAAAGAGTGTAGGTAGAGGCAACTTGTCCCACAAACAAAGCTTGAGAAAAGAAAAGAGAAGCATCTTGAAGGGAAGCTCCAATAGGATGCCACGTGGCAACGGCCAGAAATCTACGAGCGATACAAAATAAAAGGCAAAGCCACGAAAGAAAGAAAGACTATGAACGAAAAGGGTGGTGCGTGAATACATATTCATAGCTTGGCGACTCACAGGGACATTCTACTTGCAGAATGAGAACCTCCAGATCATGGCCTCGTAGACCAGTTCACCATCTGAACAAATCACTCACAACTTGGAGAGGGTAGACTGAAGAGACGTCCAAACTTCATCTGATGGTGCGGAGAGAGTGCACAAACCTTCATGTGCCATGTTTAAATCAATAATTTTTTTAAAATGCAATCAATCAAATATTTTAGCCTCGTACTCCAGTTGGAAAAAGAGTTGCACCAATTGATGCACCATGTTCTCGATATTGACAACAGTCAGAGGCTAATCGAAAGACTGGAATACAAATAAATCTTTTTTTCTCTCTTCAATCCTCTCAATGATATGTTCTATGCCTGCCACCATTTGGTCAGCCAAGAAGGGTGACGGAAGCTCTCGTTGAGTTAGTCAGGAGAATTTAACCCACATGTCATAGGTAATCTAGGTCAACTTTGCTCTACAATCACCGACATGCCGAATAGCCTCATGCATAGAAATGAGAACATTCACGCTCATGGTTGTTGTTGTTCAGTCCTCAACTCCCACATTGCTTAATGCCTCATTAGAAGTTGTATACAATTTTCTCAACAATTGTTTAGCTTTTGAAACTCTATCAAAAATCTTCTCCTGCACCTGTTGCATTGTTTCACCAACCATCTCGCATAAGTTGGTAGCCTGCACCATAAATTTGAGATTGGGCTATAAGGTAAGACATAGTGACTTGACCTTATCCCAGTATTATGCATGCAATTCTTTGGCTATTTCCAGCGAGTTCATTTGAGACACAGGAGGCTGAGATTTCAAAAGGTCCATCTCCATAGCCTTACTGCTCAATTCTACTTTAAAGTCTGCAACACTTCCCTCCAGGACCGAAACTTGACTCCTCATAGTGGTATTTTCTTCCTCCTCCTTCAAGGCTAACTTGGTTTGTTATAGCTTTTTGTTTCCTGCTCCAATGCAATGTTCATTTCATTTACCTCATCATTGGTACTCTATCAGAGCTACTTCAAACCATCATTTGTTTGCCTCAATTCATCATGGAGGGCCGCTTCGAATGCCTAGAATTGCTCAATTTCTACTTTTAGGGCTAGAACAACCTCCGTACTCAGAGTCTGAAGTTCAGCAACCCTGCTCTCAAAGGAATTCTTTCATTCTGTAGCTGATTAATTCCAATCACCTGAGCCTTATGCTTATTTCACCAAATCTCCACCTTTCCTTTCAGGTCTGAAATCTATTCATCTTTCTTCATCTGCGACCGAGTTTGAGAAAATCAATTGTCACCACCATTTGGGTTTCGCCCATTAATTCCACCTTGTTTTACGGATGAGCTTGCTGCAAATCAAGTTGAACAGCATTGACAGAATAATCAGTTGGTTGCATTTTTCCAAACGCCCTGATGACATTGGGTGTCAAATTCGTGAACATCAACGAATTTTGACTTTTGTTGAACACAGTTTGTATATGGGGTTTTGCAGGTTTTCTTGCATTCTTCACCCTTCTTTTTGGAATTTGGTTAGCTCGAGCACTTTTGGAAACATCCACCTACAAGAAATACTCTTGGGGAAAAATACCTAACCCACTAGCGAAAGGAAACTCATGGGGAGCTGCTAATGGGAATGACAGCATGCTTAACGTATCAGCGGATTTGCAAGATCTTGTAATAGTTGTAGGGGAAAAAGGTGGGATAAACTAACTACTCTAAGGTAATGAAAGCATAGCAGGGAAAAAGGCCGGAGAAGTAGCTACTTGATGCTGAGGCATCAGAGACACAAACTGTTGACTCAATGGGCTAGGATGTGTTACCATTATTTGCACCTCAGGGGTAACGGACATGGGAGGAGGTGAACAGGGACCCCTAGGGGAACCAATGTTGACCTGACTCGAGTGACCAGTGAGAGTAACAACTAACACAAGTGACATGGAAGAAGCAGACGTGGTGGAAACTAAAGACAGAAGAGAGAGAAGAAGGGGACAAATGTACCTAAGTTTCCTGAAGATTTGTAGCAGATACCACTACCTCTTCATGTTGTTCTCCTCCTCTTCTTGCCTTCTCAATTTGAGGTCTCTTCTCTTTTGGGGAATCATCTAGGTCCAAAATAACTCTTCGACGATGCCTAACAGAACCTGACCTCTTCTTGCTCGATCTAGAGGAGCTAGTTGGCTTCGACAACTATGTATTTGAAGAGCTCTCACATTGTAATTGTTGTCCACTAACTGTCTCTCCTTGCATAGGACCTTCTTGAATCATTGAAGCCTTTTGGGCTACTTCTTCTTCATGCTCCAGAACTGCACTTTCTGCCTCACAGCAATGCTTGGACCCCGAGGGGTTGGGAGAATCATCACTGTCTGAATACTCATGACACCAGATATCATCAAACCGATTGTCTGAGTCCACTTCCTGAAATAGGCCATTAGTCTTTTTGATCTCCTATCTATAAATCCAAAAATCTTTGATCCTTTTAGGCTTCCAGCCAAGCCTCGTTAATTGGTTGTAGAGGAATTGATTTATTACATGGTTTGGATTAGGCCTGGCCATTATAGGATAAAAATTTAGCCAAGGTGGTCAACCTAAGCTAGAAGGGATGTGCTCAAGGCCGACATATAATCTCACATTTCTATCATCTGTATTTCGTCGAGGGTCCCAAAATGATCGAGGCTAGTGAGAAATCCTAATTCCTACCTCTGCTAAATTTCCCATCGGATTATAGTGCCATGTTTCACAGATAATCACCAATCCAAGGTGACCTAACTTAGAATACAACACTTCAAAGCTATTCACCCTCAGATTCTTCTTCTTGACCAAAGCTACAGGGCCAAACATGATTGGTAGTGTTAGATCAGAAGTCAAATGCTTTCCACCCTAGTAATCATTTTCAATACTACATAGTTGCTTGAAAACCTCCAAGGCCAGCACCCTATCTGAAACAAAACACAGGATCCAGAATGGCTCTTGGATGAAACCCTACATGCGGAGCATTGTAAAATCTAAACCAAAGAACCAGTCACAAGGTAGTACAAGGCCACTCATCCATGATATTTGACTCTATGTCAAGCGCCCGGACAACTTACCTCCCGTTTGATCCA
This sequence comes from Sequoia sempervirens, assembly GCA_007258455.2. Lineage (NCBI taxonomy): Eukaryota > Viridiplantae > Streptophyta > Pinopsida > Cupressales > Cupressaceae > Sequoia > Sequoia sempervirens. The sequence goes on along the minus strand of VDFB02271358.1, from coordinate 190,623,592 downwards.
AAGCTCTTAAGGTTGGAGCTAGGAATGCGTCTAAAAATGTGTAATAATCAAACAAATTTGAGAGGACAGGAGTCCAGGTTGAAGCTAGTTTTCTAGCGCCATTTTCATCAAATACAGCCAAGGGCATAAATTGCTAGAAATAATCAGGGTTCTGATGTAAAATCATGTAAGCCAAGAAAGAAGAATACCTGAACTTAGAACCATGCTCAAAATCCTTCAATTGTCAGCACATCCTTTCAACAATGACTTTCGCAAAGTCCATCAGTAGAGGCTCCTTATTCTTTTTCAACATAAAGCCTATGCTCATCTGGAAGTCTGAGACTTCCTTATCTGTATTCAAACCACATACCAACACCAACATAGAGAAGACAGAAGCCAAGTCTGCTTTAAAAGCATCCAAACTAAGAGGAAAGCTAGGAGGAACATAATTATCTGATGGATTACCCATTTCCGCATTAAAAAATTGTTGCGCTGCTCTTAGTGTCCTCCAGTAATTTGGGAATTTGGGAAGATCAAAATCTTCAACACCCTCAAGAGCATTAAGAGGGATGTACAACATATTTTGGAGAGCCTCATGACAGATAACCACCATGAAATTATGGCATTTATAGTCCCTAAATTGGCATCAAAAATCTTAGCATAGGCAGCCACCATTTCTAGACAGTAGTGCACTAAAGGAACCATGCATTGAGGGAGCCCGCAATTCCATAGTCGACTAGGAAAAGGATTAGTGAACCTTTTCATCTTTTCGCATGTAGCATCTCTTAAACTTTTGGGGTTCTAAGATAACTCTGGGTCTCAGACATTATCCCAATCTTCTGAAACCAAACCCTGATTTCTAGGAGTAACTATGTTTAACATTTTTTGGTCCACCAGCTTAGTGTGGGTCCATGAAGGTTTAGCAGGAATACCCGAAGTTGCATAAGAAACCTAGGCGTAGATATTCATGCAAGGTGCCTACATCCTTCGTTCGTCAATGTTGTTAGCAGTGATAACCTGACTCGAGTTCTTTGCAATTTTAGCCATTTTACCTCGTATTTTAGGACTCTGCTACCTAGCTTTTTGAAAACCTTTCTTTGTCTCTGCAAATGATTAAGGCAATTACATGCTTTGCCAACCATGCACGATTAATGCCTTTTGCACAATGATCCTATCTGCCTTTTTTATTTTCAAAAATATCAGATTAGCAAGAGGACACACTATCTTTCTTGTTGATTATGCCATGCACCACTAAACTTTTCATTCATGTGAAGAGGCTGCCAACTCGCCAAAGGATTCCACACATTAAGAGACATAACCTCACATACGGTGGCTCTATTTTTTTCTTGGAAAAGGCACCAAAACAGTAGCGCCATATCTTTTTGCAAGCTTTTACATTTAATGATTACTTGATTACACCAGGGCACATCAACCAATGACCTCACCTCTAGAGATTTGCTTTGATTTAACTGGGACAGAAACATTTCTTATGGCGATAACTGGCTCCCTCTCTTTTTTCTAAAAATTTAATTTGAACAAATTGACATTGCATTTGATTACTTTCATTATTTCACATGAGAAACACAACTTGTATAGGATCTTTCATGTCATTTGCCTCTAACATAAACATACCTTGCTAAAAAGGTAAATATCTCCCTATCTATGAAAGGACCCCTTGGCATTCTGGCAATCCACATTAGCACTTAGTGTTTCTTAGCAGCTGGCCTTAGAATATAGTTGATAGCTTTAGTGCTTAGAGAGGGTAGTGGTAGTCATGTAAACACCAATTAGGCTTACCTGCAAGAAGACCCAAGCTGCCTTCTTAAGAAAATTTAGGTGTAGGCATCTAAAACGCATGACTGGCATGAAGAACCTTCTATATGTGAAAGCCATAAAGTGGGTTCTAGGCAGAGACTATGTAGAATATGAGGACCAGTATAGAGTGAACACCAGTATCACTTCTCACTTTGTAGCTTCTCTATTAGACATTGGTGTTTCTAAGAGGAAGATTTTGAGGCTGACGAAGCACGTATTTTCCAAATGCTACCTGGGGAATTTGGAGGATGTCGTGAGGGCTGTCGAGATCAGTCGCAGAATCCCATTTGTCTGCAACCTACGTCGACTTCTTGAGGGAGGAGGACCTATTCCAACTAGGCCCTTTCTGCGTGGCTTTGAGCTTGAAACTCACAAGGAACATCGCCATAAAGTATGTGCCACCTGCCATTTCCTGATGGCGATGCACAACATTGAACCCTTTAACGAAGTGCAATGGTATGAGAATTTCTAGAGGATAATGTTTCTTGATCATGTGCCACCTGTTGCCATTGTCAAACCCTAAAATGCCTAAAAAGACACCCAAGAGACCTCCCTTCCTTTTTGCATTTTGAAAAATCCTTTGCAACACTTGTCAGCGATCATATATGTATTTTTTGGAACATGGCTATAAGCCTCGTTACATAATATGTATATAGATGTAAATATCTTTATAATCAATACAATACATATATTTCCTATATTTTGGTTTTTCTTCATTTTATCTCATTTACATGCATCAATGTGGTTGTTGATTTTAAGAAAGCACCGAGAATGACCAAAAACTAACAAAGCAAGGAAAATATATACATATTTACACACCCACTGCAAAAGCTGAATTAATTGAATTTCTTGAGGTGTATTCCATTAATTGGAATACCCAAGGCCTCACCCTCCATTGTTTCCAACTTGAATGAGTTGTGTTGCTTGCACTATGTGATTTTGAATGGTCCTTCCCAGAGACTATCAAACTTGCCATGTTGACTGGGCTTCACTCCGCACTCATTAAATTTGAGCACCAAATCTCCACATTGCAGACCCTGGTTAAACATTTTCTTGTCGAACCATCTCTTTACCACCTACTGGCGATTAGTCATTGCCTCGAGAGCATGCTCTCGTTTCTCCTGAACCTCAAGTAATTCTTCCAACCGCACCTCCATTGCTCCATTTTTCTTAATTTCAAGAGACTTGAGTAATTGGATTGCTAGGATTTCCATAGAGATTGGCAGTAGGGCCTCCTTCCTGTATACCATCTCGTAAGGGGATGCTTTCAATATTTGCTTGGGCGTGATACGATCTACCCATAGTGTTGTCTGGAGGTGTTTATGCCACTCCTTTTGATGTTCCAAACCTATTTTCTTGATCAACCAGAGAAGGTTCTTGTTGGTGGATTCGATAAAGCCATTTCCTTATGGATAGTAGTTAGAGGATGTCTTCAGGAAAACTCTGTATTTTAGTGCAAATTGGCTGATTTTGGAGCCAAGAAAGGCTCTAGAATTATCCAAGATAATTGTCTTTGGTGGGCCAAACCTGGCTACCAGTTCTTCCAGAAAGCTCACAATTTCTGCCTCAGTCGTATTTTTCAAAGGTATAGCTTCAGTCCACCTAGTGAAATAATCAGTTGTCGTCAGGATCCATCTATGTCCAACTAAGGAAACCACGTTGATCATGCCAATGAATTCGAGACCCCATTGAGAAAATGGCTCTTCCACTACAATTGGTTTCAGGGACATGGAAGCATTTTTCCTTCTCCCAACAAAAAATTGACACTCATTGCAAGACCTCACCAGTGAATATGAGTCCTTAAACAACGTCGTCCATAAATAACCAACCCGCATAATCTTGATTGCAGTAGTTTTTGTTGAAAAATGTCCTCTGGATGGGTCGCTGTGGTACTGCTCCAATATCCTTTTTGCTTTCTCTTGTGTCACACACCTTAACAAGACGCCATTGAAGTTCCTCTTGAAAAGAAATCCCTCCAAGAGTACATAGACATTATTCTGTAGTTGATAAAAATGTCTTTTAAATGAAGGGAGATCGGTTGGGTACTTTCCTATTTGCATGAAATTAATTCTATCATCCAGCCAATCATCTCTAGAACCTTCCTTGTTCAGCAATACAGGTTTTGGGACTTCATCCTCAATCGTTGCTTCATTGCTTCCAGCCAAATACTCACACAGACCCTTCCCTTTCACAGTCTTAACTGGTTTGATCTCAATGTCATACTCTAGAATCTTGGTTATCCAGTTAGCCTGCTTCTCAGTGATTTTACCTTCCATTATATATTCACGCACGCTAGGGTGTGGCACATGAACAATCACCTTGTTACATGATATGAGGTGCCATAACTTTTTCAACCCCTTAACAATAGCAAAAGCTTGCTTCTCCACAAAATTGTATTTCACCTCATAATCTTTTAGAGTGCATGAATAGAAGGCAATGGGAAATTATTTCTTATCTTCATTATCTTTTTGCATCAGGACAGTAGCGATGCTAGTGCTACCACCAAAGACGTACATGAGGAATTCTTTCGACAAATATAGATTAACCAACACGAGAGCAAAAGAGATGGCTTCTCTAATCTGCTCGAAAGTTTTTCTGGCTTCCACTGTCAATTTGAAAGCTTGGTCCTTTTTCAACATCAATGTGATGGGCCAAACAATCCCTACGAAGTCCAGTATGAACCAGCTGATGAAGTTAACCTTGACCAAAAAAGATTGAACTCCTTTTTTGTTAATGGGTAGAGGGAGATCCTTGATTGCTTTAAACCTTTTTGGGTCAATGGTGATACCTTCCTTCAAAATGACATAACCTAATAGCTTCCCTTGTGGAACCCCAAACACACATTTCTTCGAGTTTAGAGAAATTTTGAACTCCTAGCACTTCTAGAAGACAAGCTCGAGATGATCAAAATGATCTTCAACAAATTTTGAGAAAATCGTCAGGTCATCTAGATAAATAAGAATGATCTTATGTATCAAATCCTTGAAAGCAATGTCCATAGCTCATTGGAATGTGGGTCCAACATTTGAAATTTTGAAGGGAATTTTAGCATAAGCATATGTTCCCCACTTGGTGGTAAACATTGTTTTGTGTTGGTCCTCCTCTTTCACCCAAATTTGATTATATTCAGAGAAACCATCTAGCATTGAAAACATTTCAAAACCAGCAACTATTTGCATAATTGCCTCCATGGAAGGTGGAGAGTAGTGGTCCTTTAGAGATTCTCTATTTAGGTCTTGAAAGTCAATGCACAATCATATATCACCATTCTTCTTCTGGACCGACACCAAGTTGGACACCCAAGTATTGTGCTTGATCAGGAATACTATCCAAGATTCAATCAACTTTTGTAGTTCTTAAGCCATTAACGACTCGATCTTTGGATTTACTGGCCTCTGCTTCTGTCGTATGATTTTTTCCCCCTCTAGTAGTTCAATGGTGTGTTGGATAATCCTGAGATCATATCCCTTAAGATCCTCATATGACCATGCTACCACATCCAGATACTTCTCACAAAAATATTTCAACCTTTCTTTGTTCTTCTACAAGACTCCTTTTCTAACCTTAAGCTTTTTATCCTCTCTGATGTGCAAATCGGCATAATCGCCTTTATCAGCTACAAGCTTTCTCTTGTATTTTCTTGCATCATCAGAATCAAACAGATTCTCGAGAGTAACCAAACCTCTAGGGAGCTTGTTTGACTTAAGTTGGATCACTTGATCTTCATAGGCCTCAATGATATTTGGCTGTAATTGGTCAAAAAATTCTCCAAACAACTAGAGAAATGATTCAATATGAGAATCGCTATCAAACACTTGCCAGTTTTGATCATTATTTGGGACTGTAGGCCACACAATTACTCGCACTGAATTTTTGTTATAAATCAACTCGAAAGTTGGCTCAAACTGGGATCTGATAGTTGCCATTCAGTCTACTTCAGAGTTCTGCTCTCTAGGTACAGCTTGGATGTTGAATGCCTCAAAGCCTTCAATCAGGTCCTAGACCCTATGTTGGTATGATCACATATGGACATTCTTGGCCATTGATAGCCCTTGGATTTGGTTAACCACTAGCTCTGAATCTATGAACACCTGTACTTGCTTTGCACCCATTCATTTTGATAAACTCAAGCCATGGACAAGGCCCTCATACTCTGCTTCGTTGTTCTAGCATGCAAACTAGACACGGTATGACCTTAAGATTTTTCTTTTGGATGGAGATACCAAACATATTCCAGTGCCAACCCCTACTATGCATCTTGCTCCATCAAAGTGCAAGGTCCATCATTCTGAGGTCCCTTCACTTTTGGACTCCTTAGTCACTCTGGGCATAATCTGATCTTCCTCATGTATGACGTATGTTCCTAGCCTCGTTGCATGATAGTTTCCAAAAGGATCTAAAATTATAAATTCATTCAAGAGAGCTTCTTCATTCTCAGTCTAGGAACTGCTTGCTTCCTCATCCTCCAGAAGTTTGACATTAGACATCTCTTTCGGGGTAATGGAGGTATGTGTTGCCTCAAAATTGATCATGGCTTCATCAACCACATGCTCAGAATGCAAAGGTTCCGCCAGTATCTTCATCTTAGCCCCATGTTTGGTTCTTAGTATCAGGTATGCCTATTCCAAAGAGATGTAACCTCCAATATTTGTAGTGAATTCTTGGGACAGACATATCCCGAACATAGGAGGGACGTCAATGAGCACAATGTCTTAGTTCACAGTAATGTTGGGGCATGCAAAAAATGTCATAGGAAATCCTTTGATTACTCCAACAGTTTCAACCTTGTTCCCATCAAGTTGCATAACTCCCTTCTTAAGGGGCTCATATTTGAGTTCTAGAGCTTCAACTACTTGCTTGGGCATGACGGTGGTGCTAGCACCAGAGTCAACCAAACAATTATGTAGTAGTTTTTTTACCAATGATAAGCATTATATAGAAAGGATTAGGTTTAGGCTTACCCTCTTTTCCAACTAGATTTTTCGCTAGTTGATTTTCCAAAACTCTATCTGAGCTTGGATTGGCTACCTTATCTTTTGAAGGTTGCTCAAGCATCTTCATGCCCTCTTCTCCCAATAATGCCTTCTGTAATAGTAGCTTTTACTCTGGTATGGCTAGGATATCCCATAAGGAAACATTCGTAGAAGATTTCTTAAGTTGTTCCACCATGTTGAATGGAATTCGTGGTTGATGAGCTATGGTAGTTGGCTCCTTCTACCTTGCAACTAGAACATCTAGCTACTTGGCAACTGTCGAGGTGGTCGGAGGAGCTTTTTCTTTCAAAGGAGGTGGGTTCTTGGAACCTGGAACAGTGGCCCCAAACTGCTACAGAACTGATGACACAGTTGTCGACGGACTGGGCATGGGATTAGGTGTCCCTTTAGTTTGCAAGGTTGTGAATTCTCTAGTGAGCCTCTACTTGGAACGAGTATTGTAATTTGACTAAACTTGCAGTGCCTGGGCTAGTGGAATGTCATTCGGGAATGCCAACTCCTCTTCTTCCATCCAAGAAAAGAGTTTCTGGTCTGGTGTTATCTCTAACTCTTGCTCTATAGACATTCCTTGCATTTGAGCAGTGAGAACCGCATTCTCCATTTGTTGAGAGGTGTAGGCATGACCTCCAGAGTCGGGCATGATGCCTTGACTACATTGTTGTACTATCTTCTATTGTAAATTCCCTCACAGGAAATTTTGGGGCATGTGTGTGTCATTGCAAGGGAAGCACCATGGGTTAATCTCCTCAACAAGATTATTTTGTCCCAATGTCATCTCTTTACTCATACTAGGATAGATAGTCTACATCGGCATAGTCACGGGAATGAGTTGAGTACTCTATTGAGCTTGGGTATTACTGCACGATCTATCTTGCCATTGATTCTGCTGAAAAGGAGGTTTCCCACCTTGGTAGTTTTGGTAAGCAGGCTTCTGGTAGGAATATTGTCGTTGCTTCATACTAGTTAACTTGTTTGTCACAATTCACAACATCTCTTTCATGTCATTCACCTCAGTCGCTAGGGGATTAGGCACTGGAGCCACGGTCGGCGTTGTTCTCGGGTACACATACATAGACTGGGGGGCACGGGAACGTTGGTCAAAGCTACCTCTGGTTCTGCTACGGTTGACTCCAAGAACACTGGCATAATAGGTCATGGTGCTAACTTTTTGGCGGCAATAAGATTGTTCTCCATAGTGACAGCAAGGCTATATGCATCAGGTAAGGCATTTTCGCTGAGAGATTGCAACATCACAAAAATATCAACATGTATAGACTTCAGATAGAACATCAACGCCAGATCTAAAGGTTGTCAACTGTCGATAGGGACCCTCTACCAAGTTGAATGAAACCAAGCATTCAAGTTGGCCAAAGCTTCATGAGGAGCCCACTTTATATTAGCCAGCTGATGATATAGCAAAGATCTATCACCATTATTTGAGAAGTGCTCGTAGAAAGGATTTTTGAGTTGATCCCAATTGCCAATTATATTACCCAGAAGAGTATGATACCAATCCAATGCCTTTCCTCTGAAAGAGGTTGCGAGCAACCACAAAGCCACATTCTGGTTAGTAATGCCATGAACCAGGCATACATCAGCCACATCTTGCAAGTGCTCCCCTGGGGTTTTTGCATTGTCCCCAATGAATTTTGGGACAGCCTTTAAAGCAGAAGCTAGGATTGGAGCCCAAACTGTGGGTGGTAAAGGGGCTATCAAAGGGCTATCAACATCCCAGGCTACAAAATTTCTAGGTGCCTGCACCATCTATGCAAGGGGTGAAGGAGAAGTAGGAGGTGATGGAAGTGATGTGCTAGCTTGTTGACCTCTTGCCCCGATTGAAACTAGCGGCAGTACAAGCAGGCCAGGGATTCTTGCCATTTGAGATCTAGTGACAGGCCTATGGCTCATACACAACAACATTAAAAAGAATATTACTATTCTATTTCTCCTGAAAGAGAAAGATAACACATGGAAATCTAATTCCTCAGGTCCTAGTAATTGGTTCTCAATTATGTTGATTTCACTCAGTGATTGATATAATTGTAATGTTCAAGGGGCCTTTGTTGGTAACAAAGAACAAGAATGCATAGCATCAAGTAGTCTACGTTTGGGGGGTTTTAAATAAAAGAAAAAGATAAATTAGAGCTTTAAATCAAAGAAACGTGAATAAAATTCTTACACATCCATACATGCATATTAATAATGAGTGTTATTCCACCTATCCACAACTATAGCAGGATGCAATCCATAGGATAAACTATGCTACTGCATACATCCATAATGCTAATTTAGATACCATCAATAATCACTAAACTTCAAACAAATCACCCACTCATCATCCAAAACACAGATCAAATGAATACAATAACAATTTAATTCACAGATAATCCAATGATATGATCTTGAATCCAGTTCCTTCTATTAACTTTCATCAAATAAGGAACAATTAAGCACAGCAAAATCACTAGCATATGGATTGATCATGTACCATTAACCTTATCAAAATGGATCTAAACTTTAAAATCATGAAATGAAAACTGTAAAATAATCAAGCCTTTTACTAAACTTTTTAGATTATCTTTCTAAAACATTAAAATCTTAGATCTAGTTTTTCTCTTCTATCACCAGGTGGCTAATCTTTCTTCAATTAGCCGACCTTTACAAAGTAGATTCTAAAAGTACATATAGAGTGCCACATGCACAAATTTCTCAATTATCAATCAAGATCCACAATTCATGGAGTCAGAACTGAACACGAAAGTGGACTAAAGAACCCTTGTTTTCAAGGTTGATCACTCTATTGTACAAAAAAGGAAATTTGATACCCCAAGAAGGAAGTGAAACCCATGGATCAGACTCAGAGTTGAACTTATGTCAAAATCCACAAAAAGAGGAGAAGAGTAGATGGAGTATGAGGCAAAGAGTTAGTCAGTTTTGCACTGAATGCTCAAGGATGTACTCATCATAACTGGAGAATATCTGTTGAAGAGTATCCAAATCTGGGCCATCCAACTAGTCACCTTCAAATTTGATTCTTTCAAATTCTGTAGAAACCAACCTTTGCATCTCCTTTAACTTGATTAGCTCCTTTCTAGCAATTCTTACCTCTTCCCAGATATCCATAAACTTATACAACAGTAAACTCTCCCCATCATCTCCCTTTTGCATGATTTCTTCCAACCTACTCCTCCATCTCTCCCTTAGTTTATCCAATGACAGGCCTTCTTTATTGGAGGAATCTAAGTTGATTAAAATGGCTACAACCGCCTCTAGCTCAATCATCTGTTGATTCAAGTCCTTACTCATTTCTCAGACTTCTTGATGTCCATGCATAACTCTTGAGTTATACCTTATGATGCTCATAGATTTCTCCACAAAATCTTCATTGCCCTACTCAAGAACTAAATATTCTAACAAGGTGGATTTGGGCACTTTGCTGATGTCTTCAAGCCTTTTAACATATTCCTTGTATTCATCATCTTGCTTATCCAGATCCTTAGCTTGCTGGTCTAGATCTTCTGATGATTCAAGAGCAGCCTTATGAATCTTAGAGCCTTCAAAAATAACATCATCAACCTCCTGGTTGAGCTTATCCAACCATTTACCCATCATCCCTACCTTTCTTTTCATCTGAATCAAATCATTTGCTTCCCTCTTTGTTAGCAAAACTAGGGATTCAGGAAGAGTAGCTTGTTGAGAAATGGGACTTGAAACATCTTTCAAGAAACCATGGAGCTGATCCAATTGAGCCTTAAGCTCATCCTTCCTTTGCTTATCCTTGATCATCTGGGTTTTGGTTGAAGAGGCCGCAATATCAATCAAACTCATTTGTTGATTTCTTGTAGGCTTTCCCAAATTTACTACCCCCAACTGATAATCAGTGATTTGCATGTCATCACGGCTCTTCTCCATTACAGGTATGGCACATTCAGCAATGATCTCTCCAGCATCAATGAGTCTAGTAGAGTGAAGAACCCGGGCCTTCTTTTTAGGTTTCTCTTTCCCAATTTCTTTCATCATTTCTTCCCAATTCAATGGATGCGGTTGGACACCTTGTTTTCTCTCCAAGTCTAGTTTTAACCAAGTAGGAGCAATAGGAGTAGTGGCTACCTAGGCTGAAGAAGAAGCAATAGTAGTGGAAGACAGAGGTTGCAACAATGTAAGCCTTGGTTGAGAATCCACTTCCCATACATTTTGTTGATCACTTTGCTCCCTTTCTTGTGTTGAATTTTCTGCTTCCTCTTTATCCTTTTGATCTTGCAACCTCTTAGCCTCCGGCTCCTTCTTTAAACATTCCTCTTCCTCTTTCTTCTTTTCCAACATTTGATCTTGTTGCTTCTTCAGCTCTTCAACATAGTCCCATGCCTCCTTGGACTTCTTCGCATGTTCAGCAATCTCAACAACCTCCTTTTCCCTTTTCAAACGTTCTTGCTCTTCCCTTTTTCTATAGGCCTCTTCTTGTTCCTTGAGCTTAGCTTCAATAACTTCTTTTTCTCTTCTTTGCTGAGCCTTTTCCTCTTCAAGATCATGAATTTTCTGTTGCATTATCAACCTATCCCTTTCTTCTTGAATTTTGAGCTCTTGCTCCTTTTGTTGTTGTTGTTGTTGAGCTAACTCATCAGCCTTCACCTTATCTTCCAACTCCTTCTGCTTGACTGCCAACTCAAATTGTGCCCTGGCCTCCTCTTCTTGTTGCTTAGCTAATGCCTCAGCTTGTGCCTTAGCATCAGCTTCCCTTTTAGCATCTTCAAAGAGTTTCCATTGATCTTCTTTAGTCAATATGTGCTTAGTCCCTGCATCATCTGTCATATCAAAAGATGTTAATGTTGGATGCTTTTTATCAGATGTAGTATTTTATGAATCTGTTTCAATATTATGTATCTCAATTTGATCCTCCATTTGTTTTAAAACCTCAGCTTCATCATGGAGAGCTCCCTTGGGTGATTCTTGACCTAACTCCTATGCATTAGAGGGCTGAGTAGGTACCTCTCCTGCAGCAGATGTAGAAACACCCACCTTCGCAATTGTTTCATCTTCTTGTACCTCTGGAAGGTCTTGAGGAACCACCTCCTCTTCTTGTGCACTAGAAGGCATAAACTCTAAAGGCTCCTTAGGTTCCATCCTTCTCCTTTCCCTCTTATATCTTTGGGTGGTACCTACAACCTTCCTCTTCTTAGATGATGTAGCCTCAGCCTGATTAGCCTTCAAACTCACCCATTGAATACTCCTATCGAGCACTGGTCTTTCAATCTACATTATGTCAATTATCTCATCTGCACTCCAATCTATTGGATCAAGATCCTTAGTCCCAATCTTGTCTGCATCATACCTGGGATCCAAAACTATCCCATCATCAGATAATGTGTTGGGAATGTCTTCTTTTATCCCAAACTCAATCATAAGTGGGATAGGTATCCTTTCATAATTCCTCCTCTGAAGGTCATATTCATCTTGCAAGTCCTCCAAAAAATTCTCCAACAGATTGAAGTGCTTCTCAAAGACACTGGGGAGCAAAGCCCTCAACTTGTGTTTGGGGTCATAGCATTTCCTGGTAGTGTACAAGCCCAACTTCAAATAAACTAATTCATCACAAACAACCTTAGTTGCCTGAATGTGTGGACATCAAAAGGCCCCCAGCTTCATTGGAAATTTATGGCAACCAGTCTTGTGTTTGTTGCCGAACTGGAAATTAACAGCCAAGGCTTGATAAATAAACTCCATTAGGATGATTCTCTCACCACAACACCTAGGTAGCAAATGGGGATGACCATCAAAGCCTGCTAACCTGAAATAGGTGAATGTGGGGTACTGAATAAACCAATGCCCCCATTCATTCACAAAATCCATTGCCTCCCTGCTAAGTCTATACTCAACATCACCATTAAGCTTGTTGATAATGACATAAAGAAAGGCATCATTAACCCTTCTATAATGTTGCTCTGATGCCTGCAAGGTGAGTTGGTTATAATACTCCCATACTCTCTTCTATCCTTGGGCTTCCCCCAATATACCTACTGTCTGAAGTCCAGGAAAAATCCCCACTTGGGCAGTTGCATAAACCACATAGGAGGTCATAAAGAAATGCTTGGTTTCTCTCACCTTTATCATCTGATTGTGAATGTTGTCCGATACTATCATTGACCAATCAAATTGTTGCCTCCCATCCAAAATAGTTTGAATAAAAGGAAACATCCATTCTTTAAATAATGAAGCATCCCTTTACCAAACACCTTAGAGAGGAACATGATCATATCTCCAATTTCTTAATAAATTCCTCCCTCTTAGGCTGGTTTGGAAGTTTGGTCAAAGACTTTTTCTCCACTCTCATCCAAGTCTTATTCATATGAAACTGATTCCTATCCTTATTATCACTATAAAGCTTTAAAGCCTCTGCTTCATTCAATTGCTTAGGATTCTTGGGATTAGGTATATTAAACAAGAATTTGATCATTGGAGTCATGAAGTCAATAATGACATCACCCTTTACATCCACACACTGCCTAGTAGCAGGGTTATATGCTCCAGTTGCTACAAGAATCAACTTTGGACATTGGACAGATAGGAGAAAGAGTGCAACATGTGCCAGTCCCGACTGAATAATCCTTTATGTCCTTCCTGTGATCTGCTCCTCAGTGAATGTCTCCTCATGCAACTCTTCATAGTTGAAAGGACCCAAATTGGTGTCAGTTATGTCAGTCCAGTCGGAGTCAATTTTGCTAGCTGTGAGGACAGCCTCCCTATGCGTACATCTCAAGGTATATGGGAGTTGTTCCACTTTAATCTTCTTTGGCCTAACTCCTTGCCATGAAGTTTCACCTGGTTGGCTCCTTTGAGAGGCCTCATCCGATACTGCCGACATCTCTTAATACTGCAGCAATTTCCTATATTAGATGAACAAAACATCTAAGTTACTCAATCATATAATCACTGCTCCATCCTCCTAAGATAACATTTGGTCAAACTATGCCTTTATCAGAGGTGGAACCATAGAAGCATTAGGCATAGACAATGTTTCTCATCATGTGACGAGGCTAGGATCAAAACTGGATATGGAGTAAAACAAAGTAAGAGGTGGAAACGGGACGGGAACCGAACTAGAACATGGTCGGTGGCAGGACCGGAATGGGGACAGAACCAAAACATGGTCGAAGGCAGGACCGAAACCGGAATCGGACTTGAAACAAATGTTAGCTACCAAGTTCAACTTCCTCTCCGGATCCGCTTCCAGCTAGAGTAAAGATAGTCATCATAATAATAAACGGGAGCGGATCAATTCTAGCAAACATAGAGTATTCAAAACAAGGCGGTCATATGAACCCTAAACCCTAGGTCACATGGGCCCCAAAGGAAACTAAAAATGGCTCAACTTAACCCTCCAACAACTCCTTCGTACATAAGTCATTAAAACCATGAACAAGTTATATTGTAAAACCCTAATTCGCTTGATACCCTATTTGCAAAAACTAGGGCACAACAAGAAACTCGTACGAACAACCCAAAACCGACGTGAGAAAACCAGAATAGGATCCCAAAAGTGAAAAGCATTACCCAAGCAAGGAAACCCCTTCAAAATTGAAACCCTAGTCAAAACTAGAGCATGACAAAATAGACCTGTCACGAAAGTGACAGCAGAACAAACAACAAAGCAAAAATGACAAACAGAAAAACAAACCCAATGAAATGGTATAGAACGAAAAAGAAAGAAATAAGCAAACAAAACAAAAAGAATAGAAAAAAACACCAACCAAGCAAACAAATTCATAGAATAAACCCTCCTACAAATATGCCAAAATGACACAAGCGAAAGAACAAAACAGAAGAAAGAAAAGCAAAAGAAACCTACCTCAAAACGCTCCTTAGGATTGACCAGAAATTCGCCAAGATTCGCTCCGCAATTCACCCCCGCGAGCAAATCAATTCTCTTGAGACTTTCCTGGTCGTGATTTGCTTAAACATTCACATAATAATAACAATGAGGCAATTTAAGCATAATTAAACCTTTAATTGTTAATTCACACGTGCAAACAGGTTGCATTTAATGTAATAAATGTGGTAGTTCGGGGACAGAGCCAACAACATGATCAGACAATTAAGTCAAGTCAACGGAACATCAAAAGGTAAGGCGAACACGGAGCCAGCTCAGAAACAAGATAAATAAGCTACACAAAGTTCCCTATTTCATTTCCAACCCCGGATCCAGCCCCAACAAAACGACTGACCAGCAAACGACAAACGAAGACGGGAGCAGAGAAAAAATTGAAAATGGAACTTTAACAAAGTTTGAAGTTCCATTTTGGTTCTGGATCCGGTCCCGACCAAAGGGAAAAGAACAATACAAGAACAAGGGAAGCAGGACCGGAACGAACACTGGACCCGACCTGAACAACAAAAAGTGAGAAAGAAAAAGAGCGAAATCAGAGTCGGGATGGGAACACAAAATGGAAGCTTAAAACTTCCCTATCTGAGTTCTAATCCTAGTTTCGTTTCCGCGCGAGCAAACAAACAAAACACAAGGAAATGACCAACAAACAGGAGAACAGAACAACCCAAGTGTTAGTAAAAAACAACCAACAAAACAAAGAAAAAAACAAAAGAGAAGGCGGAGTCAGAGTCGGAACTTTATCCGAACTAGAAACCTTGCAAGAGTTCCATGTTTAGATTTGGTTCCGGACCCGCCTCCGACAGAACAAAAGACAGACTTAGGAGGAAAACAAAAGAACTCCTAAGACCCAACCAAACAACCAAAGGCGACCAAAAAAAAAGACAAAAAGGGGGACCCATTTTATTCCAACACAAAATGGGGTGGTATTGCAAGGTATAACAGGACCTTCCAGGGCTTCATTCTCACTACTATGGTAACATTTTTAGGTAATTTTTTTAAAGTGCATAAATTTTCATTTACTTCAAAATTGTGTGATTAGATTAATCTTATTCTATGTCAAAATTTTACTTTGAGTTTATGGTCAAATTCAACATCTACAAGCACTAATATCAAGTCCACTTCATTGTTTTTGGCAAGTGGAACCTACAATTGCACTAAGCATATAAAGTTATAGATAATATACTATGGGGGAATTCTTTATTGAGTAATTTGGGGGGGTAATATTGTGGTGGTTGATTGCTTTATTTTTCTTAGTGTGTGTTCTTACAATGAGGAAATCTCAAATTGAACTCCTAACTCCATATAATTATGCTTCATGGAGAAATCAATATGGAATTATCTCATGGAAAAGGGTTTTCTAGGCCATCTAAAATAAATTATTTATCAACCTACTCATGATAAAGAATTGGAAAAATGGGATATTGATTGTGAGAAAACACTTGGATGCATATGTTCATTAGTCTCTTTTGATTTATAATTTCATATTGAATCATGCAAAACACCTAAAAAGGCTTGGGAGACTTTTGAGAAATTGTATGGTAAAACTGATAAGATTAAGGGATATCAAATTGATAATGATTTTGTGAATCTTGATCCTAATTTTTTTACCACATCCAAGACTAATTCTAGAATTTCAACTTGTTTTGGTTTCTAGTTTTAGAGTTATGAGTAAGAGAAGTTTGACTTAGCGATTTCAGACATTTCTAGTTCAATATATATGAGTTGATGAGTCTGCACTTCTCCACTGATTGGTTTTTGGATTAGCAAAGTTGGTGTTGGTAGATGTTAGATGAGTGTGCATTCTAGTTGGCATGATGTTTTGAGGTCTACGTGTTTGAATTTGGGTATATAGTTGGAGAATTTTTGTATTAGGTCCTCTAGGTGCTGACCTAATAGGTATGAAGGTATGTGAAGCTTAAATAAGTATTGTGGAGTTATGTTGGATTGCTCATAGGTCCATGCAAACCTATTTCAAAGTGTTTTGAAATTTTAATCTTGGCGTGAAGTGTGTGTGGATAGATCTTGAGCCGACAAGTTATATTTTGTGTATTGCATCTAATTATGCCGACCTAATTGATGTTATGAGTGAAGTAGATATATAAGTTAGATATATTTTGATATTTTGAAGATAGAGGATATGTGATAAGATTTTTTTGAATGTGAATTGTGCTCATATACTGCAAATGTAAAGAAAAGTAGAGTATTAAGTCAAATCAGTATGAAGAGTTTTGAGTATGAATTATGAGCTTCAATGGAACTGTAGTCCAACATATTCTAGATGCATTTTGCAATAGTTCAAAACTTGGCTATGTGCCACAGTGTCTTCAATGTCTCTTCTTTTCTCAGTGGGAATTAAGTCCACTTGAACAGTGAGTCCACCTGCAGTGAGCACTTTTATAATATACTATAACCGATTATAATATATTCTGAGTTAATCCTCACTGTGGTTTTTCCTATTTTGGGTTTTCCACATAAAAATCCTAGTGGTCGTGTGTTATATGATGATATTGGATGTTTTCATGCCTTCTTTCATTACTATAATTGAATATGCTATAAGTATTAGATAATCAAATGTTTAAGTGGTTTAAAGGAATACTGATTCACCCCCCCGCTCAGTATTTTGGGTGTTCAACAATTGGTATCAGAGCTTGGTTCTTTGGAAGGAGCTTAACCGCTTGGGGAAGATCTTGAAGGTTGAACACATGGCTGTTAGAAGATTACCTACTCCTCTGGAAGAGATTCTTGTTGTCGAATCTATAGAAGAAGATATTGTATTTGATATGAATGGAGAACTCAAAGTTGCTCTTGAAGATCTTGAAAGAATTGAAGGAAAATGTCAAAGAATCAAATGAATGTATCAAAAAATTAAGGGAGTAAATCAATAAATTCAAAGAAAGGCATAAGGAGGTCAGTGAACAATTGAAGAAAGCTTGAATACAATGGTGAAAAGAAAATTTAAAGAATACACAAGGCTTGACAAGAAGTTGTGAATCTAAGATCAGACTTAGAAAAAGCAAGGAGTCATGAAGACAAATTGAAAATGAGTTCTACAAAGCTTGATGAAATGATTCCAAATATGAAAAGATCTAAAGAAAAATAAGGTTTAGGATTTGAAAAGGGTGAAAGTTCAAAATCTTATCAAACATTAAATGTTAAAAATAAGACTGAAGACAAGAAGAACAATGGTAAGTAAATCATGAATCAAAGGAATGTAGGTAGAAGACCACCAATCAAATAACCAAATGCACTAAGGTATCCATCTTTTAATGGTTTCTGTTATTTTTGTAATAAATTTTAACATAAGGCTATGGAATGTAGAAGTAGAATGAATCATAATGTTCCACCTTTTTTTGGTCAATGTTTTACATGCAACAATTTGGTCATAGAGCTAGTGAATGTAGAAGTCAAATGATGAATGACTATAACAATGGTCTAGAATGGTTCAATCTTTCAATGGCTACTGTTATACATACTATGAATTTGGGAATAAAGCCAATCAATGCATATCTAGAATGAATGGAAATAACATTGGTCAAAAGAATGTCATATGCTACAATTATAATAGGACTAGACACATTTCTACATTTTGCAAAAGCAAAAATATGAAGAAGGATAATTCGATAAAGAAGAATGAACCAGTACAAAAGATTGATCTGACAAAAACAAAGGAGATGGATAAGATTTGGAGAAAGAAGGAAGAGACCGAGGTTAAGGAAGAATCTGTACCAACATCTAGTGCAGATGTTTCCTCCATAAACTAAGTTGAGAGCTTTGGCTCAGGGGGAGCTTTATAGAAAATACTTTATCCCTTGCCAAATACAATGGTGTTGATGCCTCAGCACAATAATATTTGTGTTGAAACATAATAAGCTATTGAGAGGGGGGTTGAATTAGTAGATCTTAAAACTTAGCTCTTAAAACCTTTATGCATACTACCTCCTTAAACCCTTAGTCAATACTGCAGATTAATTCCTTTTAGCACTTTATGCATATTTACTAAACTAGCATAAAGATAAACATGCACACACACAAATTCCCATAACACGAGATATATGTAAAAAACCCAAGATGGGAAAAGCCAAGGTGAGAAATGCTGCTAGGATCTACTGTCCTAATCGAACCTCACAAGCCATAATGTTATGTTACAAGGTTTAAGGGCATCAACCCTAAGGAGACACCAATCCCCTAGTTTTAGGAGCACCAACTTAGTTATCTGATGGCACCAACCAATCAGATTTATAATGACAGTATTACAATTTTTTCTATTGAACACAAATCAATGTTGCAACTTACTTTGCAACTGCACAATACTTTGTTACACTCTTTGCAAATCACTTTTTGTTGTTGATGATGCAATCTCAATAACACATCACCTCTTCTTTTCAATCTCTTTCTCCTCTACACTTAGAACCTTCATTGTTTTATCCTCCAAATAACTTCCTAGATCTAAATCTCTAATTTTGTTTGGGTTCTACTCATTCAAAATGTGCATTCTATGTTTTCTCTACTACTCTCTCTCTTCTTCACTGTCTCAGCTACATACTCAACAAGTTATCACATTAAGTTGTTCTCTCACCCTCTACATTTGTAGACTATTCTCACACCCTTCACATGCAGATCATCTCCAATCCTCTATTAGGGTTTACCACACTTGCTATTTTCACCAGCAAGCTTCTTGTTCATCTCGAGCCTTATACCACCGTCCAGCTCATCCATAAATAATTGTCAAGGTTTACCAAATATCTTACTCTGTGCCATACCTCTGCATTGAACCTCATAACATTAAATTTTGTCATAAGGAATTTTCTAAGAATAACATCCTGCAAAACCCTAGAATCAAATATGCATTGAATATTATACTCTATTCAATTGATCTGATCTTGATCTTCATTGTCTTAGAAATATGTGCCATCGCTTAGTAGATAAAATCTTCATCGACATTGATCATAGGTGTAGTTGAATGAATTAAATTCATTCACAATGTCGGTTACTAGTAGAAACCCTCGTTACACAGACTTAGCCATTTGACATCTCCACATTTGAAGTTGGGCCGTTGATCCTATCTCTTAACGACATAATCCAATGTTCCTTGTTCATCATCACATCTTTTAAAACATTATTGTTGGATGAACCTTCCTTTAAATCTTCATCATTGATTATGGCTTCCTTTGTATACATACCCATCACATATTGCAGCTTTTCTTTAGGCATAATCATTAATTTTTTGTGATGTGAAGCACCTTAGCAATCACCGTTAGATCTTTTCCTTTTGATCTCCGTCGTCGATCTCCATCTCATGTCTATTACTTTACACCATTAAAGACACTCTATCATGTTGGGTTGAGACACTTTAGGGTCTCACTGATATCTACCTTTCTCTTCTATATCACTTGTGAAAGACATGGGCCCACACACGCCATCTTTCATCCATGTCATCGCCATGCAACTCACATCACCAACATGAGTTGGTATATAGAGCAATTGCTAGCCGCCACCTATCTACACATGTCACCTTCCAATCATCGTTGCCTTCCTATCAATTCCCACCAAGGTCTTTGTTAATCTTCCATCGTCGTGTCGAAGGAACTTTAACACCACTCACTATGATATTTATGTCTCCTTGATGAAGTTTTATCGGAATGTTGAAGAGGCTCAATATCTTGTTTTGCCAATCTTCATATGCAATTCATCACTTATCATGCAAAGCTTGAATTCCTTTGAATTCATAACTGTAATGAACTAAAGTCTTGCGATGCAATGTCAATTGTTGGATGTCTTTCATTTAATCTTAGCCAATCATCATGCATCACTTAAATCATTCCTCCTTATCACTTCACAATAGTGATGTCAAGCACCAAAGCAATGCAATAATTTGTTGCCACTTGAAAACATGACATCACCTTCCACTAACTCTTGATGCTCATCTCTCATCATAGAAATACTTTCTTCATACAGCTTCATTACCACAATGTGAAAAAATTGAGCGATGTAATATAACTTTTCCACCTATACACTACTGATGTCATCTTCCACTAACTCGTGATGTCCATCACTCATCACAGGATGCATCTTAACACTTCACTTCACAACAAAAATGTGAAGTGACTACATGATAATCATCAGATCCTCCATGCATTGATCTCCACTATTCATTGCTCATCATCCAAGGGATTCACAACAGCGATGTGAAACAACCAAGCGATATCTTGCCATGTGTCTGACTTGCATCTTCGAGACCCACCAGGTACTTTATCCTCCATCCAATAAAAACACTATTTGATCTCCACCATTCCCCACTCCCCCGCGAGGTATGGTTGGGGTCCAACCATAGGTGCCATGGGCTAGCGGGCGCAGTCGGATCTTCTTGATCACAGTCATTGATTATATTCCATCACACATCACTGAAGCAATTAACCTTTGGATTCCATTATAGTGATGTGAAGGATTTATGTGATGTAACCTTGTTCTACCATTTGTCTAAGGTGACATCATACTCCATTATCTTCCACTCATTTCCCATCATGAAAAGCATATTTTCTTTTGAAGTCATAACCGCGATGTGAAGGACTAAAGCGATAACCATTGGATTTCCTATCTGTCAACATACACCATCGGATATTCATCATGAGCATACAATGAATTGTGGAAAATATATCTTCCTTTGTCTTCACTACAACGATGTGAAGACTGGTTGCGATGCACACATAAACTATCAACCAAGAGACTCGATAAAGGGGTCGATCACATAATGATATTAATGACATAAGTTATAACTTATGCGATTGGTAACCTGTGATAGGTGGTCAACATCAAAATAGAATTTATGTTTGGGCACCATGACTACAACCCTAGGGTTTAACCAGTAAACCCTAATTCTGACTGAGAACACAAACAATTCCATTTTGAGCACATCCACCATCCTCTAGACCTGCAACTTATGTTTTTGAGAAGCTCTTGAAAAACCCACATCAAATCTACACTTTGTTTTCACTTCCAAATACCTGGAAGAACGTTTTACAAAATCATGTAATATTGCATGACAATAATGCAATATTTGAGAAATTTTCTAACATTTGCATAATCATGCTTCTTTCGCCAACATTCTACACAAACTCTTCCAGATATTGATCCTATGGTCTTCATGGCATCCAAGCACACCACTAAACTACCTTTATACATCAATGACACCTTTTGTCATCATGTCAATCATGCCAACAATCTCCCCTATAGGATCAATTTCATCTTCCCTCTGGTCTCTCCTATGACATCAATGACACTCTTATATTAATGCCAACATCCTTTATTTATAGGATCAGTTCCATTACACTTCTAGTCCCTCTTTTGACATCAATGACAACTATATTCCAACAATGTGGTGTAGGTAAACATGTTTGATCTTTTGGAGAAAATTTCTATAAAAAATGTTGAAATGTGGAAGATTATAGAGCATTTGAAGATAATTGTGCAAACAATGAAGGGTTTGATAACTTTATTGTTTAAAGAATTTATGGCGAATTAGGTCATGACAAAAGGATTATGACTACACTTAACCTAAAATCATTTGCAATCAAGTTCCCAAGCAAAGAAGAGCATATGAAGAGTAAAGTAGTGCATTTGAAGCGTTTGTGGACTTGGTGTGTACAAACCCTAGTTGGAAAAGCATTAAAAGGTATTTTGTAGTTTCTCTATTACCTTATTTTCTCTGAAATTTCCTTAAAAATCAGTTTTAGAATATTTTGAGATGGATGCACCAAAGGTTGTTGATGTATCTGAGAGACCACGACCTAAGTTTAGAAAGCATCTCGACAAATTCATTGAGGTCAACCTTGTAGGTGCTTTCTCGAGGGTTCCTTATGGATTTTTACACACAAAATAAATTAGAATATATATCCACAGTAAGCTTGAAGAATATGACCATTCCAAAATGGGGGATGTATGGATAAAGGGACTTACTGGTGACAACTTCACACTAAAATCGGAATATTAAATCCTAGTTGCAAAGAAGCTTGACATTTGGAAAGGGTTTCCTAAATTTTTCCACAATGATAAATGGGTGAGGATTAAACTAACCCACATTTATGATAATTTCTTGTGGATAGACCTACTTGAGATGATTACTAAGGAAGCAATTAAGGAATTCATAGGGTTGTGTGCCACCAAACGCATTCCAGTATTGAAATCTATCAAGAATGAGGTTGTAATGCAACTCACGAGTGCCACATATGAAAAAAGGGATTTGATAGTGAATAACATTAGAAATCTAGTTGTGAAGTATGCAACCATGATGATAGGCTACAAGTCGTATTTCTCCAACTAGGAGAATTTTGTATTTGTAATCGCAATCAACACAACCTATGAAATGGTTGAAAAAAGTGTTGATTATGATAATAGTTAATGGAGAATCTGAAACAAATAAAGGAGAATAAATATGCATTCAAGTATGGTACTTTAATTATTTGCTTACTTTTCTATTTCTTAAGAGAACTCCCTATCTAACCAAAAGTGTGGCATGGTTGAAAGGAAGACCTACTACACATCAGATTAGAGACTTTTTGAGAGGTCTTCATGACACAGAGGCACAAGATGAAGCACTTGAAGCTTTTTTTGTATTATTTCAAAAAAGAATGCAAGAGAGAGAAAGAATTCCATGTAAAATGGTGGACAAATACAAGAAAGATATTGTTTTTATGGTTTCTAAGGATGAATGTATCATACAAGCAGTTGAACTAAGAATGGTATGGATCCCAAAGATGGGGTATGAGATTAGTGAGCAGGAAATTACAACATCTACAGACTACATGCCCTAAGGACACCACAAAAAGAAGATATGACACCTATGAAGAAAAATCGATGGAGGTGCATATGGAGTAGAAACCAATAATAAATAAGGTTGAAAAGATAGATGCATAGTTTGCGGAGGACATGGGCTTCACAAAAGAGCAAGTGGAGCAAGCAAGAGCAAGGACTAGAGCTTTGAGAAGCTCATCAAGTACTAGAAGATCTGGAAGAACAATTATCACCCCTTATACCATTCAAAAGTTCTCTGGGACTAAGCCCCCTACAGGAGATAAGAGAAAATCAACTACAAGTCCTCCAGTGAAGGAGAAGACCCCTTCGGTTGTATAGAGTACAAGGCTTGAGAATAAGGCTACTTCAGTAACACCACCTACAACCCTTGCCAATAAGAGAATGAAGCAGAAATTAGTTAGAGAAAAAGTCACAAGTGTAAATGTTGAAGATGATGAAGAAGAGGAGGAGGAAGAAGGACCACGGTTGGATTGCAAAAGGAAAGGTGAAGTTCCACAAGGTGAAGCAAGTGTTAAAAGAAAGAAATTTGATATCATTCATACAAACAATGAAGAAGAAATAGAAAGGAAAAGAAAGCTTTTGTAGTCCACATGTGAGAGAAGAAGAAATAAGCCACCAAGAAGGTGTCACTAGAAAAGAAGAAAGCAAAAATAGGTCAAAAGAAGACACTAGGAAATAAATAGAAGAAGAAAGATCCAGTAAGAACACACACTCCCATGAAGTTAGAAGTACATTTCAATGGTATAATACAAAATAAGATGTTAGTATAAACTATAGCCCTATATAATGAAGTAGATGAGGTGGATAAGGCCACCATTGTAGAAGTTATCATTAAGTATATTGTTGTTCTTGAGGTTGACATGTGAAACGTAAAGAAACAAATACCTATGGATTTGTGGAATGTTTTGATAGAAAGAAGGAAAGAAGTTATAGATGAAGCGGTAAGGTTAAAATAATATGCATTGGAAGAGATAAGTGCTCCTCTCTTTGAGCAAAACAAATACACTTTGGCTACAATGTTCAATAAGGAACTCATAACTAAGCAAAGGGTGACAACCCTTATGGGTAGAGATCAAAATGATCTTGAGAGACTTAGAAAGGAGAGGATTGAAAAGGTAGAAGAGATAGCACAAAAGTTGGAAATAACTCTAGAGAGAAAATAGGAAGTGAATGTGGAGACACCTGCTCTGAAAGAAAATATTGAAGGTGATGTGCAAATGGATGATGCTCAACATGAACATGAGGCAAATGAAGAAGATGCATAGGATAATACACCTTTGGAAGTGGAAAAAATGATAAAGAAGAATGTTGAGGAAGTAGTGATCATAGAAGACATTGCAAAGAAGGATACTTCTCATTCGGTATCTAAAGAAAATGTTGAGAATATACAAGGAAAACTGAAGATAATTACTCCAGATAACACAGACTAGTCTATTGGAGAAGATAATGCAACTAAGGACGGTGATGCAAAGAAGAAGGATGACCAAGAAAATAAGAAGGAAGCTAAGGAAAAGAATGAAGATGCATCCAAAGATGTAAAAACTAAAATAGAGACACCAATGAGCTCTGGTAAGATGGAAAAGGAGTTGAAGGAAAAGACTGCGGAGAGTGTGAAGGCTATAGGTGAATCCTTTGACACCTTTGGAGATTCATTGAAGAACTTACTAACCATGCAAGTCAAATTCCAGCCTGTTGTATCAGAACAACTACTACAATTACCTATGCAGTAGGGGAATATGGACCTTGACAAGATTTCCCCACTCCAAAAGCTTTAGTTGGGAGATGTATTCCATGCATCTGCTTGAAAGGAGATAATAGAGACTCACAAAAAGAGTGGAGAGTTAATTGAGGAGGTAGTAAAGACACTACATGAGGCCATACCCGAGACTACAATTGATAATTCATTGTCGGGTATGGAAAGCCTTAAATTGTTGATTTATTCATTTAAAGAATATGCCTCCAATTTTGAAGAAATTTTAAAGAAGAAATTGGAAGGAGAAATGGAGAAAAATATGAGTGAGAAGAGGCTATTGGAAATCATAGGAAAGTGTGAACATGCACACAACAAATTCCAAGATAGTATTAAGGGTGCATAGGCTTGCATGGTTGAGGCCAAAGCCTTATTTTAATTTTGTATGAAGTGGTCCAAAGCCACAAAGAGTATGAAAGATGAAATGGAATCGATTGGGTCACAAATAGATAAAACTTCTAGTGCATATGATCTTGCACAAGACCTAAATGGAAGCATAAGATCAATGATTGAGGACTTGCATGAGAAATACTTCCAACTGCAAGGACAAAGGGAAAATATTCTCATGTAATTTGGGAACATAAGGGACTTGGTGAACTCAAAGTTCACATCGATTTCTAGTGCCCTAATGAGTGTTGAGAAAGCCACAAAGATCAATCCCATACCTAACACTTTGGAAGAAGGAGAAAATAGTTTGATGGAGCTTGAAACTTAGTGCAGAATGCTTGGCATAGCCAAGAGAATTTTGGAAGGGGGAAAATAGGTTTGGCAAGCCCATGTTGAGAAACTCAAAGAGTCAACCTCCTCCAGTTGATAGTATTGATACTTTTTATGCATTTTTCAGTTTATTATTTTAGATTTCTTTGTATATATATAGACTATGTACAAAGTGTTTTGGTTCAAGTTTTTGATATGGTTTTGGTGCATAACATTCTTAGGGGGAGTTGCTTTATTTTTCAATTTGTATATACGAACATATTTGTCAAGGGAAGATCTGATGTAAATGAAGAATTGATACATATTCCCTTTTCCCTTGATGTCAAAGGGGAGAGTAATTTTGGAGATGTTTTAGCATGTTGCCATCAATGAAAAAGAGGGAAGATTGTTGGAATATTAAGGAGATGTTATTGATGCATTTGTTGGCAACATGAGCATGTGGTACATACAGTTATACATTGCAATGTTGTCATTGATGTAAACATTGTATCCTGATATAAAGACTATGGTGCAAATCAGTTTCGGTGTCAGGAGCATGGTTGAACATGATTGTGAAAGAAAATTTTGAAAGAAGGTTTGATCCAATGAAGATAATTGTGATAAAAATTGATTAAGTATTAATACCAGTGATTTTGTGTACATGGGATCTAGTAATTGGGTTTGCATTGGTTCACTGTTGAAGATTTTGGCTTTACGAAGTTGTGGAAGTGTTCATAGATGTCAGATGAGTGTGCATTCTAGTTGGCGTGATGCTTTGAGGTCTACGTATCTGAATCTGGGTATATAGTTGGAGAATTTTTGTATTAGGTCCTTTGCATTGCCAACCTAATAGGTTTGAAGGTATGCAAAGCTTAAATAAGTATTGCAGAGTTATGTGGGATCTATTATAGGTCCATTCCAACCTATTTCAAAGTGTTTTGATATTTGAATCTTGGTGTGAAGTGTGTGTGGATAGATCTTGAGTCGACAAGTTACATTTTGTGTATTACATCTAATTATGTCGGCCTAATTGATGTTATGAGTGAAGCAGAATATAAGTTAGATTATTTTCAATATTTTGAAGATATAGGATATGTGATAAGATTTTTGTGAATGTGAATTATGTGAATATAGTGTGAATGCAGAGAAAAGAAAAGTATTAAGTCAGATCGGTATGAAGAGTTTTGAGTTTATATTTTGAGCTTCAATGGAACTATATTCCAACATATTGTAGATGCATTTTGTAATAGTTCAACACTTGGTTGTGTGCCACAATCTCTTTTATCTCTCTTCTTTTCTCAATGGGCAGTGAGTCCACTCAAATAGTGAGTCTATCTATAGTGAGCACTTCTATAATATACTATAACCAGTTATAATATATTGTGAGCTAATCCTCACCATGGTTTTTCCCATTTTGGGTTTTCCACGTAAAAATCCTAGTGTTCATGTGTTATTTGATGTTATTGAATGTTTCCATGATTTCTTTCATTACTAAAATTGAATATGCTATAAGTATTAGATGTTCAAACGTTTAATTGGTTTAGAGGAAAACTGATTCACCCCCCTCTCAATATTATGGGTGTTCAATAGCCTACATGTGCATATTGCACGAAAATAGGGCATGATGAACATCAATGTTATTCAAAATAGATTGATGAGTTGAAGCATCTTCTTAAGAAGAATCAAAATAATTTTCCTTTAATTTCAAAGGGTTCTTCTTCTTCTTCATCAAAGTCCAATAGAAATAAGGGGTAAGAAATTTTTACAATTGCAAATTTTGAGTCAGAGAGGTGGATAAGTGATTTAGGAGTCTCATATCACATGGCTTCATCTGAGAGTATGTTCACTTCATTCAAGTCTTGTTCATCACCACACATCTTGATGGCTAATAACACATATATGTGTCTTTATGGGAAGGTATCCATTTACATGGATGATGGAGCATTTAATGATGTTATTTGTGTGCCTTCATTGTCAACCAATATCCTTTCTATCTATCAAATCACACATGGTGGAGCAAGGAAGAGTGTTGAGTTCACACCAATTTTTTTCACAATCTAGGATTTTCATAGTAGAGATATAGGCGCAGTTGGGGAGGTTGATCATCAATCTCATGTATACACCTTCTCACATTTCCCTCCTATTGTTCCTTCAACTAATGTTCACATTTAGGCATCTAGTGTGGACACTTTTGAGAAGATTTAATACGGTCATTTGCTTGGTATTCTTTCATCTACTGAGGTTATAGAGACATGTGTTGATATTCTCTCTCTTTCATCTACTATTGTGTCTAATGATGCTTGTGTTGCCACAATTTTGGCTCCTTATGATTTAGTGTAGCATGCCATACATTGTCTTTCAGGGATGGCTATCTGGGATGAGTACTTGAGAAACATTGTAGGTTTATTTTGTGAGTCCCACATTTCAAATTTGGGAGACACATTTGATTGTCTACATTTTCTCTTTGATGGAGATGACCCTTCTTCAGTTGTTGTGAGGGAACACTCTAAACCTCTTGTTCATTCTCTACATGATCATTATTCACAGTTTAACATGAGTGTGGATTCTTTTGGACAACATTTGGAGGAGGCTTCTTTATCTTTAAAGGAGGTATCTTTGTCTTTGGATTGTGTTCTAAATCATTTATAGGAGATTATGAATTATCATCTTTTGCAGTGTGGCCTTGAACACCTATTTGGAGCATGACAACTTGTAGCATCGACATGAAGACACTTGAGTATAGTTGAATGATATTTTGTCTACTCATAAATAAATTCTAAACTTATTTATATAGTTCACACTTTTCTAATTCTACCATCTTAAACCACATTCTTCTTTTTTTAATTAAATAAACAAATTCCTATAGTTTGTTTTATTTAATTAATAATCTTCTCACTAAATTTAAATTCCCAATTTGAATTTAGGCACATGTCTCCAACTTCTCCTCTTGCCACATCATCAAGTGTCACGTGAATTTAAATATTTCTAATTTTTAAATGGAATTATCCTCAACCAATTCTAAAACAAACTTTGGACACTTGGCTTTCTCCATCATTTCATTCTCTTTTACACTTGGCATGTTGCTCTGTTAAAGGGAACATCCTCCATGATTCCCTCTAACTCCTTCCATCTCTGCTGTTCATCTCTCCAGCTGAAATCTTGACCGTTGGTTGCTGCCACATCATTTTATGCTTTGAAAATCCTATAAATACAACTCATTCTCCAGCATTTGGCATCCCATCTTTGTGCAAACTTACTCTGTAGAAATTCTATGAGAGCTTTTAGTGTTTAAAGCATTTGTGAGCATTTAGAGCAATTTAGCATTTAGCAATTTGCATTGTAGAAGCATTTTAGTTTAGAATCATTGCTTAGTTTCATAGATGCATCTTAATTATCATAGTTAGCTTCATACAACATTTCCATCATAGCATTTAACATTATTATCATAGCATAATCTCCATCTTTATACAACAACATCAATATCATAGCATCATGACATCAATCACATAGTTTATCAATCATGTAGGCATTAGATTCTTGCATTCTACATCTCATTTCTTGGGTTGCCATCCAAACAGTCATAGTGCAATATATAAATTTGAGAGCACTAATGATTTAGAGGATCCTTAAGAATAGAGAACAATGGAATGATTTTAGGGAATTTGCTTTGTTTCAATTCGATTAGTTTTGTGATTCAATTCTCTAATGTAATACATTTCATTGGTTTTGTGTGTTTTATTATTTTACTAACTCTCACAATTCACACAATACATTTTGGTGCCCACCATGGGGCCCAACCCCATTTTTAACACTTTCTAGAAAAGTTTTCATGAATAGGTTGGACGTGAATTTCTTTTAGCGCAACCGTGAGTTCTTTCGACACATCTAAAACATCTTTTAGTGCATCTGGTTCCTATTAGGCATATCCAGAGCATCTTTTAGCGCATCCAACACATCTTTCAGCACATACAGGGGGTTTCCTAGTGCTTTCGGTTGATAGTTTAGTGCATACCGTATTTTTTTATAGCGCGTTCAATAGTTCTTTTAGCGCATAGGAGTGATCTTTTAGCACATTTGATGACTATTTTAGCACATCTGGTTAATTTTGCAGAAATTCAAAATTTTGTGCACTAACTTATGTTTTATGTTTGTAGGTACTTTTATATGCTAGTCAAAGACAATTTTATCAAACTACTAATGATGTTTGTAGGGGCTAGAGCTTTTATTATCTTTTTTTGATTAAATTAGGAACCTAGTTTAATTAGAAGGTTAAATAACCCTTTGTCTACTGTGCTTGAAGTGATAGGCCTATGCTCTCCCCTTAACTGGGTGACCAAAATGCGAGACTCACTATTTTATGCTTTGTTAACACCTTTAAAAGGCTTGTCGTAGTGGGAAAAAGTACTCACCCTATGAGAATGACCTAAGTGGGAACAACTAAAGCCAAGTTTTTTGACCCACTATAATCAAAAGAAAATTTGGGGAGAGTCTGAAATTCGATGGTAGTGTGCAAGATAACCATCCCCAAAGCCTTTGTTCTAAAGGTTGGGAGGTCTCCTGAGGGAGTTT
The DNA here is from genome assembly GCA_007258455.2 of Sequoia sempervirens. NCBI lineage: Eukaryota > Viridiplantae > Streptophyta > Pinopsida > Cupressales > Cupressaceae > Sequoia > Sequoia sempervirens. Next base: position 190,593,099 of record VDFB02271358.1, on the reverse strand, counting down.
ATCTATTGCCGCACCAAACAGAAACCCTTATTACGAACCTTAGTGTAGAAGCCAGCCATTCAATCTTCGAACACTTCTAATATCACGATGCAAGGGAAGGGAAGAATCTACCCCCAAGATACTCACCATATAACCATCAAGAATTACTAGCCAAAAGTGGAGGATTCGGGCTTAGTTAAGACCCAAGAAAGGCAAAAGCATGGGCACCCTATAGGGGATGACAAGGCTATGTGAGCTAACATGGTTCTAAGATGTGGGCTATGGTATTTTAAGTGACCCTTGACATTAGAAAAGTGCTTGATCTATTTTCTCTTATGCTATACCTGTGGAAATCAAAGGGAATCAGACCAGACTCTTGAATACACAATCAATGTTTAGTTCCTAGGTGGAAACAATTATTTGACAACTTGTGTTTGAAGGCATAATTCAAGAAAATCATCCATTTAAAGCACTTAATTCCATAATTCACAAACTGGAAACCAAGCAAAATTCACTGTTCAGTAGACTATACCCTGGAAACATTCAGATTCATAGATTAAAAAGTAGAATAACCAGACAGACTTGCAAAAACACTGAACATTTCTAGATTAGTGCATACGTCCTCTATTTCGGCACATTCACTGCATTTTTTGGTGCATCTAAGGCATTTTCTAGCGCATCCACAGAGTGTTTTAGCACATCCAATCTATTTTCTAGTGCATCTAGGGTACAGTCTAGCACATCTATGTCATTTTCCAGCGCATCCAGTCCATTTGCTAGAGCATATAGGTCATCTTCCAACACATTTGTTCCATCTTTTAGCGCATTTGTAGATCATTTTAGTGCATTTGTTCCATATTTTAGCACATTTGTAGATCCTTTTAGCGTATTCACCTATAGGATACACAGTCGAAATCACATCTAGGAGGGGCAGTCTAGCACATCCTTGACATATTTTAGAGCATTTAATCCATTTTCTAGTGCATTTGAGTCATTTTCCAGCGCATTGAGTCCATCTTTTAGCACATCCAGTACATTCTCCAATGCATCTGATCCTTTGTTCAGCACATTGCATCCTTTTTTGGTGCATATTGGGTATAGTCTAGCACATCTAGGCAGTTTTCTAACGCATCTGTGCAATCGTTTAGCACATCATTACCCTGTTTTAGCACATTTAGTATATTCAAAACCAGAGAGCTAAATTCATCCACTATCCATCAGTTTGAACCAGAATTAAGGATCTTTTCCAAAACATAATCATTCCTTAGTCACACCAGTGTTTTGAACTTATTGAAATTGAACTTTACAAGTGAAATTCTTCAAACTAAACCAAGATCTAACACCTTAAAGTGCCTAAATCATCAAACTTATCATACCTTTGATTGTTAAGCCAAGTTTCATCATCAAGATTTGTCATCCTTTCATCACAAATTAAAGTTGTATAATCAAATTAAACTTAGTCTCATTAATAGAATTTGTCATTCTATTTGACTTAGTTTTTATCCTTGGCACTCCTTCAAACAAAGATCAAAGTTTAGTTAAATTATAACACTTGTATTCCCATTCAAACAAGATCACAAAAGCATAAACTCAAAGAAAATTCAAAACACCATGGTTGAGGCTGAAGAAAATTCATTCCATAAAATCCATCAATCTGAAGGTAAGGAAATAACTGAGGAAGACATCCAACATGCTCAACAAGATCCAAATTTCCACAAGTTCCTTGAAAAGATTTTTGAAAGAGATGGGGAAAAATACTTCTTAATGCTGGCTAATCAAGGTATCAAACTTCCACATGAATTTCATGTTAATCAATTGAAAGCACCTCCTAAAAGAACTGAAACTAATCCACCGAACAAAAATCTAGTGGCTGCCTTAACTCATCAAATGAAAAATATCCAACAACAGATTCAAGACATGCAAAGAGGAACCACAAAAATATATATGTTGCAAGACATTTTCCCATATCCTTTTGATTAGATGCCAATATGATTCCTTTTCCCAAACATTGTGAATTTCCAAAGTATGATAAATACAATGGTAAAATAGATCCAATAGATCATGTAAGGGAATTTTGAACCATGAACCTTGAATTTGCACACGAATAAACTTATTTGATGAGATTGTTTCCATGAAGCTTACGTGGATAATGCATGGAATGGTTCCCCAAACTTGCACCAGGTATCAAGACATTTGAAGAGTTGTTTAATAAATTCATCACCCAATACTCGTACAACATCCAACACAAGATCAACATGAAAGACCTTTGCAATACAAAACAAAAAAAGGGTGAATCGTTCCTTATATTTCTACAAAGATGGAGAAGGTTGTTTGCAAGATACACTTGTCCCATACCTGAAAAGGAAAAGATGGAAATATTTATTAACAATCTAAATGATGAGATGAGTTATAGACTTGAATTGCAATGTCCACCTACCTTTAAGAAAATGATTGAGAATGGAATCAAAATCAAAGAAGCCTTGGTCAAGAGAGGACTCTTGAAAATTTACAATGAAGGAAATAACACAGCCAACTCCTCTAATCATTACAACAACAATGATAAACCAAAGTTTTGGCAAAGAAACAAGAATGTTGGTACCAATGATGGTGCGGTTGAAACCCAAAATGCAAAACTAGTATTTAATTTGACAGTTGCTACCTCCAAGACCAATCAAAACACAAACCAAAACACCAATCAAAATGCCAACCAAAACAAAAATCAAAGCAATGCTAAAACCAAACCACCACCACATCGAACATCATCAAATCGAAGAAGATTCACACCTTTGGGACAGTCATTGGAATCAGCATTAAAGGAGCTTCTTGTAGCCAAGGTTATAACACTACCAGAGGCAAGAGATTGGGAACCAAGAGTTAAACCCTCTTGGTGGAATGATGCACACTTTTGTGATTTTCATCGTAACAAGGAACACAAAACAAACGATTGCATGTAGCTGAAACATTTGATACAAGATTCGATTGATAGAAAGGAAATATCAATAGAAGGACCCCAAACAAATGTTGAACATGGAGCATTCAAGAATCCTTTTCCAAATTATGAAAAAGGGGAATCCTCTTCATCAAACACCAAAGGAAAAAATGTGAACTATGTCTATGATTCTACCATTTTCCATATTGAGGCTATTGATGATCACCCATAATAAGAAATACTTTATTGCAGCTGATAATTCAATTAATGACATCACAATTGAGCATGAACAAGACCTTGTTGTAGTTGAAAACCAAAACAAAGACATTGTCATAGTTGAAAATCAACTTAATGACATCAACACCACATAAAATCCAATCAATGACATCGTACCAATAAATCTGATCACTAACATGGCTGTAAATGATAATCATATTAATGTCATTAAAATTAGAGATAAATGAGATCATCAACCAATCAATGCAACCACAAGAGCTCAGTCAAAGTCTATCTTGAAGGGAAGTACTTCTAAAACATATGTTGTCCCGTCAAATCAATACAACATTGTTGACCAATTGCAGAAAATCCCAGCTCAAATATCAATCTTGGAACTCTTGAAAATCTCACCAGCTCAAAAAGAAATTCTAGAACAAGCTCTAGTATCCACCACAATACCAAATAATTTGGAAGTTTGTCAATTCCAAGCTATGGTGGGATACTTGACCGCACCTCATTGCCTATCATTTTTAGAACGTGATGATGTATCACTTACCCATCCACATAATGTTGCCCTTCATATTGAGGTTTTAATTCACAAACATCAGGTCAAACATATTCTAATAGATGGTGGAGCTGACCTAAATATTTGTACTTTAAAACTTGTTTGTGCACTTGGATATTCAGAAAATGCCATTGATTCCAGAAGAAAAATTACCATCAAAGTTTATGATGGTGAACAAAAATCTTCCCAAGGACTAATCGTGTTACCAATTGAAGTGAGACTAGTTGTAAAAGATATAATTTTCCAAGTGTTGGAAAAGGAATTGACATACAATATACTCTTGGGACGTCCTTGGATACATGAGATGCAAGTAGTACCATCTACATATCACCAATGTTTGAAATTTAATTTCAACGGACAAGAAATCACCATTTCAGCTGATTCAAACAATCCTCAATATTGCAACACCCTTAAATCAATCCAAGACACCTTTGTACCACATAATAGGGAAGCCATCACTCCTAGTTCATCAAACAAGGAAGGTCAAATCAGTTCTTCATCAAATCAGCTTGAAGAAAAGGTTCAGTCAAAGTATAAAGGTATTAGTGATTCTACTCCATCAAACAATGAAAGACAACTAAATTCCTTATCAAAATTGTTTGAAAAGGTCTAATTGAAAGACAAAGGCATGGGGGAATATTCTATTGAGCAATCATTATGTCTTTCACAATTGTTGTCTTCTCCTAAGTCATATGGACAACCATCCACATCAAAACAACAATCCTCACAATCAACCACACTCTTTGATGGTAAGTTTATAAAAGTAGACACTTTAGTGGACGAGTCAAAAGACAAGGATGTTCTAAATTGGTTGTACAAAGATGAAGAGACATCACAAGCATCAACCTCCAACATGCAAACAAAACAATATGGTAAAGGGAAAACAATCCTAGAAAAGATGGGATACGAAGGAAACGGTCTTGTGGGAAAAAGAAAAGAAGGTACCATAGAAGCATTTCAACCTACCATAACCAATCCAAAGGACAAAACAGGGCTAGGATATAGAGAAGAGACCAAAGAAAAAACTAGGCAGCAGGTTGTTGAGTGAATCCTCCAATTGTGAGACAGTTATGAAACTAATTCCAATGAATATGAGTGGGACTCACTATATGAGGTATCCTTTGAAGACAAACAAGTTGATGTAATAAAAAAGTATACACCAACACGTACAGAGGGATAGAACTCAAGTTTTAGACCACTTGAAATTGGATCACAAAATATTGATGACTCAAGTGAAGATGATCGAACTTTGAGCGAGATAGGCAGTTTGGAAGAGAGTAACATCATAGACCTTAATATTGCTATTGAACACTTTGATGACTTTGCTATCTGGACACTCACCCCTTTTGACTTAAACCAATCTGACGATTCCTTGCCATTGGTACACCTCGAACTAATTAATTGGGACCAAACCGAGTTGCTTGACATACCTATCTTTCCAAACGATGATGCCATTGTGAACTTCCTTTGCTCTAATAATCCCGAAACATGTTCCACCAATGAATCTCATAACGAAGCTTCAAACAAGGGGAGTGCCAAATCTCTTAGCTACAAAATGAATATAAAAAATCAATCTAATGGTGAAAACCATTTAATGGCAGTATTAGATCAGGAAAAAGTAAAAATAAAGAGCACATCTAACGGTGAAAACCTCTATGAGGCACCGAAAGATGGGAGATTTGACACTCTTCCCAAACACTATCATGAGAGATCTTCAGTACTAATTAAGCCCACACAGTCCATCAACATTGGCATAGCTGAAACAGTTAACTCTACATTTAGCAACATCCATGATAGAGGAAGAAAAACCAAGCTTCACTAAGTTCTTTGAAGAGCGACAAACCAACTTTGCTTGGTCCTATGCTGATATGCCAGGGATAGATTCAGAACTTATTATGCATCATTTATCACTACCACCTGGAGTGAAACCAGTGAAACAAAAGTTGAGAAAAATGCATCCCCATATCATACTACTGGTGAAAGCTGAATTGAAGAAACTATTGGACGCATGATTTATCCAACCCATTGATTATGCTAAATGGATCTCCAATATAGTACCAGTTTCAAAACTAGATAACAGTATCAGGATAAGTATGGATTTCAAAGATCTTAACAAGGCTTGTCTAAAAGATGATTTTCCTTTGCCTAACATTGACATCATTGTGGATTTGACAGCTAGACATGAAATTTTATAACTCATGGATGGATTTTCAGGTTATAATCAAATAAAAATAGCATTAGAAGACCAAGAGAAAACTGCTTTCACATGTCCATGGGGTACTTTTTGTTGGAACATCATGCCTTTTGGGTTGAAGAATGTTGGGGCTACTTATCAATGTGCGATGACCACCATCTTTCATGATACGAGGCATACCTTCATGGAGGATTATGTAGATGATCCATTGGAAAAATCATACACTAGGGAAGGACATTTGGAAATCCTAGACAAAATCTTTACCAGATTGGAGAAATTCAATGTGAGATTAAATCCTAAGAAATGTGTATTTGGCATGACATCAACTAAATTTTTGGGATATATTGTATCAACTAAAGGCATTGAGGTGGATCTTGCGAAAATAAAAGCCATCATGGAGATGCCTCCTCCTAAGAATATCAGTCAACTTAGATCTTTACAAGGACGATTCCAATCTATTAGGAGGCTCATCCCACAACTGGCAGATAAAACTCATCCATTTGATCACTTGTTACACAAGAACGTTGCTTTCAAATGGGATGAAAAATGTGAAATAGATTTTAATCAACTGAAATAGTATCTGATGTCACCACCCATCTTAGTACCACCAACTGAAGGAAAACCATTATTACTCTACATAGCAACAACAAAGGTATCTTTGGGCACTCTATTGGCACAGGAAGATTCTGCGGGAAAAGAAAGGGCTATTTATTATATCAACTGAACCTTAAATGACTATGAAATCAACTACACATTTATTGAAAAAGCTTGTTTGGTGGTAGTATTTGCTACTCAACAAATAAGGCCCTACATATTAACCCACACCATCAAACTAGCAATCAAAGGCCAAGTGATAGCCGATCAACTAGTTGAAGCACCACTACAAGATGATCATCCCATGAGCATTGAGTTTCTAGACGCAGATGTCCTAACAGTATCAACACAATAGTGGATGCTATACTTTGATGGATCTTACACGCAACCTGAAGTAGGAGCCAAAATCTTATTTGTCACGTCTCAAGGACACACAATTCCAAAGTCCTATAGGTTAATGTTTCCCTATATTAACAACACAACTAAGTACAAAGCATTGATCATAGGTATCAAGGCAGTCATAGAGTAGAAAATCATAGAGTTGCAAGTCTATAGTGATTCCCAACTAGTCATAAATCAGGTGAATGATGACTACCAGAAAAAAGATGACAAATTAATGCCATATAAAATAATGGTGGATGACTTTATAAAGTACTTTATTGAAATCAAATTTGAACAAATCCCAAGAGGGGACAACAAAGCCACTGATGCTATGGCGACCATTGCTTCTCTCCTACAGATACCTAAAAAAATGAGCCCGTTATGAGTTCATGGTGGAACAAGTGTTTAACCCTGCCTATGATAACCCTAAATCCCAAGTGATATGCCATCTAGTTGATGTTGAATCCTCAACCTATGGGAAGATCTACACCTATCTAAAAGATAATACCCTACCGCCAGATCTATCCCAAAACTAGAAATGAAACTTTATTAGACAAGCAGCTCGACATACCTTGATAGCAGACGTACTTTATCGACGAGGTCTTGATGGTACTCTCCTTCGGTGTCTTGAATGTAATGAAGCTAAAACCACTTTATGCGAGGTTCATGAAGGTATCTATGGAACTCATTCAAGTGGACTAATTCTCGCTAAGAAACTCCTACATTTGGGGTATTACTAGCCGAATATGGAGAAGGAGTCTTTTCAATTTGTCAAGAAATGTCAGAAATATCAAATCCATGGCAACCTCATACATGCACCAACACATGAGTTGCAACCATTTGCATCAACATGGCCTTTCTATTAGTGGGGACTAGATCTTGTAGGAAAAATTCACCCTTCATCGTCAAATGGACACAAATTTAACATCATAGCCACATAGTATTTTACAAAGTGGATTGAAGTTGTCCCCCTAAACAAAATCATAGGAAAACAAATTGCATCCTTTATCCTGAATTACATCATATGTCGATACGACATTCCTCAGTCTATTATCACTGACAATGGTAGACCTTTCAAGAATCAAGACATCTGGGAACTTTGTGAAATGTTTCATATCCAACATCATTTTTCAACACCATACTACCCTCAAGGAAATGGCCAAGCAGAAGCCTCAAACAAAACCATCCTAAAGATCTTGAAGAAAACTATCAACGATGTTGGACGAGACTGGCACGTTCAACTGAACCCTGCTTTGTGGGCCTATAGAATCAGTATTTGCACCCCAACAGGAGCCACACCATACACTCTTGTATATGGATCAAAGGTCGTTCTACCTATTGAGGTTGAGCTACCATCACTCTGTGTGTCACTAAAGGGGATCATTTCAGATGAAGATTATCAGGTGTCTAGGCTACAGGAATTAGAACTGTTGGATGAACATCGTCAACATGCAGTGGATCACTTGAAATCCTATCAACAAAGGATGTCTAGAAGCTAAAATCATAGAGTTAAACCAAGAGCATTTCAAATTGGTGACTTGGTGCTAAAAGAATATCCTCATAATCAACAGGATCAAGAGAAGGGGAAATTTGAACCAAACTAGCTAGGTCCCTTTGTTATCATATCAGTCTACGATCTGGAGCCTATCAACTGTCCACACCTAAAGGTGATTTGTTCGAGGAACCCATCAACAACCTGCATCTCAAGAAGTTTTATACCTAGTTATCCAATGCATCATTAAAAGTCTTGAAAAAATACAAAAAAAATTAGAAAATGTCTTGAAAAAAAAATCGTTACCTTGATGAAAACCTGGCAAACAGGCATCTTGGTAACAATAAAAAAATCAAAACAGTCAAAAAATACAAAAAATACAAAAAAAACCAAAAAAACCAAAAAAAGTGAAAAATAATTAACAAAAATCTTAAAATCTGAAAAAGTGCAATAAAAACAAGTAGTGAAAACCTGGCAACAAGCACTATTTGTGATAGATTAGCTTTTCCATCTATTTGAGCATGTTTTGACCATTCATTTTCCCCATCATCCTGCCTATCATCGAAAAAACCTCATGTACATATCCTAGCATTGCGGTTGTGTCTCACCCTAGACTAGGGGCAAAATCCTGAACTCACTGGGGGCAATAAACTTTGAGCTTAAACAAATAGACAAACAATAGTTAGACAACACAACAAACATAATGATCATAGGACAACTTAACAATGAACATCAATCATCAAACGTTACACATCAATTATCCATATCAAACATGCCAAAATCAAACCAAAACAAATCTAAATGGATGATGTTCTATTGAATCATGGCTTTATCACTTTGGCATGTATGTTCAACTATTATACTTTGATTTTTGATCATTTCTCTGGAGCAACTCGATGATGTCTTGGACTAGAGAAGCTAGGAAGGAGAATGATTTTTATTTGTTTGTTGTCTGTGAGTTAATCATTATTACTATGCAAATTGTCGCATGACATGCTCTACAAAGTATCATTGATGACATTCTGAATTTGCATAGGAACATGATTACCTCTTGTCTATTTACACGAGTAATGCTCAGGTCATGTTGGTTTGATTATACCTAGATGCTAGTGTTAACTTGCAATATCAAAAATCATGGAAGCAGTACTTGGGTTATCATGGTCTAATTATACCATTGATGTTTGTACTTACTTTCAACAATTTAAAGGCTCAATGATGATAAAAAAACATGAAAAATTGACTATTACGATGACAACATTTGCATATTAGATCTGCATGATTAAATTAGATTGCATCCATATTAGTTTTACATCTATATTTGTGGATTTTCCAAGCCTAGCACAATTTTCAAAATGATGTTATCTTTATCATTAATGGATTGAGTATACTTGACATCAACAAAAACACATCATTCTCATGTAGTTGCATAATCATTTGCATAACATACATACATTAGAAAGCATTATCATATCATATTTGCATTACATCATTCATCCATCCATACATTACATCATAAAATTTGCATTTGAAAACACAAAAAAAGTACATGACATCTCACTTGTATAATCAAATTCATCACATATAGTATGGACATATCATATATTGGCATAAGGAAAATACAAAAACATAAGGGGCATCACATTTCATTTGCATCCATCTCATAACATAAAGCATCATGCATAGGGACATATAGAAACATAAATCATGCATCATCATTTAATCTTATCATCATGCATCCATACATAATCATGTCATAATCATATAAGCATCATATAGGCATCATAACAAAGAAATCAAATGTATCCATCATAAAATCATATAGACATCATAAGACCACTAATCATCACTGCATCTCATATAAATCTCAAAATCATAATGTCAAGTATATAATGATATCCAAATGTGTCAAAGAGGTACATCATCAAAATGACAGTGACTAATCAATGTATCAATTGAATCAGTGTATACATAATGAATTAAAAAAATTAGTACATCAAATCTATCAACATCAAGGACTGTGTGGTGTTACCCCCAGATGGTGCTGGCTCTATACCTCCTGTTGCACCTGATGTCCCAACCCTTGGATCTCTGCGCGATGGCCTTGTGACACCCCTGTTGGTAGTCTTGGTATGAGTACGAGCATTGGTAGACTAAGCATAGCTAACTAGACGCTTTAGAGGCACTACCTCATGGTATTTCCCTCAATAGTACTTGGCCTCCCTGGTGGAGCACCGTACCTCTCTTAGATAATCAATTGTTGATGTACCCACGACAACTACCTATAGTCTCTTTGCCATGCCCTCTGCTTGCTCAACCTACTGTCTTAGGGTGTCTCTCTCCACCATGAGGGTGGCAATTTATGCCTATGCTTGTGCCTGTATCTACCTCTGTGTATGTGCTAGCAAACCTTGTATCTATGCTAACTATCCCTATAATGTCTACACCTAGACCTATAATGTAGCTATTTGTGTCTGCTGCTACTGTGAGGGCAACCTAATCTGCACATGTTGTGCTGCAGCTACCAGTGATTGCCTCTTTTGAGGCATTATAAAGTCTCACACATCTAGCACTGACCCTGCACCACCCTCATCTCCTCCTCCACCATCACCTCCATCTCCATCACCCCCATCTCCTCCTCTACCACCATCTCCCCCATCATCCCCATCATCATTTCTCTCTCCCTCCTCCCCCTCCTCATCTCCTCCATCTCTCCTCTACCTGTGTGCATGTGGTGTTGGCTCATCATCTAACAATGGTACCAGCTTATCAGGACTGAATATTCGTGTGAATAGATGAGAGAAGAAGTATTATGCATACTCCTCGGATATCGAAGCCTCAATAATCTCTAATGATAATCCCAAATGACAGCTTGTAAACCCTGGTACTCCTCAACTACAGCATCATAGGACAAAGTGGGTCCCCACTCTAGTACATCAATCTGTCATCGTGTATAATGAGCCACTCCCTGGGGCATGCCCTGTACCCTGCCATACTGTCGCAGTACCCTCCTCAACAGAAATATCTCAATAATAAACTATGCCCTCCCAATTTGGTAGATAGACGAGCACAAATACACCTCAGTATCATCCTTTGGCCACTGCTCGCAGTCTAAGTAGGGCCGCCATGTCACTGTCTCAAGATCATCTAGTACTCTCCTCTAGTACTCCAGTTTTCCCAACTTAGGCTAGACAATTGGACCTGTATATGCATGAACATATGGTCTCATGGTTGGCCACTGTCTATTTCCTACTATATGGATGACAACTATATGCTCCCACGCCCATATTTGCAACAATGTGATCCCAACTGACAAACTGACACCTATGAGATAGACAACCTAGTGTAAATCATGGTATAAATGGGCAAGCATGCAAGAGCCCCAAGCATATCTGGTCCCCTGAGTAATCATACTCTCCAATATCTGACCCCATCCAATTGAGAGTCCCTTTGACCTGCGGTCGGGACATAGGAAGCCTCCAATAAATCTAGCAAGTGCACATGGCAATGTCGCATATGCATCGAACATCTCTCACCATGGGATCTCATAGCCACATATTTGGTCATCCTCAAAAACTCTCCTCAATGCATTAGTCCCACCCTGCTCAGTCGAATCATAAATTGCCAACTCTCTGATAACTGGAATCCTCAAAATGCAGTAAACATCCTCTAAGGTCACTGTCATCTCGCCAGTAGGTAGGTGGAAGGTGTTATGATCACTGTGCCATCTCTTTGCTAATGCAGTCAAAAGCCCCCTATTAATTCGATACTATGGCATGTCAAGTAAATAGGTAAATCCACATCATCCAATCACATTCAGATCAACCTGATCCAAATGTGGAATCAAGTCCCAAGTCCTCGGGAAGTGCTCCTGAATCTGTAGGACTGACGAAGGTTTCTATCATCATAACACATCACAAATTAGAAAATCAATCAATCAACATCAATCAACCTATCAATCTAATCAGCTCTAATGAGATTTTGGTTGCATCTCGTGAGCATCCTTCATTGATCCTCACCTATCATAAGGTTGATCATCAATCTATCATTGATCCTCACCTATCATGAGGTCAATTATCATCATCCTATAATTGAATCTCACCTATCACGAGATCAATCATCATCTATTCTATCAACATCATAAAATATTATCAAATCAACCGTTGATGCAATAAAAAATCCTCGAAATCAAGGAGTCTAATCAAAATTTCATCATTTTCCCCTAGATGCGCTAAAATAATGTCTCAAAGTGCTAAAAGCATGGATGCACCAAAATAGGGACTCTATGTGCCAAATCACTGTATGCGCCATCAAATTCATCGTATGTGCTAAATCCCTCTATCAATGAGCTAAATGATTCTATGCGCTACAACATTGACCTATTGTGCTAAATCACATCACCTGTGCGCTAATAAACCATATGCGCTAGAACATTCATCATATGCGCTAAAAAACTGACTCTAAGCACTATTTCCTTATATGCGCTACAAAACTAACCCTATGCACTAGACTACTGGATGCACTATAATAGGAACCCTATGTACTACATTAGCGACCACATCCGCTAAAATGTAAAAAGCAGAATTTCAAACGTAAAAAAATGCGGGAAAACGAGATTCAAAAATCACGAGGGAGTTTTTCAGGGTATGTACCAAAGGTACATATGCTGCTGGGCGGTTGTGACATCACACGTGCTCAAATCAGTGTGTGGTAGGGAATCACCATCTTGCTCAAATTGCTCAATTGCTTAATCACTCTTAATTTTCAAATTTGCAAATGCACAAATGAATTTAAATCACATGTTTTAACCTTTTAATGAGTGATTAAGTGGGATTTTTATGGGATTGGTTTATTTTATTTTTCAAAGGGGCTTGAATTAATCATTTCATCACCTGGTAGCTTTAACATCATTTTTTGGGAGATAAATCATTGCAGCATCATAAAATTTTGCAAATCATCAAAAAATCATAAAAAAATTCATCAATTTATCTCCTGAGGGGGCATATATCTATTATCACATGAGAATCAACATTTGGGGCATCAAAATTTTTTTTGTCAGCATCACCAACAATTTTTTCTTTGAAGCAATGTGTAAACACATCACTTCAAAGAGGGGCAAAATGCATACACCTAAAATCGGTTAAGATAATTAATTAATTAAGTACAAGGTATTTAATTAATGAACCTCTTATTTCGTCTACTTATAAATAAATTCTAAATTTATTTATATAGTTCACACTTTTTTAATTCTACCATCTTAAACAACATTCTTCTTTTTTTAATTAAATAAACAAATTCCTATAGTTTGTTTTATTTAATTAATAATCTTCTCACTAAATTTAAATTCCCAATTTGAATTTAGGCACATGTCTCCAACTTTTCCTCTTGCCACATCATCAAGTGTCGCATGAATTTAAATATTTATAATTTTTAAATGGAATTATCCTCAACCAATTCTAAAACAAACTTTGGACACTTGGCTCTCTCCATCATTTCATTTTCTCTTACACTTGGCATGTTGCTCTTTTAATGACTGTTGGTTGCTGCAACATCATTTTATGCTTTGAAAATCCTATAAATACAACTCATTTTCCAACATTTGGCATCCCATTTTTGTGCAAACTTACTCTGCAGAAATTCTATGAGAGCTTTAAGTGTTTAAAGCATTTGTGAGCATTTAGAGCAATTTAGCATTTAGTAATTCGCATTATAGAAGCATTTTAGTTTAAAATCATGGCTTAGTTTCATAGATGCATCTTAATTATCATAGTTAGCTCCATACAACATTTCCATCATAACATTTAGCATTATAATCACAGCATAATCTCCATCTTTATACAACAACAACATCAATATCATAGCATCATGGCATCAATCACATAGTTTATCAATCATGTAGGAATTAGATTCTTGCATTCTACAACATCTCGTTTCTTAGGTTGTCATCCAAACAGTCATAGTGCAGTATACAAATCTGAGAGCACTAATGATTTAGAGGATCCTTGAGAATAGAGAACAATGGGATGATTTTAGGGAATTCGCTTTGTTTCAATTCAATTATTTTTGTGATTCGATTCTCTAATGTAATACGTTTCATTGGTTTTGTGTGTTTTATTATTTTACTAACACTCACAATTCACACAATACAATTACACATTAAAGCTTTCTTCCTTCATCCCTCTTTCAAGGATGGGAAGACATCCTACATACCATCTTGGTTTTGTTTCTTCCTAAGGGGAGGAATGTTGTTCAAGGATATTTGATCATCTTCAACATTCAAAGCTGAGCATCTACCATCATTGCAAGAGACTCAACATTGAAGGATCTATATGGTCTCTCTTATTCTCTCTTATGGGCCTGAGTCTTTTTCATCACATGGGTTTTTTTCCTTCACATTCTTCATTGAGATCATTTCGTTTCATCTCTTGTTTGGGGAAGAGTTTTGTCCCACTAGGTTTTCTCCTTTTCTCTATTTGTGAGAGATTACATTTGTATAGTACTAACATGGCTTCATAGTTGAGACCCATCTTTGCATCATTTATATAATAATATTCTCCCTAAGTTGCACTTAAGGGGGGCATTGGTTTAATTAGGTGTTTTACCGAACTAGTTCACTAGTGGGTCCTATTTACATGTTAAGTTTAATTAAGTCCTAGGGAATCTTTCTAGAAGGTCGTTAGTTTTCATAAGATCTTATCTAATCTTTTGATATTTAATGATTGTTTCCTAAGTCATTTAATAATAATTGTCTCATGACATAATATTAAGACACTTGTCATGATATTGTCTAATCCTATGCCTCATCTTGGATGTATAACCAATTGGTCTCATCTGTAAATCAATAATCATATCATCATAATCTATCATTTGAATCTTTTGATAAAATAACATTATTCTCTCATAATTGATCTCTCTTGTGCTTTCATGAAGTTACTAGATCTTGGGTGGCTATAATCTTTAGCCAAATCTTGCATGGTATATAGTATTCTATACTAACTCTTACAATCTTACCACATCTAGTGGTTACAACACATTGGGGTTCTTTACCTTATATCTTGATCATAGCCACACATGAGTCAACTCATGTGATGCAATCAACTATATTATCATGGTTTAAAGGGACCATATTGTAATTAACATTTTTGGTTAATTATTTTGATTATTTCCTTGATTGTTATTCAAACTAGGATTAGTAGTGGAGGTGTTAGGGCCTTGAGAATGATTCTAGGGCCTTGAGAATGATTTGAAAAGGAATTTTGATATATCTGAAGTTGAGATTTAGATGAAGAGGATTAGATACCCTCCACGACTACATCACATTTATCAATAAGATCTTAGATGCAATTCTTAAGTTTCATGCACTTATTAGTGGAATGTCCCTTAATCCTATGATAGTCACAATACTCGTTATCCTTGAACCATGTAGGCTTGGGTTTGAAATATTCAAATGGTTGATTTGTTGGGTATGCAACCATGTTTGATTGCACCAATTTACAGAAAACAACACCTAATGACCTTTTCCCAAAGGAGTGAAGTTGTGTTTATAATTACATTGATTATTGGGTTGGGGACACCTTGAGGGACTGATATGGTGTTTGTACTAGGATGGGTAGTTATGGTTTTATTGACATTAAATGTGTTGGAAACTTGGACATGCTTGGTATTGATGACATTGTTATTAATAACATTTTTATTTTTATTTTTCAAAATTGAGGTTTGAGATTGTTTTCCTTGTAAAATTTGACCAAACCTTTAACTATGAGTGTCTTCTCAATAGTGACACCATTATCTATAATCTCGTCAAATGAGGATGCACAATGGATTGTAGATGAAATTTTATTTCTTGATTTAGGTCCTGTAAAAAAAATTAACCAATTATTTCTCAGGGAAGGGCCATGAAAGACAACTATCAAGAGCTCTCCACCTTTTTAATTATCCTACAAAGCTTTCTCCAATACATTATTTGTTATTACAAAGGTCTAACATGGTAACCTCGTGTTCCATATTGTAGGAGAAATGGGAGACAATTTTTTTTGACAATTCTACAAAGGTAGTGATGGAGCCATAAGGAAGGTGCAAAAACCATTCTAAAGATTGACCCCCCAAACTACGAGGGAACAAGCAAAGGAGATAGTTATCATTGTAAACCACCTCTTGACAAGCCATGGATAATTCCTTAACATGGTCACATAGATCACCTTTCCCTTTATACTTATAAAATTTAGGAATTTTGAAATGTTGAGGGAAAGGTACCATTACAACGGAACAATCAAAAGGATATGGACACAATTCTTCAAACTTTAATGATTTCTTGGTGTTCCCAGCTTGTAGGTATATAAGTGTGGACTTCATGTCTTCATATTCTTGGTTAAGGGCCGGGGATGATGGAGGAGCCACTGGATTTGAGCTTGGAGGATTGATGTATTGATTGTGGGAAGGTGAAGAAGGATGAGGACAATTTTGAGGAGGATTGAGATGTGATTGTTGTAGAGGTTGAGAAGGATGTGATTGAATTTGTGGAGGATTGAGGTATGAATAATTTCATGGGATGCTGAGATAGATGGTTTTTGTGGTGGACCTAAATATGATGTATTTTGAGGGGCATAGGTATGTTGGACAAGATATGAAGAATCTTGGCGTTGATTAGGATATTGGCCTTGTGGCATAATTGGATTAGGAGGGGGTACTGAATGTGAGAGGTTTGAGATGGCATTATATAGGTGGATTGTGGAATGTAAGAAGATTGTGGAATGCGAGTGGATTGTGGGATATAAGTAGAATATGGTAAGAAGGTATGGGAAATATGATAGATCTATTAGGTTGAATGTGGTTGGATCAATATGAGAGGGATATGATAAGGTGTTAAAGATGAGGTGCGTGATAAGGGAATTAATATATTACTGAGAGGGACAATATGTATCAATATTTGGGGAATGGATGGTTGAATATTTTGTGGGATTGAAATAGGAATATGAGAAGAGAATGCAAGGTAATTCCAATGAATATGGAAAAGTATTGATCCAAGTCCCAATGTAAGAATTCAAATTGGGGAGGTACTTGAATCACTACATCATTTACAAACCCAAGTACAAGACCCCATGGATTCTTAAGAGGAGCCTAAGGGGTAGTGGATCTCGTAGTGTCTATGAATTGTGATGTGTCAAATCCTTATGTAATTTTAGCCCCACACATGAGAATATTAGCTAGGATTGTATCCTTGTGCATGCCTATGAGGTGATGCATTATACCACATTAGTAGGTTTGTCCAAGAATTCTTGAATGCTAGGAGAAATCTTGGGTTGGGAGACTCTCTCCTCCTCAATAGAGACTAGATCATGAGGTTGAGTAAGATTCAATGGTCTCACTTGCATGTTGGGGTGTTGGGATTCTCTATTGCTAGGAAAATTGGCAATGTATTGTGAGGGTGGTTGTTGTTGTTGTTGCTCCATAAATTTTCTATTACAAATGTGTGGTGATGAGAATGAAAGATCGAATGATTGATTGGATGAAGTGTGATGATGCTAAGCCCAAGGACATGACTAAATAGGTGTGATTTGATGTTGGATTGGGATGTTTGATTTATCACTCAAACTATGGGTGAGAACCTATGTTGATTGTGATTGTTGGATTTATACTTGAGATAGGCTAAGTTCTCAAGCAAAAGTGATTTTGAAGCAAATAATACCTTTGGCTTGAGGTGAAATAACTTGAATAAGAGATGACTAACTTAGGATGGGAAAAGTTTTTAAGAATGTGTTATGATGATTGTTGGATTTGGGATTTAGGTTCTCAATCAAGTGATTAGGGGCAACATTTTTTATTGGGGTATTTTAGACGATGAAAGGATGTGTTAAGGATTTCCTTATACTAAGAGGATGAGATTTTGGTTAAGTTTTGATGGTGTGATGTGACGAAAATGATCAGTACAGGTTGGATATGAAATGAAAAAAATATTTATTTGTGGCATTTGACTTAGAATGACACTCTATTTGGGATTGAAAGGATTTTCTCTTTGTAATTTGTATGGAGAATGAATTCACCCAAACTAGAGCAGATTCACCCATGCAAGTGAAAAATTCACCCAAAAATGTAATTACCCAAATGCAGAGCGAGTTTGCATAACAAGACTCAGATTCACCTATTTAGGATAGATGATTGGTCTGATAATAATACCAAGGCAAATTTTCCCAAGAGTAAGTGAATTCACCCAACAACAGATTGGATTCACCCAACAAGGACTATGACTAGACTAAGGACTTAATACACAGTGAATTCACCCAAGTGCAAAGTAGATTCACCTAACAAAAGGTGGATTTGCCCAAGGTTGATGATTGGACAAAGATGACAAAAGGACTAAAGAATGCAATCACAAAGATATCAACAAATGTTGACTGAATATATTTATGCACAAGTGATCATAAGAAGACATGCTAAATTAGATTAATCAAGTAAGATTGATAACTATGTAGGCTCACAATACAAGCAATGATACTATCTACCTATGTCTAGATTGCTAGAGATCACGATTCCAAAGGATGAATGATCTCTTATCGATAGTAGCCAAAAGGTGATACCTCGATAAGCTCTATCTCTATGCACAAAAGTACATCATGAGTAACTTTAGGGTATGATACACATCCCTTACACCATACTAACGGTCAAATGGTCTTAAGCTAGGCTAAAGAAAATAATCTAGTGCATCCTCTAAATACTATGAGGGTATGTGAGGCACATTTGTGAACACTAGAGCATCACAAGAATGGTTCAAGAACATAAAATAAGTTGTTCATACCAACTTTTCACTCTTAACTTGATATCACCTAAGTATCAAAGCTTCACTAAACATGATGTGACTAGATTAGAGTATAACTTTCATTCTCCCTCATTTATATATCTCGTCGGTACATGTGGTTGAGTTTGTTCCTTGGGGGATGAAATCCCCAAGTATACCTCCTAAAGGGAACAATATACTAGGTGTTTCTCATCTCCATACTCACATGAAGTGCAAGGAGAGAGCATACACACACACTAGCACTCCTAGGAATACACAACAAGATAGATCAATTTATGATTTTTGATCTTTAGGTTCATCGAATAGTGCAAGGGGGAGATCATATGTTGAAAAATGATTCAAAACAAATCACACAAGATTAATTGACCCTTTAGCAAAATTGAAGTGTTCCTAAATTAGGGGTAAAACAAGACTCTTTGGTTGCGTCCTACAAGAAATATCGTTACAAGTTAATTTCACCAATTTTTGACTATCAAGGCTCCATAAAGATGTTAGTATGATCATAGGAAAAGTGAGTTAGTAGATTTGTATCAAAAAATTTATGAATTTTACTCAAGGAATCATAAATTATAAATTGAATTATACTTTTTAGGTTCGCCAATTGCAAATTGTATTGGCCTTTGTATGAAAAAAATAACCTATGTGTGGTCAACAGATCCACCCAAGCAGTGCAAATTCGCTCATCTATAGTGCATATTTTCCCATTTGCAGATTCACCCATTTGCAAGTCGCATTCACCCATTTTGATAACGCTTTCACCCAAACAACAATGTATTCACCCCAATCATTGTGAGATTCTCAAGGTAAAAATTTAGAAGAGGAGAAAATTTTAGACATTACAGATGAAATTTTTAGAAATGATACTTCAAAATTCATGCTTGTGAGATTGTTCAATTTTTAGTTTAAGGAAATTTTAAATGAGCCTCATGATTCAAGCTCAAGTAGTAATCAATCAGGGGACCCATTTGCTAATATATTCTCTTTACTTATATCAAAACAACATTCTTGTTCACCGTGTAGCTATTATACACTTATGATCTTTACTGGATGAAAAGTAGAAGAGCAGTAAGATAGAATATGCATTTGTACCCATTGCAAATAGTCTTCTTGTATTTAGGACTCAACCTATTAATACAAAGAAAGCCACCCTTACCGCCAAGAGCTGTAACACACCTACATAAGGACACCTTAGACCCTTTGTTATTTTACATCGACCCCCATTCATATCATTTGATGATTGCATATTTACTTTGCATGTATTTTTTTGTGAGCATCACATCTTTGAGATAAATGATCATTGTAGGATTCACATGGACCTTAAAACAAGGACAAAATGTAAAAGTGAAATTTTCATACCTATGTCATTTCCCATTTAGTTTTGTGCCCATTTTGAGAGAATGGCTTAATACTTGTACATATCAATAAATAACACAATCTTATGCAAAGTTGGGTTCATTCCCCTAGCCTTTGTGTATCCATATACACATTCCCATATATTTATCCTGTCGTACATATATTGATACATTCACCCATAACTTACATTTATTATACTTATCTATATACTTTTCCTACTATAGCTGTGATCCACACAGTTTCAACTATTTTCCCACTTTGGGTTATTTCCATAGGTGTGGGATTAATCCTTGATTTTCAAAATTTAAATTTAAATTTTGGTTGACTAGCCCTCTTTTTTTCCCACATTGAGATGACTAGCAAACTTTTTTAAAAATGTTATGTTATTTGCTAGTATGTAAGGCACTTAATGTATTCACTAAACACATCCAAGGTTCTCCTCATCCTCCAAGCTTCATTTCTATATTATTCACATTACAACACTTCAATTGGTGCAAGTAAAGGATGCATAATCATCTTAGAAGAGTGGTGTATTTGATTGCTTACTCAAGTTTTTTGGGTGATAACCTATGATATTGTGTTTTGTTGTGATGCTAACAACAATCTTCCAAAGGTATTCTTAAATATTGGGAGTCTCTTGATATAAAAAAAGAAGAAGAAACAAAGACATATCGAGTGAGAAGAATAATAAAGTTGTACTATCAAATCAAATCCACAAGCACATGACATTTCAATGAGTGCAAATTGAACCGCAATATTAAAGCAAATTACAAACTAACACATTCTCTTCATGAACTCTAAATATTTATATTTTAACATCATATCTAAATTATTTTCATTTTTTAATCTCATAACTAAATGCATTTATTTTCTTATTCACATTACATAAATCTTCATAAGATATATACCTACAATTATCACTTATTAAATCTAAGTTAATCTATATTAATATTTATAAAATATCTATCACAAAAACTAAATATACATACAGATAAATAAAATACCTTTAACAACTTAATTTATATTTATTTATTTACATTTTATTGATTTAGCCAAGATCACAATTAAAAACAATATATATAATTCAAAGTCTAGTGGAAGAGCATATTAAACGGACTAAAATACATCATATTGTGAAAATTTAACCCATGTGATAATTTAAATACTTAAATAGAGCCTTAAATTGAATTTAGACTTTTCAATCCCATTCCAAGAAACATCCATATAAGAATATTTAGGCATTTTCCTAGACTTTATGGCCAACAAAAAGTCAAATTAATTATCTCAAGGAATCATTTGTTTGGCACCAGATGCATATCCTATACGATTAAGACTTAATCCCTGTAATTCTTCCCGTAAAAGAGAACGGAATATCGTTATCTAAACTTCCAAGAGGTCTGTGCGCTTTCAGATTCCACCTCCTACAATTTTGAACCCCTCTGCACTTCCACCCGAAAAAAACAAACACACCAGAACTGTTGAAGTGCGAAGTCTCTGCTATTGCTAAGCACAGATAGTAGGAAAATAAGCGGTAGAAGTTCAGGAAAGGGGTTTATCATTATGGATTTGTTTGGAGAAACTACAACGCCGTTGAAAGCTCACAAGTTCAAGTCTCTGAAGCTCTTGAACGTTGAGCCGGACGAGGCATTTCGGCAGGATCCCTTTGGAGTTGATTACGGCGTTCTGGAAAACGGGCTCCACTACTACGTGAGGAAGAATGCTAAGCCGCGCATGCGTGCTGCCCTTGCCCTTGGCGTAAAGGTCGGGTGAGTACAACTGATTCTGTTCTTGCTTTCAGATTTTGCAGAAAATATACAATGCCTTTGCGAAGGGGAAAAAAGAAACAGGACGATAAAACCTAGTTGCCATTTATTGATATTATTCACAATTCTATATGTGTTAAGTTATTTGATTAATTTTGGATTATTGTTGGAGTGCGAAACTGTTGGAGAGCTTTCTTTGCAGTCATAACCTAGTACATAGTGCATTAAATGCAACTAATAGACGCAATTGTGCTCATATTTACATTCATAACCCTTGCAATTATATGTGTACTAAATTTGCTTGTTAATTGGTGAAATTGTATGTATATTTGCTTTCATAACCTGTTACGTATACATACACGAATCGTTGGGAAAAAGAAAATTTCGAAGCCGTGTTTACAGATTAATCTAAGTAGGTAGCGTATTAGAAGATAAACCTCCATGAACCATGTAACGCTGTCAAGTTCAATTATAGGTTCTCTTTTCACCTGCGCCCCCATATTAGGCACAATTATACATCTCTCTTTTCACCCTGCACTATATGATGATATTAGGCCCAAACTGTAGGTTTCTTTTTCACCTGCATGCCATATGAGATATCAGGCACAGCTCTTGGTTTCTTTTCATCTGCAAGCAATGTGATGATATCATGCACAAGTATAGACGCGATTACATGTTCTCTTTTCATCTGGGCACCATACAACGATGTTAGGCACACCGCACGATTATACATTCTCTTCACCAGCAAACAATTATAAGTTGAAACATGGTCTCTTTTCACCAGTACACAATTATAAGATGAAACATGGTCTCTTTTCACCTGTGCTTTATATAATGATCTAAGGCACAATTTAAGCACAATTAAACGTTTCCTTTTCGCCCGTACACCATACAGTGATATTAAGCATAATTATGTATCCTCTTTTTACCTGCACACTATGCAATAATGTTACTCACACTTATATGTTCTCTTAATAGCTGCTTACAATTATAAGTTGAAACATGGTCCCGTTTCACCTACTCACTATATAATGAATGATATCAAGAATGATTATAGCTAGGCACAGTCATGCGTTCTCCTTTCAACTGCATGGTATGTAATGAAATTAGGCGCACTGATATGTTATCTTATCACCTGCAGACTCTATAATGATACTATGTGCAATTTATTGCCTCTTTTTAGCTTTGCTGAAATTTTAAGACGAGACACAGTCCTTTTTCACCTCTGCATTGTAGAGTGATACTATGCACAATTATACGTTCCCTTTCCCTACACACTACAGCATGATATTTGGCACAATTATACATACATTTGCAGTCTTAATCTAGTATAAGTACAGAGTAGATGAAATGGAGCCAAACTAGTAGATACGTAAATTGCAGTCACAATCTTGTACATACCATATTAATTGAAAATATACTCTGCCTTTGCAGGGACAGACAGAAATTCAGAAAACCTAGTTTATATTAATCTACTAGGTACTCTATAAGAAGATGAAATGCATTCCCTTTTCACCTGGGCACCATACAGTAATAATAGGTACACTTAAACAGTCCCTTTTCACTATATAATGATATTAATCACAATTATACATATATTTGTGGTCGTAACCTTCTGCTTAGTACATGGAATGCAGTCGAAACCTTCTATATTTGTGATTTGCAGTCATAGCCTAGTACATGGTACATCAGTTGAGAATATACCTTGCCTTTGCAGGGAAATTATAAATTTTAGGAATCGTACATTAAATTATTTTTGCTGGGAAATAATAAATTTTACAAAACTTAGATTCATGATTATATATAGACAATCAGGAATTTAAAGAATTCAAGTAGCTATGATATTTAGAAGATAAGATGCATTACATTTTCACCTATTCTCTTAGGGACAATTATATATAGATACACGCATACACATGCACATAAGCAAACTGGAATAAACTGAATGTCTTAGAGTTCACCATTGCACACTCAGGTTTTGGCCTCTTAACAAAGTAGTCATTGCTGAGAGAACAGGAAAACGCTCTAATAGTTGGGGATTAACTACCCTTGTTGCAGACAACGGATATGCTGGGATAAAAAAAACTTAATTTTATGTGATAAAAAATAATAAACAGTATTAACCAATCTATCTAATGACATTGACAGAAGCAAATGGAACAATATGCAAACACAAGATTACATTTATGTGGGAAACCCTTACAGTTGAAAACCAACAGCTAAAAGACTATCACTGTTATATTATTCAGAAATTAAAGATTCAACAGCAACATGTCTCTTACAGAATCTCAATCTATGGTATTACAAGTTACAACATATCTTTTATTTGCTGTCAACCTTTCAATAATCAACCTTCTGTCTATCCAAACTCAGATTAACCTTGGTCTAACCTTGGCAACTTCACATGAGAAGATACATATAGGTTTCATCATGGAATATCAATTGTCTAACTGTCCAACCAACATGTGGAATACCAAGAATTACACAACTATATTCTGGCTATACCATGATGTCAGCACACCACACATATCACTAAACGTGATGTTTCCACATGGATAATCACCATATATAGTACCCATTGCCGACTAAGAGCCAATAGTTGCTAAATTAACACTGTTGGTGTGTACATGTCTTCCTGTATAAGCACTCCTACCCATTCTAAGCTTGTAGTAGCATGTACAAACATTGATCATTTCTAGTTGTTTGTGGCACCTCAAAACACTGTCTTGAACATAACTATGTCTTTGGATTTTATCGCATGAACTCCAGCTTTGCTACAAGCACACCTGCATTGCCATTCATGCTTCCAGTAACACTAAATTCAGTATGTGGTAGTGATTTCTTCTACAAACATCTTGCAGATGTTACCACAACATTGCCAAATGTAAACAAACATATGTGCTGTACTGCAACATATAAAACTCACCACATAGTACCACAGTGCATTCCTTTTTTGCTTGTTCTATTGGGGACAATTATACATATATATTTTGTAAGCAGTCATTGGCTTAGTGTAGTCGGTCGTAGTCGGCCGTAGCATAGTCGGCTGTAGTTGGCCAGTTATTTATGTTCAATAAAACTATAGTTGTAATGCAAATAATTAATGTAGTGTATGTCATATGTACTTGGGTAATTAAGTCCTGAGTAGTGGTCAATGGGTTGTTATGAAACGTCACGATGGTTGGTTTCTCAACCATCGCCGAGGGCTATATGTACTAGAGTCCTTGTGGTCGGGAATATATGATGATGATGGTACTGTTGACATTTATGTTATTGTAATGTTGATACTTTACTGTTGGACAAATGAATAGAAGAATTCCTTATTTCATGCATCTCGTGTTCTGGAATAGGTTGTACATATCTATGTTCTGTGCATAACTTAGTTTACTCTCGTAGTACGTTGAAATACATCTTGTGAGTAAAAATATTTGCCATTTTAACTTAATAGATGTTACATGAAATGCTGTTGTAGCCTAGCACATATGTGAAATTGCAATTTGCAGTCATAACTTAGTACCTAACACATTAATCAGAAATACAAATCCCTTTGCAAGGAATTTTTAGCTTTCCTTTCTGAAAACTTAGTTTACAATAACTAAGTAGCGTATTTGAAAATGAAATTCATTCCTTTTCACCTGCACATGATATAGTGCTAATATGTATTATTGTACAGACATTTCAAAGACTTAAGCAAAATGTAATGATATTAAGCCCACCTATACATGTATTTTAAAGATTTCAAAAAATATATATTGGTATTGAGCACAATTATATAGATATTTTAGATGTTTAAAAGAATATATTAATATTAATCGCAAGCATACACATATTTCAGATATTTGAAATAAATATATTGATATTAACCACAATTATACAGATATTTTGATATTTTCAATTTTTTTTTCCAGAAAAAAGCAGATTGCCTTTGCAGGATTTTTTCCGATTAGAAAATCTAGCTGAATTAGACCAAGTAGCTATGCCATTAGAAGATGAAATGCATTCTGTTTTCACCTGTGCACTACAAAAAAATTAGGCAAAATTATACATATATTTGCTGTCATAACCCAGTCATATTACATGAAATCCAGCTGTAAGCTACTGAATATCTATAGCAGCATATTACACACAACTATACGTATATTTGTAGCTATAACCTCATCATAGTACATGAGCTGCAGGCATGACCTCCGTACACATGAATTACAGTCATAACATAGTACATAGTACATTACAAAACAACATACAAAGCTTTTTGTAGGCAATTGTTTTTTTGAAGACCTAGTTTACATTAATCAAAGTAGCTATTATGTCATATGATATTAGAGGATGAAACATATTCTTGACTGATGCACCATATAATGATAAATAAGTATAATTAATATTTTTGAAAGATTTCAAAATTAAGGATAATTAGACCGATATTTCTAAGATATCAGGATTTCAAAAAAGCTGATGATATCAAAACATAGCTCAGTGATTTCAATTTTTTTATTATATTAAGCACAATTGTGTAGATATTTCAGATATTTAATTTTTTGTAATGATGTTTGGTGCAATTATAAAAATTTAATATCATATATATGTATTAAATATACATATATTTCAAATATTTAAAAAATATGGCATTGTGCCTGCTGTGGAACCTATAGACAGCATTGAGATTGAGTTATAAGATTTATGTTGTAATTAAAATTGAAATGGGTCCATGGGATTTCTGAACTACTACTGTGGAGATGTAGTTGACGTTCTCTAACATTTAGATGAAATGTATGTGAATAGAAAATACAGATATATCGTCTTATAATCACAAAGTCAAAGTTGGTGTGAAATCTTGACATCATACTCTTATATTGTAGTTTGCATGTTTTTTGAGCTTTTTAGCTTTTCCAAGGTAAAAAGTTTAATTCTTAAATAAGCTGCAAAAGTCTCTTTCTAGACTCTCAGATTATTCAATTTGAAGACTAGACCCAAATTTGGAACTTTTACTGATCAAAATATATTATCTTTGGAGCAGCTCAGTTTTGGAGGAGGAGAATGAGCGGGGAGTTGCCCACATTGTTGAACATCTTGCATTCAGTGCAACTAAAAAATATACAAATCATGACATTGTCAAGTTCTTGGAGAGTATTGGAGCAGAGTTTGGTCCTTGCCAAAATGCATCAACATCCTCTGATGAGACAATTTATGAGTTGCTTGTCCCAGTTGATAAACCCCAGCTTCTGTCTCAGGCAATATCTGTCTTAGCAGAATTCAGCACAGAGGTAGCGATGTATTTATGTGTTTTTCTTTTCTCATTAGATCTTTGATTCACTATGCCATACCTTCTTAGTTGATATGATTTCTGTCTCTAATTTTTTGTTGTTAATGTAAAGATTCGTATCTCAAATGAGGATCTGGAGAAAGAAAGAGGAGCTGTCTTGGAGGAGTACAGGGAAGGAAGGAATGCCATGGGACGTATGCAGGACGCTCACTGGCTCTTGATGATGGAAGGTTCAAAGGTAAAATTGACTAGGGTGTTTACTTAGAGCAATTATTATGCTGTGGTGAGTATCAGCGGAATTTTTTTATATAAGTGTCTCTCCACAATTAACCTATTATAATGTGATAGATGGGGATTGATAGAGTTCCCAAATAAAGATTTGTGATATGCATGCCAACTTATGATAGACCATAGTATGGTATGACCAGAATTTTCAGAAACAATGACATTTTATCTGTGTTACCCGGTACAACCTAGGAGTCTCCTGTTCCTATCTTAGACAGGTTTGGGTTTGGGTATAGGGCTTGTTAGTACCCTAGGCGAACCTGCAGGCTGTTTGGCCAAAAAGCTGCAGGAAAAACAATTTAATAAATACTTCTAATAGATATTAGTATATATTTATAATTTTTTTTTGATGATTAGCAGGGGTTCTATAGATGCCCCCACCAACAAAGAAAAGCATCCATTCAGTCTAGGAAATAGATGATTTTCCTACATGTGCAAGCTGAATGATGAACAAATACCAAATGCTCAATTGTAGATGCCAAAAACTCTACCGACTTAAATGCTGATCAACAATATTTGATAATTGCAAACCTTTGTCAATCATATATGCAACTCCAAACAGCAAATACAAACCCTCACAAGCTGATGTTAACCCTCAAGTGCAATATTAATTGACTACAACAGCAGATTTGAATGTAAATATGACAGCTGATTTATAGTTGATATTATAATTATAAGAAGTATGAACAACAGATTTAAACACTAAGGACTTTGGAACATTTGAGATGAATGCATTCAAGGAAACTACCAATAGGAAATGTTAGTGGGAATAGGATTGTTCCTCAATCTATTTTCTCTTTCAATGTTGATGTTTGTACTATTCAGCTACTCGAATCTGTTAAATAATTGGTCAGGTTTCATGATGTAATGTTTTCAACAGTTGATACTTCCTAGTTGCTGATCCTGTTTGGATCTGACAGTATTTTTTTGTTATATTTCGCTCAGATATGGGTGGACATGGTCTTCATGACACATACATATTGTAACCTGGTTTTGCTTTTTGTAATCGATCATCAATTCAAAAACACTAGTGACCACTTTTACACTCAAATCTGATCCATGGCCAAAAAATATTAAAACATTTATAACCCTGTGCAGCCAAACAACAATATTGTGCAATACTAAATCTCTTTCAATGCTGATAAATATTATATTATTAGAAATTATTAGTAAATTTCCTTATAACAGTATAATCAGACTTTACTAAATATTCCAACAATAATATTATTAATCAGCAATTCCTAGAATTTACCAAATACTTCAATATTATAATTCTAATTTCCAAAGTGATGCACAGCTGTACATAATTCAAACAAACCAAACGCTAGTCACAAGTACCAACTTGTACGGCAGCCCCACCATGTAATTGAGATGCTATGGTTCAATTTGTACTAAGTACTATTGCGTATGTGCGGTGGATAGCGTAAACAAAGGGCTGTGCCCAAAATTTGCTCCCCAACAACAATTCCAAATAAATTATGCTACTTGGTAAGCACTTCAAAATGTTGGTATACAATATATAGTTATAGTTAACCTTTCAAATTCTTCACCAATGATGAGTGAAAACTCTGAATAATGCTGAGTTGACAATGCCACATGATTTGCTTGCAAATATAAATCAAACAATCGCAATCAATAAGCCCAAATGTGATATTTGAATAGAAACTGCCTCGAAGGAAATGGGGATTTCATTCCCAAATCCCACCGTGGCAAACCAAGAGGATTTTCATCCTCCATTCATCTTTGAATGTGTCAAACTCCAAATTAGAAGGAACAATTGAAATGACAAAATCAGATGATTTGATGTGAGACCTTTCTTTTATACTTACCTTGGGCCCTCTATTTATTATTTTTTATTTAATTTACCTTTCCCTCCAAGTATTTAAAAATACTTCTAAATTACATCCAAAGCCTTTTTTCCCTTTTTGAATTACATTTTGAATAAAGTGTTATAAACACTTCTTTAAACATTATATAAGTCTTATAATAACATTTTTAAGTTGTGTTTTTGAAAATAAAGTGATTGGGCCCAGTTAGAGTATTATTATTATTTCCCTTATTTTATCCCTTAACCTATGGGAAATAAAATAGGTTACGGGGTCTTCAATTATTTTTTTTTTTTGAGAAGGGGATATGACAATCCATCCTTCCCAAAATTGTTTGCCCTCAAGCAATTGCAAACCTGGATGCTCAAGAATCTTTGTGCCAACATCATGTATCATGTTATTATATCCATAGAGTCTAGATCTTGTACTTGTCAAGTGAATCAACTCTTCTCAAAAAACACTATGGGATCTACACAAACTCGGGTACTCAAGAATCATTGTGCCAACATTATGGATAATAATGCAATGCCCATAGAGGCTAAATCCTATACTTGTTGAGGTCTATTATCTCCATAATCGATATTTTTATACAATCCATGTAACTTGATCACCTCATTGAAATTTAATTTGATAACTTGAGGAGAAATAACCCATAAGTGTGCATGATTCACAACATAAGTGCAAGCTGTGGGGAGGCCTATGATGAGATCCATGACTTTGAATTGGATTAGACAAGGAATACAAACCACTCACAATGTGCTCCTCCATGATTTGATAACAAATGTTATCCTCTTTCCAATGCTTGAGGACACCCTCAAACTCCCACAAGGCAAGGGTTGCCTTATGTGACAAGAAGACTCACCACCAAGCTTTTGTTGTGCTACTTTGATATTATTATGAACACCTTTTAATCCTTTTAATGGTGCTAATTATTTCTTCAATAGGGAAGATATATCTAACATGTCTCTCCCTTATCTCTTGATGAAATCCTCTACTTGGTGGCCATCCTAGAGGTATAACATCGAACACCATATTGTGCTTATCCACAATAGACCAAATATTTTTATGATGAAGTGTTTCACCTATGGATAAAGCTATGATTGCCTCCATTTGGTGTGTGGTCCTAGCTACTTGCTCCATTCTCTTAGCTAAGATGATTCTTGGGGCTCCATCTTCAATGCCTCGTAGCACTACTTCATTCCTTTTAAATTTCAAATCCACAGTGAACTCTCCAATAGAATGTAACCATAACGTACCCAATGTAATGTTGGTCTCTCCTAGAGCCATGACATAAAACTTATTGTACACCTTGTGTTTGCCGAATGTGATAACAAGCTGTTGTGCCTTCTTGGTAAATCTGCCTTGTAGTATCTCATTCTTTGCAAATTCTCCTTCATACATCCAAGGGTGGCAGACTTGTTTGTAGCTTGATTCCAAAGACACCACACTTGGGCTGTAATCAAAGTGCTCACCTCCTTTCACCGATGTATGAGTTGTTGAGAGATTTTTAATACAACTATCCTTGTGAGTCGTGATTTCCATGTTAGGATCAACCCAACAAAAATATTCTCCCCAATTGCATACTCATCCACATAGCTACTTTGAAAATCAATCACATACGACAATGACTCACCTTTTGGAAGATTGATGGATAGTTCATGAATTGGCACATCTTTCTTCATCTTGGCCTCTTTGCATTCAACAAGTGACGACTTTTCCTCCTCGACTTCATCAATATTTTGTTGGCAAATAGTCTTTGCAGTCAATGAAATACTCATACATTCATCTTGCATAGCAGATTCCTCTGTAGCTTGTTGGACCCTTATTTCCATTTTTTTTTCAAGGACATTTTCTTTGGCTCTTGTTGAGTTCTTCCTCTCCCAGGTTCATACTTCATCTCTAGCTCACAAAATTCTTGGAAAGTTAAATCATATGAGCTGCCTAACTTAAATTGTTGTATTCATTGCGGTATTTGTCCACATCATTTCTTGGGTGATGTTGAAATGGCCCTTTCTCTTTTGGCCGTTCTCACTCTCTTCGTAGGAATTTTGCTCGGAAATTATTAGAAGGAAGGTTGATTGGAACCCTGTTATTGGTTGAAGAACTTCCCTCTCCATTATTTTCTCATTTTGCTATATTTGTCAATGACCTTTGGAACGTTCTTTCTATATTTTTTTGATCTCGATTGATATTTTCCAACATGGTGTATATTTCATCTCTCTTGTCTCTCTTCGCCATGACTTCTTCCTCTATTTTTGGCAAAGGGCACTACCCCTTGATCCTATTGGGGTGTTTCCCCCAAAACCTCATCAAACTATAGGTCTAAGCATGTTATAGGCCAATGATGAATCATGATCGTTAAACCTACAAAATACATATCCCCTGTTGTAAATCTTTGCATCTTTTGCAGTCAAAGCCATAATCAAGGATTATCTTGTTCCATACATTAGACAACAAAGCATGCAGTCTTGAAGGCTACAATAAAAATTTAATAATAAATTCCTCACTTGAATATACACAGTCACACCAATCATTGAGATGCAAGAAAATATCATGGCTGCATCATCATCTATGACCTATCTTAGACACTAGCGCATGACTTGTTGTGATGTTGGGATGAGTAATGCAAGCTCTTTTGAGCCATAGACTTATATTTTTAATTTTGATATTTGTTTTGATGCCATGGATTTCATATTCCATGAGTTTTGTATACTTTTGACAATATTTATATATTTGAATGTGTTATTTCCTTCAGCGAAAATTTGCGTTTATACTTATGTGATCGATGTATGTTTGTGTATGAGATCATAGTAATTTCTATTTGATGATGTTATTGTGTCTAAGGTTTATTTATTAAAGGGTGCGTGAAACAAGTGTTAAATCCTTAAAAATCTCTGAATTTCTTGGGTTTTTCTATTTGCCGAGTCTTTGCCGAGTCTTTGCCGAGTCTGGGCGCCGAGTCCGAGTCCGAGTCAAAAATTGGCTTGCTGAGTCCGAGGCGAGTCCGAGTCTTGTAACTATGATTTTTGGTGCTTGAGCCTTTCTTCTTTCTCTTTGGTAATATCTGATTGTTTTTTCATTAGCTTGCATATGCTGAAATCTGCATCAAAGTATTATCTTTCCTTGCAGGCTGATAAGATCTAAGCTCTGATACCACCATAATGCTCTCAATTTGACAAGCTTAGGAAATAGATGATTTTTTCTACATGTGCAAGCTGAAATGATGAACCAATTGTAGATGCCAAAAGCCCTACTGAATTAAATGTTAATCAACGATATATGATAATTGGAAGCCCTTGCCAACTATATATGCAACTTCAAAGAGGAAATACAAACCCTCACAAGCTGATGTAAATATGATAGCTGAGTTATAGTTTATATTATATGAACAACATATGTAAACACTAGGGACCCATTTTGTACTCAAATCTGATCTATGGTAAAAATTCAGAATATTTATACCTATGCAGCCAAACAGCTGTATTGTGCAATAATAAATCTCCTTCAATGCTGATATGTAATGTCCTCGAATTTGTGGTTTGAGCCTTGTATAATTAGAAAAAATAATTCTTTATGGCTCAATTATTTTTATTTGGCTTCAAGGACTAGGGAATTAATTTCCCATAATTTATTATTATTTTACGTGGCACCAAAATATTTTTATAATTTTTTTGAGGCTGGGTGACCTTTTCTAGAGGTTAAAAGGGAAAAAAAAAATTATTAAATTCGAAATTGGGTGCCCAAATTGGGTCGGCCAAATTGGAAAGAAAAGGTGAAGATATAAATACAAGTTCTTTGGAGGCATTTCATATCATATTGGAATTGTTATTTGTTAGAGTTTCCAATAAACTCCATAAAACCAAGATCACCTGCAAAACCTAGATTATTAGCTTTCTACAAAGAGAAAAAACAAAGATGCAAGAGCAATTTGCAAAAGATGTTCGAATAAAATTATTGAGAATAATGAATTACATGAGTTGAATTGCTTTTATAAAGTAATATGCAAAACCCTAAAGGTAAAACTTAATTAGGACCTAAGTAAACTTAATAAAGTGTAATTAAATATTTAATTACACCGTCACCCCCCTTAAGTGCAACTTAGGGAGATTAAGAAACATGCAAATAATACAAGGTTAGGTCCATGAAAGCATGAATGGGTCCCGACTACAAGGCCATGTTAGGTACCCATGTACATATGCAATGCAAAAGAAATAGAGAATGCAACCAAGTGATGAAAGATTGGGGGCTCCATAAGACCCCCTAAGTACACCATCCATCATATAGATACATAAGAAATGCCCCCCCCATAATGTTAGTGTGAATAAAGTCTTGTACCTAGTTAAGTTTTTACTAGGGACTTTGGGGATTTAGTTCACATTTTAAGTTTACTTAGGATATAATCTTTCTTCTATAAGTCTTAGTTGTCTTATCTAGAAGTCATAGTTGTCTTATCTAGACTTTACATTATCCTAGGTAGTTATGAGTTAGTTGTCTCGTGATAGGATTAAGACACTTGTCATGATCTTATCTAATCCTATCTCCCCTCCTTGCTTTTATAAGCAAGGCATCTCTAGCATATTTTGCATTGTATTGTAAAGTATTGCATATTGTATCATATTGCAATTCTTGTTTGGTGGAATAATATCTTCCATTGTTGCTTCTTTCTATTTCTTGTGGAGGTTATTTGGTGTTGCAGATTGAAGATCTTGGTTGCTCACTTCAACAGGGTATATCAGAGTTGTGAATCTTCCAAGCCCCTTCCTTTTTTTCATTAGAGTTTCTACCATCAAGTTCTATTGTGATTTGAGTTTCTTTTATGATTTTGCAAATTCTCTGTATGCTCTTCTCTTGCGTTTCAATACAATCTTGAGAATCAGAAAGGGTTTGCAAAGATTTTTTAATCCTATATTGCATGTATGCATTTTGGTGAGATCTGGTGATTGCAACACTTTTGGCACATGTGGCAGTATTTTGGGCTGTCCCATTGCATCTAGGAGGCTCGAGAAAGTCAGATTTGGCTTTTGTTTCACTCAATTTGGTCACCATTTGCAACTTTGGCAAACAAGGGTTTGAAGCTCAGATCTGGGAGGTAGCTGATATTTCAGAGCACTTTGGGCCTAGATCGACATCACCATCACGTTTAGAAGGCCGCGTAGACGAATTTTGATTGTAAACTTGTTTATTTTCTGTAAAATTTGTTTCTGAGGCAATTTTTTTTTTGCCTAGGTAGGTCGTACGGCCCCCTAGGTCAACATAATTTTTGCAAAAAAATATTTTGTAAAATGTTTTCTGCAGTTCGTTAAAAATTTTGGGGCAATTTTTTTTAATTTATCGGGCAATAATTGTAATATTATTTGGCACATTATATTCATCCGGGGTTATTTATAAACTCTATGAGTTTTGTTTGGAAGGGATTTATTTGGTAGGGCAGCTTGTACCACTATCAGTCAACCTGCAGATTTGGTTGGCCCCATTGGTCACCACTTCCTTTGCTGGCCGCTTTAATTCCTGCTAGTGCCTTGTACCTCTTTGTCGGCTTTTCTGGTCGGTTGTTGTCTTCCACGTCGGCCCCTTTCACATGCCCGTCGAAGACTCCTTGCAACTTACCCGCCGACCACTTATTGTTTCTCTCGGTCGGCCTTTTCTCCTTGCCCGCCGACTGTCAAACTCTTTGTCGGCGATTTCCATCTGCACTTGGCGTACGTCAACTTGCAGGGCTTTGTCGGCCTTGTTTACCAGTCAAATCTGATTGTACCGTTGATCTGTACGTCAGTGCTCTTTTCTTAGGCTCCTGTCAAATCTTTGCGTAGTTGGCAGAATATTATTTGCATCTGTTGCGTCAACACCTTCTTACCATTGTACTTGTCTACCACATCAGTATTCGTTTGCCATATCGGTCACTTCAGTCGTCGTCAGGGTATGAATTCAGCTGCCTTTTCCACCAGTCGGTAGTATGATTGCTGGGTACGATATATTTATTCTATTGGCTTTTCATCATATCGGCAAGTCTATCGATTAATCATTTTATATGCTTTAAAAAAGTTTTATTAAAAGCTTTGTTTTGATAGCCGACCATACTTTTTTATCGGCTTTATAAAGTTTTGTTAATAATAAACTTTGGTATATATTTTAAACTAGCCAACCAAAGTATTGTATCAACAAAAGTTTTGTTTAAAGGCGATGGTCCATTGTATAAGGTCCACGGGGTGGGGTGGTCCGTAGGTGGCGTGGCCACCGAGGCTCCACCCCCGCTCCGCCCACTTGCCGCCTAGGGCGCCAATGAATAAAATTCTTTTTTAAAACCTTTTTTTTGGCAAAGATCACATGGTGCAATTGAGGGCCGCATTTTTGTGCTTGATTAGTGTTGACTTTTGCACTTGATTAGTGTGAAAGGTCATTTTCTAAGCCTTTTTTTCGTTTTTGCATAACTTTTGATCTAGATGGCAAAATTTTGCAAATGAAATATTGTCAGAAAGCTGGCGATGTGTATTTTCTAGTGGTACAGGTGATTTTCAGAAATTTTGTTGTTTGGTAGCTTTTATAGCCTATTGAAGTTAGATGTCTATTTTTCACTCCCAAGCTCATAACTTTTGCTCCGTTCCTCCGTTTTTCGTGATTCTTGCGGCATTGGAAAGGTCTTTCCGAGCTCTTTAGAGTTACTCATGCACTTTTTCCAGATTTGGCCCCTGGTATAATTAATTTAGATTTTTGTGTTTTAACACTTTGGTTAATTACTTGGATATTTTGGCACTCGAAACCTTTATGGTTGCATGGGATGGCTTCATTTGGGCTGCTTTATATGTATATCTAGTATTTTTTCCTTTGTGGGCATTTTGAGCATCATTTGTAAGCAAATTCTTATATGTAAATGCACTGAAATAAAATGCAACACTATTGTAGTATTTTGGGGATATTGCACATAAGGTTGTGCCATATTTTGTACTCGCACTGTATTATAAAGTGCCATTGGGGGTTGTGTGATGCCTTTGTTATTTGCCATCACACCTTTGTCAAGTGAGAGTTCTTCCAAGACAACAACGAATCCATATGATTCTTGCCTCATGCATGTGTGCTTTATTTTGCACACCTTTTTTCAATTGCAGGTACTTTCTTGTGCACTTTCAGATGTTGTTTCTTCTCCTTCATGCACTACATAGTGATACACAAAGTTTCAGTGGATCTGTCATGCCTCTCCCAAGTCATCATTATGGGGGGCTATTATACTGTTCGTGCTAATGCTTCCTTGGTTTTGCTTTGGA
Organism: Sequoia sempervirens; assembly: GCA_007258455.2. NCBI lineage: Eukaryota > Viridiplantae > Streptophyta > Pinopsida > Cupressales > Cupressaceae > Sequoia > Sequoia sempervirens. Next base: position 190,556,214 of record VDFB02271358.1, on the reverse strand, counting down.
GTGATCTATTTATCTAGTATTTGTTCCTATGTACTAGGTGGATGCAGCGGTTGGTTACCCATGCATTTCGGTGAGATGGAGCATTTACCATATAGACACTCTTGCATGCTTGTTTTGTGGAGGCAACCTTTTATCCTCAATTGATTAGTGTTGTTTAGACTATTGGCACATTTATTTTCAACTTGCATTGGTTGAGTAGTGTCGTTGGGGTCACTCGTACAGATTCATGTGCCATCTGTATCTTCAATTGACAGATGTTTTTCCTTTGTTTGCCATTTGATCATTGTTCGAGTAGTGTCGTTGGGGGAACTCATGCAGATTATTGTCTTCTTGATCTTGATCATCCTATTTTCAGAGGAGGTTCTTTAGTTTCAACACTATAGCAGTCATATTTCGACAGTTGTTTGTAGCTTCTTCATGCTTCAGTGATGTTCTTCACGTGCCTATTCTTTTGGGACATTGTTTTTGGAGGCTTCTTAGTCCATCTTATTTTTTCTCTTTTGGAGAGGAGTTTTCTCCCACATGGTTTTTCTCCTTTTCTCCGCTTGTGAGAGTTTTTTGGTTTTGTACATGGGTACCTCATCAGGCTTTGTTGTTGGGACCCGTCTTTTTGCATATTTGCATTGGTTTGTTCCTCCCTAAGTTGCACTCAAGGGGGGGTGTTAGTGTGAATAAAGACTTGTACCTAGTTAATTCTTTACTAGGGACTTTGGGGACTTAGTTCACATGTTAAGTGTTACCCCAAATTTTTGCTATGACTTATAGGAGGTCTTTCACCATCCAAAAATCGGCTAAGTCCTATGCTAGGCAGTGTTTTGCACAACTCCACGAACTTAGGCGGTGTTTTCTTTAGTTTGCATAACTTTTCGCATTACCGCCTAGTCTTGTATTCCTCTTCAATCTTTAGTGAGTTAACTATGTTTGGGCGGTGTTTTATAGAGTTCATCGAACTTCCCTTTTTCCGCTTGGTGCGAGTATCATGTTAAGGTTCCATTGACTAGGTGGTATATTGAAATGAAAGTTGAACTCCTGCGGGCTTTTATAAAGTTCGTCGAACTCTCCACTTCCCCACATCTAGCCGTTATTTCAAATTTTTGATAAGCGGTTACAATGAAATAGTGATGTGAAAGCCAACACGCGCTGTGTAGCAAAGAAGTGATATTAAATGCTCATCTACTCGTATGCTTTCCGTGGGGTTTTTAAGAAGCTTTTGAAGTAATAGACAAACATTCCTATTGTGGTGCTAGTTTTCGAGGAAGAAATAGATGAGACATATCGGTGCAAATCTTTAGCTATAGAATTCGCCATCGAAGGTATTTATATTATTCACCCCCTTCAAAATTTGTCTTTTTGGTTTATTTGTCCTTGCATTTCAAATTGTTGAACATATTCTTGCTTGAGCCCTAAATTCACGGTCATGGCTAAGCTCAAGTGCATGGGTTATGAGTATGTATCTGGACTAACTTATGAAGGTCCTGAGATTGGAGATACTCGTTTAGGGCTTGTGAATTTAAGTGAGTTGAGAGATAAATTTAATAATCCAAACCCGCCGCCCATCACTCAACGGGTAATTAATAGCGGATTAGTTGAAGCTGCTGCCTTCCCTATTGCAATACTATGTCCTGAGCTTATCCTGGAATGTATTAGACGTTATAATTCACAAACACGAGAAGTCAGGATAGAGGACAACCGGTTGGTGCGAAAAAATTAGAGGGCCACCTTTGCATCATGCTTAAAGATTCTAGAAAAAGATGGTTACTCGTCTATGACTATGACAAATTCCTAGATTGAGTTTTCTACTAAGAAGGGACTCTATAAGAATGAGATGGTGAAAAATTGGTTGGCAAAATTGAAGTGGGGTAAATTTCAATTACCTTGGAAGCTACACAAAAATCATTTTATGGAAGAGGTAGCTAATATTGTGGTATTGTTGCATAGAGTTAGGGGAAATGAGGATGTACACGGGTTCGAAGAATGGATGTACTTTTTCATTCAGATTATGCTGTCAGGGCATCAATTCCTTGACTGGGTAGAGATTATCATTGACCGTGTGCATAATTTGATGACTTTCTTTGCGCTTAACAAGTTCTTCTATATTTCCTCATACTTAATTTATGCCATTGCCAGTACTAGACCTTGGCTTGGATTGAGGCCGAGTGACCCCCCTCTTGAAAAGGTGCTTGTTTATGACTACCTTGATAAATTGCAGCTTAATAAAAGCTTCCTTCATTTCAGAAGGGTAAATGATACTTTTACCATGAAGATGGCCAGGTAATTACAAGGACATATTGGAATGCGGCTATCACTTGAAGCTATATAGTTTGTGAACTTTTATGGTAGTCACTTCATCCAGTTCTAGAGGTTTTCCTACATAAGAGTCAGCGGTTTTGTAGGTTTTCCTATTAAAATTCCAAAGTATCTTGAAGACAAATGGTTCATGATCGAAGTATGTAGACAATTAGCAGATGTAAATAGGGTTTTCCAAGACAGGAGAAGAGTGACCGTCTGTTTCCCTGTTGGTTTCGGTCCCTATACATGTCAGACTATGTCTGATGCTTTGAATATTGAGAGGGAGTTATCCAAATATAATCTGCATTCATATGATGAACGTTTCCCTTTTGATTTGAAAGATTATGTTAAGAACAATTTAAAATTGAGTCCTAATTTCTTTCATCACCCTAACTTAGAAGACTATCGGGCTGATTGTTTTCATGAATATGAGGTTAGAAGGAGAAGTTGGATGAGATTGTCTGTAGAACAAATCATTATCTATGGTCTAAACTGGGATCTGCAAGACATCGTAGAGGATGGGTCTGATATGATAGACCCAGTTTACATTGAATTGATTGAAAATTGCCCTATTCCCGCCATGGATTGGAGCATTAAGGAAAAGGAAACGATTGAAGCAAACACCGCTGATGTTTTAGCTTGGACATAGGAGTGGTTGATCAAGAAGAGGATAGAACAGTCTCATCCTCTAACCAGGGCACGAAACGTTCAACCTTCCAGGAGTACCACCCAACCTTCCCCAAATGTAAGAACAATTGGTATCACCTCACAGTCATTACCTTCATGAACTCAAGGAAAAATGGTGATGATAATCCACCTGATAAGAATATATATCAACAGACATGTGGAGAGGATATTCTTGATCTACCTAATCTAGAAAAGGAAAAAGGAGGTGAAAAAGAAGAAGAGGATCTAGGAAATATTGATATTGACTCCTTTCCTTCTCGGGACGAGTCACCTGCCAAAGAGGTGGAGATGTCACAGAGGGCAAGGATTGCTCCAATCATATTAGAGAAAACACCAGTGAACACCCCTTCTACATCCAGGACACTATTTGAATCTTCAAGCTCTAAGGCAACTAATACGCCTGCTACACTGGTTTGGCTAGAGTAAACTCTGTCCAGGAAAAGAAAAGCTGTACAGTTTAGCTTACCCAAGTAGGATATGGTAGGTCAATTATTGTAGAGAACTTCAACTCCAAAGCCAAGGAAATTGAAAACTATTGCACGATTGTTAGATGATGTTGAATCAAAAAACCTACATTTGGAAATTGCACATCCTTCAGCACAAAAGGAGATCGCCCAAGCGACTGCAAGTGATTTTGAGGTTAATAGGATTGATCTTGGTCCTCCTACTAGAGATGGGGACGTTCAAATTTTTCAAGTATTTGCAACAAGGATGGTTGAACAATCAAAGAATGATAAGGAAAGCAAAGATGAATTGAAGACACATGTCCGAGCTTTAACCGAATGCCTAAGGTCTGTCTTTGACCTTCCCCCTCAACTGATTTCCCAGGCTGATTCTTCTTCAAATCCTCTAGCTATGATTGGAGAAGAAGCTATGAACAAGATGAAAAGCTGCCAAACCCTAGGTAAAGCTGCAGAAGAGTGGAATGAATGTTTAATCAAGAAGAGAAATTTCATTATTGTTGAATCTATAAAGTATTTGCAAGAAGTAAATGCATTAAAGCCTACCCTTGGAGAGGAGATTACTACTGCTGAAAAGGAAGAAAAGACATCGAATAATTGTCAGATTGAGTTAAAGACAATGATGAACTGGGACATGGAAAAGCTGGTGGCAGAGCAAATCATACCTAACACTACAAACTCCCGTTGCCTTGTATGGAACAAAGGTGTAGAATGGAAGTTGCAAATTGTTCGGCAAGGTTTGCAAAAGCTTTAGGAGATCTTGGCTGAATGCACTGCTGTCTCAGATGAAGCACAAAGTACCTTAGTTGCTGTAGGGTTGCAACAAGACAAAGGAGAAATCAGAGAGAATACAAACATCAAAGGATTGGTAGACGACTTTCAGGAATTAGTCAAAGGAATACTTGATTCTCATTCCTTTAATGCTGAGCATTTGAAAAGATTTAGCGAATTACATCTCATCTCATCCCAGGCAATTGATCTCATGAAGGCCTGTGGAAAGCGCATTGAAGCGATCAAGGATAGCCTGATGGCCTGGAAGGTGCGAATGACTAATGTGACCATCCCTCAGCACAAGGAGCTGTTACATACCGTAAAGGCTTTCCAAGCCTTACGGAAGAGACTTGTGGCACTCCCAGAAGCAAGAAATGAAGCGACACTGTCATGACTGTTCAGTTGTTTTATTCTAAAATTTTCAGTTTTAATTAGTTACGGGCAAGAAAGAAGCGATTACCTATCCGCTTATTTATATGTATCTCTTTTCAAACTATGACTCTCTAGACACTATTTCAAAAGCTAAATATTGCATTAGACTTTGCTGCTATTTTCTATGAATGAAATCGCTATTTGTCTTTGTGCATTTAGATTGTGAGGATAATTTGATGTTCTTAAATCTTTGTGTTTAGGAGTATCTTAATGCTACACTTTACCTTTGTGTGAGTTATGCAGTTTTCTTCATGATAGATTTCATTTTTCAGATAATATTGAGTGTATCTTTTTAATTCTCAGTAGTTTCAAGTTAAACTGGTCTTTGTGCCAGTACTCTATTATTTGTATCTCACATCTGCTATTAGGATTCTTCCTGATATTGGGTTTTACCTTTACCGCTTTTTGGTTAAAAGAAAACCTTGTGTTTATTTTCTGTTCTTTCAATTCATTGAAAATCTTGAGGGAGCTGTACCTCGATAAAATTTAGAGGATATTTGCTCTTTCCAAAGGGTAAATATTCAGAGGAGTTGGTTCTTTTGGCACCTTTTTGGGCTTAGGTTTATACCATCTCAAGATGCCCAATCTGTTAGCCAACATAAGTTTACTTAGGATATAAGCTTTCTTTTAGAAGTCTTAATTGTCTTATCTAGAAGTCATAGTTGTCTTATCTAGACTTTACATTATCCTAGGTAGTTATGAGTTAGTTGTCTCATGTGATAGGATTAAGACACTTGTCATGATCTTGTCTAACCCTATCTCTAGCATATTTTTGCATTGTATTGTAGAGTATTGCATATTGTATCATATTTCAATTCTTGTTTGGTGGAATAGCATCTTCCATTGTTGCTTCTCTCTATTTCTTGTGGAGGTTATTTGGTGTTGTAGATTGGAGATCTTGGTTGCTCACTTCAACACATAAGAGGGTAAGATATGATGAAAGAATCTGGAAGCTATGTGTATCTTGATGCCGATGTCGAACTATGACTAAAATTGATCCATAGAAGCAAGTACCATGAAGATTTTGGAACATTAACCATAAAATGAATGGACCTCAAACTAAAATGTGACCCGATGAGAATCTGATGCGATTTAGGATCATTAACCATAGGCTCTCAATCTGAGACATGAACTGATGCGAACCAAAATGTGTCAAGTTATGAGCAAGATTGTCGCCAAAAGAAACTACGAAATCTAGATACAAGCCATGCGAGTTCTCATCAATATGAAGATGGGATCAAAGTGCATGCCATGCGACTACACTCTAATCAAATTATTATGCAAGAAGCCCCCCTGATGGAACTTTATTGAAGTTCATTTATTACAATACCCCAAGATTGTAAAAGGAGAACATGCAAACATGCAAAAATCAAAGAGAAAATGAAAAACATAAAGCATGCAAAAATGAAAGATTGCATGGAAGGATTAATGTTGACATTTGCCTCCATGAAACAAAATTGACCTCAAATTTGCGTAGAGGAGAAAATCAGCTTTTCGACGATATAAAGTTTTTGAAAAACGAACAGCATATGCTCAAGATATGAATTTTTGAAAAAAGGGCAAATTTTGTCAGCCAACAATGCAAACATGACCCTTGTGATTTGATTTTTGAAAAATTTACTTGTTGCATGCAAAAACTAATGGATACCCACATAATATTTTGGTGGTGCCAACAAATTCCAGAAAGCGTTTTTGAATCCAAAAATTAGAACATGCGATTTGGTAAAAAACAAAAACTTCACTTGTAGGGAAAATTGGCGTGATTTTGACAGCCGTTTCTACAAGGTCTGCTCACTATTTGCAAAATCTAGCAGATGCCAATTACTTGAAGAAAAAGATATTGACCATTTTTGATCCAAGATGCACCAAAAATTTGCTCAAGGTCAACCCCTTGAGGATCCCCAAAAAAAACTCTTTGATTGAATTTCTCCTGGATATGAGAAGGGGCTTGCGGATGAGAGTTCTGATACCATGTTAGAGTTTCCAATAAACTCCATAAATCCAAGATCACCTACAAAACTTGGATTAGCCTTCTACAAGGAGAAAAACAAAGATGCAGGAGCAATTTGCAAAAGATGTGCAAATAATATTATTGAGAATAATGAATTACATGAGATGAATTGCTTTTATAAAGTAATATGCAAAACCCTAAAGGTAAAACCTAATTAGGACCTAAGTAAACTTAATAAAGTGTAATTAAATATTTAATTACACTGACATTATTTCTATTGTTTTGGACTGCACTTTTGAGAAGCTTATTCCAATGACGAAAACCCTTGAGAATAAAGGGTGAGTTGGATAAAAACCCAATCTCATCTTGGGAAGGCTTCTTAACGAAAGTCTATTTGCACTTCATTGGAGGATTTTGAGTTTTGGAGCATAATTTGCATAACATTTTTGGAGCAAAATTAGATCGTAATATGGAGCAGATTTCATATCATTTTGGAACAGAATTTTGGATCAGATTTGAGCGCCATTCTTGAAGCGTCATAATTCAGATTTATAAATCAGTTTGGAGCGCCATTTTGAAGTTGTTTTCATGCATGTTGGAGTGCCAACATAGAAGGAACAAATTCAGATTTCTAAGTCAGCTTTGGAGCAACATGGTTGTGGCAATTTTGTGAGCATATTGCATTAGGGTTTTGCCCTAATTTGGAGTGCCACTTTGGAGCAGATCTGAGTGCCCTTTGGAGGACAATTTTGCATATTTGGAGCAGCAAACACTAAGCGCTTGCCAAGGAGGAATCCGCCCATCTAGGGTTTGACATTTGAAGACTATTTTGCATATATTTGGTATGTACAATCATAGCTTTAGATCTGATTTGTAGAGCAGAAATCTAGGGCATATATTTGGCATGTTTGAGCCTATGAATTCATTGTAAAATCAGTCAAGATTATTCAGTTTTGTAGCAGCAAACTTCATTAATCAGAAATTAGATTTATTGGACCTATGTTTGGCATTTGGATGGTTGATTTTCATGGATGCTATCGTAATTGATGTTATCTACATGTTTGGCATAGTTTTATGGATGTTTGGTATATGTTTATTGGATGCGTATAAGTGTTTATCATTCTGAAATTAGAAATTAGAATTCAGTCCTAGGGTTTGAGCAAAAAACTAAATCAGAAATCTAGGGCATAAATCAGAAATTTTAGGGTAGAGCCCATTGGGGATATTACATGATAAATATTATATTATTAGAAAAATTATCAGCAAAATTACCTTATAACAGTACAATCAGGATTTACCAAATATTCCAACAATAATATCAGCAATCAGCAACTCCCAGAATTTACCAACTACTCCAAATATTATAACGCTGATTCCCAAAGTGATGCACAACTGTATAGAATTCAAACAAACCAAGCATTACTCACAAGCACCAACTTGTATGGCAGCCCCACCATTCAATTAGAAAAGTTGCAATTTAATTTGTGAATGCTGTGATAGGTATTAAGTGCTGTGGCAACCGTTAAGTCATCTTCCTTGATTTGTGTGTGGGGTATATGGTGTAAACAAGGGGCTGCACCCAGAATTTGCTGCCCAACAACAATATCAAATAAAATATGCTACTTGGTAAGCATCTCAAATGCTGGTATACAATATATAGCTGTAGATAACCTTTTAAATTCTTCAACAATAATAACATAAAACCCCAAATAATGCTGATTTGACAATGCTACACAATTTTCTTGTAAATAGGAATCAAACAATTGCAATCAATGAATCCAAATGCAATCCTCAGATATAATTGTCTCAAAGGAAATGAGAGATTTTGTCCCCACTATGGCAAACCAAGAGGGCTTTCGTCATTTGAATCTCCAACACCAAGGCTTTTTGTCCTTGAATATTTCAAACTCAAAATTGGAAAGAATCATTGAAATTACAAAATCAGATGATTTGATTTGAGCCTTGACCTCTCTTTTATAGGTGCCTACTTTGGACTCTCAATTCTATTTTATTACTATTTTTATTTTTAATTTACTCTATCCTTCAAGTATTTAAAAATATTTCTAAATTATATAAAAAGGCCCTTTATTGAGTTGTATTTTGAATAAAGTGTTAAAATCACTTATTTAAACATTAAATAGGAATTATAATAATGTTTAAGTTGCCTTGTTAAAAATAAAGTGATTGGGTCCACTTGAAATATTATTTTTATTTTCCTTATTTTATCTTTTACCCTATGGGAAATTAAATAGGCTACAAGTCTTCAATTAATTTTTGTCTTTGAGAAGGGGAGATATAACAATCTTATACATGGAAAGTTACATAATTAAAAAAAATACTAAATTGAACACCAAATCGAAGCTAAAAACCCAAGTATCCACACCTGGAGCATAAACGTCAACAATTCTACATAAAAAATATGCACCCTAGTTGCCAACATCCGTGGAAGGATTTTCACTCCATCTTGCTGGATCCTCGACAACCACCACACTCTTATTACTTGAACATGAAGCAACAAGACTAGGAAATGTGACACCATGAAAAATATACACTCTTTGCTTAGCCCTCATTAATCCAACATCCTACAAAACAAGCATTGTATACATGTTGGACACCTCTAAGCACCCCAATGAGTGAGTAGGTTTTCCACAACATGCCTGAGATCTTAACAACAATCTCTAACCAAGTTGAGCTCCTTGAACATAGTGATTATTTCCTTCCTCACAATACCTAGGTCCTTCAACAAAGTCATCAAACTCTTCTCTTTGCCGATATCAAGTCCAACCCTAATGTATCAGTTTTAAACTCAACATCAAAGAAATGGGAAGGAAGTAGTAGACAAGGGAGCCACAAACTATGCTCTATAGTTGGGATTGTTATTTGCTAATTTTTAAATGGAGTCTTTTCAGATGGAAGCCTTGGACTGTGGAGGGCCATCTTCACCAACACCTTTAACACCTAGAATTGCCTTTGACAAAGCCAAAAACCACACGGTAACTACAATTGAAGATTGCACACAATTGCTATTAGACACTTTCCCTCTTAACACGGGACCCTCTTAACCATATTGCATGCTTGACCGTGAGAATTGGCACCCAAAGTACAAAACCAACCAACCCAATACCTAACACCTCTCACTTGCCATCAACAAATCACAACGAAAAAACGTATCACTGGTGATAGACCAAAATACCACCACCATTGCATAGATAAACTCAAATACACATCACTATCTTTAATTTCAAGCATGCCGAATCGATCAATGATGGGAAATAATTAAATAAATGAGGGAATCCTTCGCATATTAGTTGGTCCATCACCCTCTACACCAATTAATAAACACCACAAAGGCTAACAATAGTAAAGTACAATTACTTAGGAAAAGCAATAATAGTCGTTCTGTACTTGACTCTAGTAAAAGCATTAAGATGGCTTAAAGGTGAACTTCTCCCTCAAGCCCTACATAGCATTGTGTAATGAGGTACATAAAGCCATCAAAGACTCCTAATTATTAATACCAAAATTGGTATGCCACAAACTTTGCATTATATGTCTGAGTTATCGTCAATATGCTTGATATGATGGTCAATGTTAGTTGAAGTGATCCCTCTTATCAATTTGTCAAGTTATTTAGGTTTTGGCCTAGGTTATTTAGTAACCATGTTCAGATCACTCACAAATAAGGAATGACTAAATATGATGATTCATAGATCATTCACAGATAAGGAATGACTAAATATGATGGTTCAAACTTTTGACAATTCAAGACTCTAGGGTGAAATTGAAGATGATATCTCAATGAAGGCTAGAAGGCTAGAAGGCAAGGTGATGTGTAGGCCAAGAGTAAGGAAAGCTAACAATTATCATATATCTCACTATGTTCATGATACAAATGGCCAAGAGTCAAGATAGATGGAAAGTCTTGGGAGAAAGGATAAAGTTGCTTAGTGAATTTCATACCTTTTCAGTGGCTTAGCTAGGCAAAGATGGTGATTCAAATGGCAATGATGGAAAAATGTGTGTAGCATAAAAGAGTTCAAGTGTTAAGAAAATTTCACACATTTGAGTGGTTCAGTGAAAGGAAACATGTGAAGATGGCTAAAGTGGTTGCAAATTTGTGACACACATTTTAAGTGGTGATACCCCTCCAAAAGCACAACCATAGTGGTAGCAATAGTTAAGAAGTGAGACATTAGTTAAAATTACACATTTCGTACAATAAGGGCACTCAAAAGGGGTGAAAATGTTGGTGATGGTGGCAGAAAAACATGACAAGTGTGTAAAGTGAAAGAAGAAGAAAGCAAACTTTTTAGCTGGTGTTACTACCCAAAAGTTCTTACAATTGCATTTTTTGGCTTGCGTTGCCACCTAAAAGTTCCTACAATCACACTTTTTAGCTGATGTTGCAACAAAAAAATTCTTATAGATGCACTTTTTAGTCAGCATTGCCACTAAAAAGTTCCTACAATTGCACTTTTTAGCTGGCTTTTCCATTACAAAACTTTTCCAAGTGCAAAAAGTCTGAATTCAAATGTTGGGCATAATCTCATGGTCAAGGTTTCAGTCTTCAGTAGAAAATCTGTCTAGTTTTTGCAACAATTCTACTTTAGAGATTGCCATTTTTAGCAGGTATGTTTTTTTGAGGAATGGTGAGAGGAGATAAAAATCCAATATTCTATTTTTAGAATGTTGCTTTTTCAAAAAGCTACTTTTTCAGAGGGAATCATTAATTTTATATTCATGGATAGGGTTTCAACAATATTTACAAGCTGCAAAAAAAGTTCATTGTATTTCAGAGACTTTATAAGATTTGACAAAGTTGCAAGTCAAAGTTTTTTTAGATTTTCAGAAGTGCCAAATGAATAAAGTTTCTATTTTTCAAAAGAGGGAAACTTAATTCATATATGTGAAATTGTGTTTTTCATGTGGCAATGCCACCTAAAAAGTGTGACCCAATTGGTTATGATGGCAATAAACTGTGACAAGCAAGCTTTAAGTGAAAAATATAAGTTAAGCTACATGTTTAAAGTGGCAATGCCTCCTTGGAAGTGCGACCATAATGGTGAGAATGGATAAAAACGTGACAAAAGGGAAACTTAACTCACTTCATTGGAAATTGCCATGTGGTAGCCACTTAAAAAACTCAACAAGGCTGGTTGGGATGGCTGAAAAGTGTGACTACTTGATTGGGTTGCCTAATGATAGTCTCAGTGCTGAGTTAGAATATTTTAAAATTAAAAGCAATCAATCATGGTACCATCTTGTTCTGATTGGCCTATGTTAAGATAAAAGCAGAGATTTAGAGCAAAAAGGAGCCTATTTGGGATGTTTTTTTGTGTTTTGTTTCCACTCTGAAAAGGATGGGGATTATGGATGCACATTCTTAAGACATTATTTTATTATTATTTTTCCTTAGAAGCGTCTCTTAAAGAGCTTATAAATAAGTGCCTTGAGCACATTGGAAGAGAGTTTTTGTTAAGCTTATGTTGCTGAAGTTTTCATTCAAGTTTTAGAGTTGGAATTTTGTGTTGTAATTGTGCAAGTTTGGCAAGTCAAGTAATAAATTTTTTTCCTTGTTAACTTTGTGTGACATCGATTTTCTACTGTGTGGAGTAACTTTGTATGCTTTAAAGGAGTTGTTTATTTTCAATCTTGTTTTTTGCCAATTGCTGTTTAAGTATTGCATTTCTTGTTCAGATCAATTCAAGATGTTTGTTTTAACTAGCAGAAAGCATTAGTGTTTAAATTCATGTTATAGTTTAGTTGCAAAAGTAGAAAACCTCATGGTGAGATAAGTACTTTCAATCTTTTTCTCCTACATTTAAGATCAAAAAAGATAGTTCTGGATTGTTTTTCAAGCATTTTGTTTACATGCAAAGCCCCCAAAGAATAAATTTTATAGTGTGCACAAGTAGCAATTTAGTTTACTTGTTTTAGATTTTAAGAGCAGATTAAATCAAGGAGCTCCCCTTGCTAATTTGAAGAGAGGATTTCCTGTTGTAGTCGGCCGAAAGCATATTTAGTTGGCCAGTTTTTGTTAATGAATAAAACTATAGTTAGTTGATAAATATTTCATATAATTTTGTACATGTTTTGGGAAGACTAATTCCCCGACTAGTGATTAGTTGTTGTAATGAAGAGTCGTGATGGTTGGTTCCTCAACCACCGCCAATGGCAGTTTGTACTTGAGTCAGTCGGGAGACATTATGTTGATATCTATGACATTGTGTTACATGCTATTACATTTTGATGTTACATTCTAGTACGGATAATTGTACTTGGTTATAGTGAATTAATAAATGAAGTACTATTATGCTATGCAATATGTGTTCATGATTATGTTGTACTTGTCTATGTTATGAATTTCCGTTTACTCATAGTACGTTGCAATTATCCCAGTGAGTAAACATTTGGTGGCGTTGCCTAAGCGAACTTGGGAAAACCACTCGACAGTAGAATGGCGTTGTGATGGGTTGATCGATGGAGGAACTCGTACAAGCAAATGAGGAACGAGAAGATGACTTGATACAAAACCTTGTCAACTTGTGGGATATATCATCGAGGGAGCACATACGGAGGGAGGCTCTCACCCAAGAGATCCCCTAGTCGGTCATCTGGAATAGACTGCACGTCAACCCAGAGGTCGACCACCTCCTCAACCGATTACCAAGGTTGCTGGCATGTCATTACATCATTTTGCAAGATCTTCGGGCAGAGAGTGACCAAGAACACCAAAGACAACAGATACTACAACGGTATGAGGAAAGGACCAAATAGGAGGAAGAGGAACTTGATACTAATCGACGACGTACTCTCGACAATCAATGATTGTACGATCAACAATTAATGCCTGTACAACCCAACCCAATAAGTACAAGAGCCGAGTACTAAGTGGGCAAGAAACACCAGAAAAAAGGTACGACGATCACTCAGATTAAGGGAGCAAGAAACCCGATAGAGAAGACTAAAACAAATTGCAAAAGAAACCAATGAAGATATTAATGAAATAAACCAATCTATTGCTAGAGCACATCAAAACCTTGCCAAGGAAAGGGATGAAGGACCTTTCAGGACACCCTTTGTAGCAGATAGAGATAAACTAAAAAATGATGAAAATCAACTTCTAAAAGAACTTGAAAATAGTATAATCCATATCTGAGAGTTGTCCATATCAGATGATGAGGGATCGAGGATTGGAGGATTAGAGCCAAAGACCCCAGGAGACTCAAGGTGTAGAGGACGCTGAAAGGGAACGTGTTGTTGACCTGTACATGGCCGAGAGTGCAAGAGAGGCACTGGAATGTCATGGTAGAAACAGTCCAATCAGGTCCTACGTACAAGGAGGGAATTGGGAAACATGGTGACTTCGCTAGTCGAGAGGCAGAAACTGCCAAAGTTCACGGGGAATGGTTCAGAGGATCCCGTACATCACTGCAAAACATGCAAGACAATATAGATAGCAGGTTGATGTGGATTATTGGCTAAGAGCGTTCCCAGTGATGTTGAGAGGCATTGCCATAGATTGGTATACAAAACTAGAGAAAGCACACAAAGCCTCATGGCGATTACTCAAGAGAGCATTTGAAGAATTCGAACTTCTTAGGGACAACAATGAAATTGTGGTCGAAATATATAACACGAAACAAGGAAAGAATGGAAATGTACGAGCTGCCAAAGTTCACGGGGAATAGTTTAGAGGATCCCGTACGTCACTGTAAAACATGCAAGACAATATGGATAGCAAGATGATGTGGATTATTGGCTAAGAGCGTTCCCAGTGATGTTGAGAGGCATTGCCATAGATTGGTATACAAAACTGGAGAAAGCACACAAAGCCTCATGGCGATTACTCAAGAGAGCATTTGAAGAAGAATTCAAACTTCTTAGGGACAACAATGAAATTGTGGTTGAAATATATAACACGAAACAAGGAAAGAATGAAAACCTACGAGCCTGTAATCGTAGACTCAAAGAGTTGCTGGTGAAACTGAAGACACAACCGACATACGGCTTGAAGAAACGGTGGTTCATTAAGGGACTACTTCCCTCCCTAGAGAAGAAAATGAAGGTGGTACCTCCATCATCGTATGTCGAAGCCTATAATCGTGCGATGGACATCGAGAGTGAGAATAAGACATCCTCTCGGGGGAAGAAGAAAATTGACGACGATGATAGTATGGAGGAGAGCAACGAAGACGAGTCAAAGATTGTACAAGCCCTTCGATGGGATATGATGAGGATGATGGAGTTGAAGGCTGACAAGGAGAGTTCGAAGGAGCCCAAGGAATTATGGTGTACTGAGTGCAAAATGGAAGGTCATACCAAGGTAAACCACTCAAAGAAATTATTCTGTGACATCTGCCAAGTTATGGGACACTCCGTCAAGGAGTGCCCGTAAAATTTAAAGGCGATAAGTTCGAAAGTGTTCTTTGACCCGTTCGACCACACCACCAAAGCCTTCGAGTAACAATGCATCTCTTGGAGGTTACCGCAACAACCGAAGAAGCAACGACAATACACCAAGAAGCAAGATCCAATATGATAGTAAGGGTAGAACCATGATACAATGCCGAAAGTGTAATGAATGGGGTCACTTTGCCAGGGAATGCCAAAACAATCAAGGTATGGGAGGAAGACTTTTTAAGTGGTGTGTACTGAGTGATCACGAAGACACTGATTGTCTGAAGTAGAAAGGTATAAACATGCTGGAGGTAGCCGACGAGGAGGTTCTGGTGATCACAAGAGCACAGACGAAGAAAGCTACCTACCCAGACCCTCGTATGGAGAAGGAAAGACTCAGAGAGGCCAAGGCGGACATGAAAGAGGCAATGGACAGGGAGTGAAGAACCTCCAAGACTAGTACGTCATTGCAATTGGAGTCTGAGAAGAACATTGTACGAAAGGTGCTTCACCCAATTGTATAGATCCAGGTAACAAACCTTTTGCAGATGATGCCTCAACTACGGGTAGCACTCATGAAGGTCGTCGATGACGACATACATTGTCAGGAGGGTCCAACTGAATGTGCGACACGACAACCGACAAGAGAGGCCTCGGACCCCATGTTACTCGCAGTAAACGTCAGGAGGAAGCCTGCCATCGTACAAATGGAGATCATGGGGAGGAAACTCTCCAGCACCATCGTCGACGGAGGCTGAAGAGTAAATGTACTACCAGAGGAAACATGGAAGTGCTTGGGGAAGCCAACTCTCTGGCCCCCTACGTTTCACCTGGTAGGCGCAGATCAACAAACATCAAACCTCTTGGTACACTTATGGCACAGAAAGTACTGATAGGCACACAACAATTCCTATTGAATTTTGTTGTCATTGCTTTGGAGAAGAAGGTGTACGGCGCACTGCTAGGGAGAGGATGGCTTATTACTACCAAGGCAAATCATAACTGGCATCTTCCAAGCGAGAATCAGACGAGGGAGAGTCCGATATGGACGAAGGAAGGAAGATTATTGAGCCGAACGATGAGGGCATACTTGAACTTAAGAGTTGCTCGGAAGATGAAACAAGTTCGTTAAATGGCCTATTTCATTAGCAAATGGGGGATTATGAGGTATTTCACCCAAAATGCAACATGCTGCAAATTGGGGAGACAAAAGAAGACAAAGGTACGACTAGTCAATCATTCCCACCGGAGTATGAAGAATACAAGGAATGGGTAGCAAAATTGGATGACACACCTTCCCATAAGTTCAAACGGGACAAACTAATCAAGTATGAGGAACTAACACAAGACATGCTGAAGACAATCCTCGTCGGTGATGATTGTGGTCCCATATTGAAGGCGACGACGTTTAAGATTTTTTGGGAGTACAAGGATGCATTCGCTTGGATGTACAAGGACCTGAAAGGTGTACCACCAGAATTGTGCATACACAGGATCCCTCTTGTATTGGGAGCACAACCCGTACGGAGGAGACCCTATAGGATGAACAAGAATTATGCCATCAAGGCACAAGACGAGATTGAAAGGATGTTGGAAGCAGGTATTATATTCAAGGTGGAAGTTAGTGATTGGGTGTCACCAATTGTCATCTCGTTGAAGGAGTCAAAGTAGATTCGGACATGTGTGGACTTTCGATGTTTGACCCAGTGTTACAAGACTCAGACTCACCTCAAACTCGACAAGCCAATTTTTAACTTGGACTCGAACTCAGAGTCTAGACTCGACAAATAGAAAAACCCAAGAAATTCAAAGATTTTTAAGGATTTAAAACTTGTTTCATGCATCCTTTAATAAATAAACCTTAAAGACACAATAACATCATCAAATAGAAATTACTATGATCCCATACACATACATCGATCACATAAGTATAAACACAAATTTTAGCTGAAGGAAATAACACATTCAAATATATAAATATTGTCAAATGTATACAAAACTCATGGAATATGAAATCCATGGCATCAAAACAAATATCAAAACTAAAAATATAAGTCTATGGCTCAGAAGAGCTTGCATTACTCATCCCAACATCACGACAAGTCATGCGCTAGTGTCTAAGATAGGTCATAGATGATGATGTAGCCATGATATTTGCTTGCGTCTCAATGATTGGTGTGTATATTCAAGTGAGGAATTTATTATTAAAATTTTATTGTAGCAATAGGGGATATGTATTTTGTAGGTTTAATGATCATGATTCATCATTGGCCTATAACATGCTTAGACCTATAGTTTGATGAGGGTTTGGGGGAAACACCCCAATAGGGTCGAGGGGCAGTGCCCCTCGTGGGGGTTTGGGGGCAGCACCCCTCGCTGGGTTTGGGGGCAATGCCTCTAGCGGGGTCAAGGGGCAGCGCCCCTTGCGGGGGTCTGGGGGCAATGCCCCCAGTGGGGTCAAGGGGCAGTGCCCCTT
>VDFB02271358.1:190450896-190538647 GCA_007258455.2 Sequoia sempervirens | reverse complement strand
AAAACTGAAAGGATTGGCTCTCAACTATCACAATTAATGATACAACCATTGCTACAACTACTTGTTTTGATCTATGGTGCCATATAAGAAATTTAATTTTTTTTGGTGAGATTTCAATAAAGAAAGCCAACACCTACATCTCATTCATTATCTAAATAAACTTACATCTCATATGTAATTTTGACATATTTTGTGGGCAATTTCTCTTGTTTCTTTCACTCAAACCAATGAATCTTCAATGAAAATGTATGCCATAGGTTAGGAGAATGTTCTCCCACTTTTCCTATCAATCATACTTAATTTGTAGTTGACAATTAGTCATTGTGTTGGTGGACATTGTGGTTGTTGAAAGTATGAGTAGTTGGCATTGTCATTGATGTCAATAGGCTTATGTGTTGTCATTAATGCCAATTGGTTCATACTATTGGTGATTGATGAAATTCCACCAATGGTTGAGAAGTTGTGATGATGCTTTGACTAGTTTCATCGTGTTGGCATTAGTAAGTGTTACCAGTGTCAACCTCTAGTGTTTCTTTGAGAAGCATGTGTATGGTTGAGTCGCTATGTTGGTCTAGTTGTGATGAGGAGGTGTTTCAAATTATGAGATTGTGTTTATGGTGCTTGGTTTCCAAGATAAAAGAGGAAACAGTGTGGTTGGGTGGTGTTCTAGCATATAGAGTGGTTTTTTATTTTACTTTGCATTTCTTTTGTGTTGAAGATCTGTTTTTGTGCTTCATATATGTTGATTAGAGGTGTTCATAGGTGTTATATCTAGAGTTTATTGGTCTGAATTGTTGTAAAAAGAAAGCTATGTTTAGCAGTGTGTGAACTGTGTATAGTAGTGGTGTTTGGGAGAAATGGTTTTGCTTCATATTTCTCCACAGTTTGGTTTCTAGTCTTTGTTGTGCACTTTTCGCACACACACCTCAGCGGAGGTGGGGACCCTCTTTTTGCTTGCTTTGTTTGATCTCTTCTCCTTTAGGGTTTGGTTTCCTGCAATTTTGACTTTGCTTCACCATAAAATTTAGTGTCTTATCCACACTTGAGGTGTCTTTTGCAACAACATGATCATAGTCTGGCTCTTAGAAGTTTGCCTCAACTCAGAGTCTCACCCAAGGGATAAAATTGACTAAGTCAGGGAGAGGTCCAAAAAATTCGAGCTACCTCAGATTTCCTAAAAACCAATTTTGAGGTGAATTCTCAATGTTATTTGAAAATATTTTTTCCACCCGTGGATAGAGGATGAAAAATTAGGCTGGGTTACTTTTTGAACTTTTCAAAAATTCCTTCTAGAAAAAAAGTTATGAAGTTTAGGGGATTTTGACCTGGCTTGGATTTTAGGTAATCCAAGCTACCTCGGATTTTTCAAAATTTCCACTTTTGAAAATCCAAGACCCCCAACCCAAAATTCTTCCAAAATGGATTTTTTTTCCCCAAAATGGAATTTTTCCAAATGTAATGTTTTTGAAAAAATGAAAAATTTCAAAAATGGTACTCTTTTGAAATTTCTGAAATCGAAGCTACCTCGGGATTTTGAAATTTCTATTTAAAAACTGGAAAGTCTCAAAATTTTCCTTAAAATGGATTTTTTCCAAAATGAATTGTTTTCCCAAAATGGATTTTTTTCCCGAAATGGAAAGTTTCAAAAAATGAAAAGTTTTCTTAAAATGCCAAAATTTTATTCGTGTTTAATTTGGATATTTTATGGATGGTATTTTTTTTAACATGTGAGCTACTAATGATTGTATTTATTTTTTAGGATTAAATAAATTAAGAGGGGACTTGCATATGGATTTGTGCCAGGAAGAAAATATGGAAAAGATTACAAATGAATATTAAATGTGCACCTACCTATGAATCCGTGCCACCAATTGTATACCAATTGGAGAGGCTCCTTTAACAAAGAAGACATGTGAATCTGTATTTATTCTCCAATGAGGATTTTCTCAAAATTGATGTCATTGGGCCATAAATGCAATTGATTGGAAGATGATGTACCATGAGCTCCCAAATTAAATGTAACAGCTTGATGCTTCTAGAAGTGCAATTGCAGCCATTGGATGAATTAAATCCTAGCCATTGGTTCAAAATATAATTTTTTTATAAAAGGCTAGTTTCTTCTCATTTGTAAGTGTTAGAATAGCTGATTAGAAGCTGTAGAAAGCCAAAATTGGCTAAGTTAGGAGTTAGATTCTATAAGTCATTAGTTTTAGGAGAGGAGAGAGAAATATAACTGTTACGTAAATTCTGGAGAAGTTTTAATGCAATTGGATTGTTGATTTGGCAAGCTTTGTGTTATACTTTGACAATTTATGGTTTCTTGTTCTTGATTCTCAGATGTTAGTTGTTAGTTTTCAATTCTTTCATGATAATGGTGAAATTTAATGATGTTGATTGATCTCCAGTCCATACTTTTAGCAATTTGTTGATTGCAAGTTGTTGTGTAAAATTAGTCTAGGCCTTATTTTGTGCTAAGTTCAAATGTGGATGCTTGTTTACATTGCACCAGTTAATGGGTTAGTTTTAGGATTGAAAGCATCACCATATGTAAGGAAATCTAAGGTGTGGAACCAACTCTCCTAACATCAAAACCTCAGGGAAGAATGCAAAGATACTTTTAAATTTTTAATTATAGTCCATTTAAGATACACTTGAAAGCAATAACAGAAATAGAGAAATAATCATACACAGATGAACACCAGATTTACTTGGGAAAACCCTTACGGGAGAAAAACCCACCACACCAAGAAAAAACCCCTTTGTATTACAGTAATGAAATTACATATAGAGTATGGGCTTCACTCTCTTTGATGTCAATTTACAGCAGCAAATTCAATGATCAACCTTGTACAGAATATTCAAGTTACAATACTCTCAGAATTGAATTCATACTGATCATACATCGAACTATTCATCCAACTGTTCATGCAACCATCAAACCAAACAACATTTGCAATTCCTGAGTATATCCATGACACCCATGGTCTATCAATCTTCCTCTCAATAATGGACGCAACAGTCCAACTGCTAGCGGTTCCCATTTTGCTCCTCTGATTGGTCATAGATAAACCATGTAGGATAGTCATCACTCAGTCAAAGGTGTTCAACCTGTATTCGCATGTTGGTGAGACACTAACCATGTCTCCCCGATGCCACAAAGCCAGATCGTCATTATCCCCAAGAGTCTTCACTATCGGCAAGACGTTATACCAAGTTCACAAGCTGTCGCTCAGACTTCCCCTTGTCGCCAAGACATCATACCGATATCCATCACATGTATCGCTATTCGGCAATACCATCGTTATTCGATGAGACATCATACCGATGTTCAAAGGTCACATAGATATCAGCTTTCCATTTGGTGAGACATCATACTGAAGTTCCCAAGTCATATTGCTGTTAACACTGTCGGTAAGACTTACCGCTATCGCTGAAAGTTCTTACCGAAGCCACAAGTCATATTGAGCACCAAACAATCACTAGGAGTCATACCGACAACAGACTACCCCATCACTGAGACAAACATCCATCACTAAGACTTCATACCGAAGCCTTCAAGTTATCCCAATGACTTTCAGTGTAAAACTTTTGGCGAGAGTTTCCATATCAGTAAGACTTCATACTGAAGCATATGAGTTACTCTGATGACTCTAGTCACTATGAATCTCCCCGACACTGCTTGTCACCCAGAGTCTCCCTGATATCCGATAAGAATGGCCTGTCGGCCATACCAACCCACTCGGTAGAGGGTTATAATGAATGCCACAAGTCACAATGACAACACCAGTTAGCAAGACATATGCATTGTCTTGGCGACCTATAGAAACCACAAGGTTACTAAACTGCCAGTCGGCCAGACAAAAGGAATGTCACATCGACTTTGTTCTTTTAGAGGTTTCAACCTATGAGATTGAGGCACACAATTCCAACAAACTCCCACTTGACGAAGATCACATAGGCACCTCCAAAGCACAACAAAACTACTAAAATTCATGGGCTCTAAGGCCCATTGAATTGGCACACCACCTGAACTTGTCTATGCTCACTGGCTTCGTCAATGCATCTGCAACATTCTCTAGAGTATCCACTTTTTCTAATGAGACCTTTCCATCCTCCACCATATCTCATACAAAATGATACTGTACATCTATATGTTTCATCCTGGCATGGAAAGTAAGATTCTTTGTCAAATAGATAACACTCTGACTATCACAGTAAATTGTTATTTTCTTTTCCCGCGATCAAACCACATCGTTAGAACACAAACGCTTTAACCAAATTACTTCTTGGCTGCATGTGTAGCTGCTATGTATACCTTGTAGTGGGACACAAAGTGACTATATAGCCCCCTACGCTTACTCATCCAACTCACCGCATCCACCATTCAACATGAAAATATATATCCAATCGGTGGATCTTCTGGCCACGTCCCCCATTTCCAATCAAAATCCACATAGCCTCTAATAGTGATATTCCTATATGTGATTCAACCGTTCCCATGGTAACACAAAGCATATTCTCAAGTGCCCTTCAAATATTTGAATACTCTTTCACAAAGATCCCAATGTGTCCCTTCCGTATTTTCAGCTATAAACCTGGTGCACTCCGACCGCTGGCAATGTCCGGCTCAAAACAATTCATTACATATAAGACCTCACCAAACCACACTAGCATAAGGTACATTGGTCATGTCCTCCATCTTAGTAGGAGATTTCGGACAGTTTTCAACAGATAGCTTCGTTCCCTGCAAAACTAGAACAACTAGCTGCTTGCAGTCATTCATACAAAATCTCTCTAGAATAGTCCTAACATACTTACTCTGATTGAGCCAAAGTTTTCTACTCTTCCTATCCCTGGTTATTTCCATTCCCAGAATATACCTTGCTGCACCAAGATCTTTCATTTTGAACTTTGCAGACAACTGAGACTTAAGATTAGAAATCATTAACTTACTATTGCCTATGAACAACATATCATCAAAATAGAGAGCAATAATAAGAACTTGATCAATTTCTCTAACTCCTGTAATATGCACAATGACGATTTTGATCTACAACCTTACGACAAAAAGTGTCAAACTTATGGTACCACATTCTAGAGATTGTTTTAACCATACGTAGATTATTCAACTTGCAAACCAATTTTTCTTTTACCTTTTCCACAAAGTGCTTAGGCCGGACATAAATCTCTTCAAGATCACCAAGAAATGCTGTCTTCACATCCATCTATTCAATCTCTAAGTCATACACTCACCTAAGTGACAAATAAATTTGATAGATGTCACTTTAGCTACAGAGAAAAAATTCTCCATAATCAATTCCCCACCGGAATAACCCTTCAGAATCAACTCGCCTTTATATTTCTTTTTTTCCACACCGCCATCCGCATCTATTTTTTAAATACCCATTTGTAACTCCACAATTTTGCCTTAGGCAAGTAAGGGGCACCAAACTCCAAGTATTCTTTTTTTTCTAATGATGCTGGCTTCTTCATTCATGGCTTCCCAAAACCAAGAGTTTTCCAGAACCTTATTATTCTAAATGCCCTTTCATAGTCCTTAGGCTCATCAAGAAAGAAATTAAAGCATAGGCACAAGTAGAATCTATCAAAGAGAACCCATACCTATCAGGTTGCTTTCTTTCATGAGTTGACCTCCTCACTTGCTGAGGCTGAGGTTGTTCTTCTTCATCATAACTCTTAGAATTACTTGAGCTCTGCTTAGTTTTAGGTACATTTTGAATTCTCAATTTTTCTTTATCTGGTGTCAGAGGAATTTCAGCTACATCCCTTTTGTTTTCTGATTTTGTCTCTGACTATAGATCCAAGGTAGAAGGCTTCAACTCACAAAAGATAACACTTATGTTGTACATAACCCTCTCTGTATCAAGATTCCAAAGCTTGTATCCTTTTATGCCAACACTATAACCAATAAAAATACATTTGATAGCCTTGTTCTCCAATTTAGATCTTTTCTCATACGACACATGTGCATATGCCTCACAGCCAAAAACTCAAATATGTCTTAAAGAGGGCTTCTTACCAGACCATGCTCCAAAGGTGTTTTCTCAACAAGAGCTTAAATTCAAAGAATGATTTATCAAGTAACATGTTGGACACATGTGCATATGCCTCACAGCCAAAAACTCAAATATGTCTTAAAGAGGGCTTCTTACCACACCATGCTTCCAAAGGTGTTTTCTCAACAAGAGCGAAATTCAAAGAATGATTTATCAAGTAACATGTTGTAGCAATTGCCTCAGCCCAGAACTTCTCCTCCAAGCCAACACTGCTCAGCATACTTCGTGCTCTTTCCATCACCGTCCTGTTAAACCTTTCTGCAACTCCATTTTGTTGTGAAGTATAAGGTGTAGTTTTATGTCTTTTAATCCCATGATCTTTACAGTACCTCTTGAAATCGTCAGAACAAAATTCACCACCATTATCAGTCCTTAAATATTTTATTTTTCTTCAAGTCTAATTTTCTACAAGGTTCTTAAATTCCTTAAACTGACTAAACACTTCTGATTTACTTTTCAAAAAATAAACAAATGTTCTTCTCGAATAATCATCAATGAATGATACATAGTACCTTGACTTAGACAAAGAAGGAACATTCACTGGACCAAAAACATCATAATGTATATAATCAAGCAAACCAAAAGATTTGTGAGGACTGGAATAAAATAAAACATGGTGTTGTTTACCATATATACAATGTTCACAAAACTCGAATTTGAGGTTACAATCTTCAAGCCCCTCAACCAGGTTTTTATTTTTCAAGGTTTTTAAACCTTTTTCTCCAATGTGGCCTAGCCTATGATGCCAGAGCATAGTATTTTCTGTTGGAAGTTTAACTTCCATAAAGTTTACACTATCAAGAATTTCTTCCTCTTTTCCTCCATGAGCAGTTTTCTGTGACTTGGCAAAGACACTATTGCATTGCACAACATGTGCAACAAGCTTATACAAGGTACCAACATGAGCACCTCTTGCTAGCACCATAGAGCTTCTAGTCATCTTGTAGCCATTTCCAGAGAACGTGAATTGCACTCCAATATCATTCAGCTTACTAATAGAAAGTAGATTTCGAGCCAGACCTGGTATATGCATTACATCATTGATTCCCTTCACTCTTCCATTAGGGAATTGAATTCTGACTCTTCCATGGCCAACAATTTCCAAAGATGAATCACTTGCCAAATACACCTTTCCACCATCGTAGTTTTCATACTTCATGAACCAGTCTCTATGAGATGTCATGTGGAAAGATGCTCTAGAATCAATCAGCTAGATATCATCTGATGCATGGCTGCAATGAAGGCGTCTGCATCACTCTGAGAAGAATCATTGTCGGAAGAATACTTCTTCTTCTTCTTTTTCTCCTCTTTACAATCCTTTCAAACATGACCAGGTTGCCCACAATTCCAGCACTTCACCTTGGACTTCTTGCCAGGAGACTTTGATCTCCCCTTTGATTTTTATTTGGACTTCTTGTCCTTCTTCTTGCATTTATCTTTTGATCTGCCTCTAACAGCAAGAGCCTCCTTCGCCATCTCAGAAGACTTCCTTCTCATCTCTTCTGATAACAAAGAAGCAACAACATCTTCCATCTTAAAAGTGGATGTTGTACTCCCAATAGCCATCACCAAGTGATCCCAAGAATCTGACAAAGAACATAATAACAACATACAACGATCCTCTTCATCAATCTTCATGCCTACAGATGTTAACTGTGCAATCAACATGTTGAATGCGTTCAAATTATAAGCAACAAATCCTCCTTCCTGCATTCTCAAAGAGTATATCTTCTTCCTCAAGAATAATTTATTCACCAAGGAATTGCCCTAATAAATAGTTGCCAGTCTTTTCCACAAGGAAGATGCAGTCTTTTCTTCATGAACATTCAGAAGAATAGATTATGCTAAACAAAGCCTTATTAGCCCCTTTAATTTTTGATTTGCAAGGTCCCAATCCTCTAGCTTCATGCCTGTAGGCTTCGTTCCAGACACAACAATCCAAAGATCACGATCAACCAACAAATCTTCCACTTTAAGTTTCCACAACTCAAAATTGTTGCCATTGAATTTCTCAATTTCAATCTTTCCTAACGTGCTTGCCATCTTAACCTATAATTCAAATTACCAAACTTCTACAAGACTCCCATTGAACAAAAATTGACACAAAAAACCCAACGTACCCACAAGGATAACACAACTCTCCAGGCTCTGATACCACTTGTAAGGAAAGCTAAGGTGCATAACTAACTCTCCTAACGTCAAAACCTCAGGGAAGAATGCAGAGATACTTTTAAATTTTCAATTATAGTCCAATTAAGATACACTTGAAAGCAATAACAGAAATAGAGAAATAATCATACACAAATGAACACTAGATTTACGTGGGAAAACCCTTATGGGAGAAAAACCCACCACACCAAGAAAAAATCCCTTTGTATTACAGTAATGAAATTACATACAGAGTATGGGCTTCACTCTCTCTGATGTCAATTTACAGCAATAGATTCAATGATCAACCTTGTACAGAACATTCAAGTTACAATACTCTCAGAATTGAATTCATACTGATCATACATCGAACTATTCATCCAACTATTCATGCAACCATCGAACCAAACAACATCTGTAATTCCTGAGTATATCCATGATGCCCATGGTCTACCGATCTCCCTCTCAGTAATGGCCGCAACAGTCCAACTGCTAGTGGTTCCCATTCTGCTCCTCTGATTGGTCGTAGACAAACCATGTAGGATAGTCATCACTCAGTCAAAGGCGTTCAACCTGTATTCGCATGTCGGTGAGACACTAACCGTGTCTCCCTGATGCCACAAAGCCAGATCATCATTATCACCAAGAGTGTTCACTATTGGCAAGACATTATACCGAGTTCTGGTTGTCGCTCGGACTTCCCCTTGTCGCCAAGACATCATACCGATATCCATCACATGTATTGCTATTCAGAAAGACCATCGTTATTCGATGAGACATCATACCGATGTTCAAAGGTCACATAGATATCAACTTTCCATTCGGTGAGACTATCGCTCTTCGGTGAGACATCATACCGAAGTTCCCAAGTCATATTGATGTGAACATTGTCGGCAAGACTTACTGCTATCGCTAAGAGTTCTTACCGAAGCCACAAGTCATACCGAGCACCAAACAGTCGCCAGGAGTCATACCGACAATAGACTACCCCATCTTTGAGACAAACATCCATCACTAAGACTTCATATCGAAGCCTTCAATTTATCTCGATGACTCTGAGTGTAAAACTTTTGATGAGACTTTCCATATCGGTAAGACTTCATACCGAAGCATATGAGTTACTCCGATGACTCCAGTCGCTATGAATCTCCCCGACACTGCTTGTCACCCAGAGTCTCCTCGATATCCGATAAGAATGGCCTGTCAGCCAGACCAACCCACTCGACAGAGGGTTACAATGAACACCACAAGTCATAGTGACAACACCAATTGGCAAGACAGAAGCATTGTCTCAGCAACCTGCACAAACCACAAGGTTACTAAACTACCAGTCGGCCATACAGAAGGAATGTCACACCGACTTTGCTCTTTTAGAGGTTTCAGCCTGTGAGATTGAGGCACACAATTCCAACACCATATTGTTACATTTGATGAAAGTACACTTCCAACATTTTTCATTTGTAAGGCCCCTTGTGATTACCAGCAATTTCACATTATCTCTAAGTTGTTTTACTACATTTGTCAAGACTTGACTTTAGAGACCTTGGGGTTATCTCTTGAGGCTTGTTGATAAAGATTTACTTTTCAAGAGAGATAGAATATCACATTCTATCTGAGTTGTTGTTGTGCAGAAAACACTATCAATAGTCTTTTAGTTCTAGAATTTTGTTGATAAGGTTCATATATGTCTTTAGTTGAAGTTGTTCGTGGTTTGGTGCTCTACAAGTTGATTTCATGAGTTACAATATGTGGAAGGTTAACTTGGTGTACAAGATGAGTTTTTTCTTTAGGTGAAAGTTGTTGTGAAGGAATTTGTTGGATTTTAGGATGTTTGGATAGAATATTCTATATTGTGTTCAAGTATTATGTGCAGTTTGCAAGTCATCTTTGGATCAAAGGAAGCATGTACTCAATTGTTTAATAGTGTTTACACATGTTCAACTGACCTTGGCTATTTACACTAATTATGGATTTTCTTCAGTGATTGTAGAAGCATGGTATGGCATGTATGAGTGGATTTAGGTCCAAGTTAAGGTGTGTTGTGATTGAGACCTTCATTTATTTCTACCTTGGGAATGTTTTGGTGCCAACCTAATTTGAATTTGCATGATTGAGGTGCATAGCTAACCTTGGAGGATTTTTTAAACGTTGAAGGATGTATAAATAAGTGTTGTCTTGATGAAGGATGTGTAGTGTGTGTGATACGAATTGTAGAGGTGTGAAGTATGAATTTGTGAAGTGTATTGTGAGCTTTAATGAGTTAGACTACTAGAAGTAGTGTTCAAAAGGTGTCTACAATATTTAGAAAGGTTGTGAATGTGTTGGTGATGTTGTGGTGGACTTTTTTTTTGCATTAAGATGGATTTATCATTATATAACATTCTTCTTTCTTCTTTTCAATAATCTCGCAATGAGCCCTTCCTTTTGGGTAGTGAGCCCTTTGGTAGCTAGCCTATTTTATTTGGTGTTGCAATTACTTTATATTGTGAGCTAATCCTCACTGTGGTTTTCCCCTTCTTGGGTTTTCCACATAAATCTAGTGAACTCTATTGTGCACTATGTTGATGCATTTTAGTTTCTATTATTTTCTTTTATGCTAAATCATTGTAATAGATTAAAGGTTATTATAGTTGATGTAGATCTGAATATCAATGATGGTTTTAATGTTTTAATGTAAAACTAATTCACCTCCCCTTAGTTGTCTTGTGCATTCAATAGTGATTAGGGTTTCCCATGTGGCAAGACCTTTTGAAATTCTATAGAACTTCTTGTTGTGGGTATATCTTACTTGGTCACCATTGGAGAGAGGGAAGGTTAAAAAAATTATAGAAAGAGAGAATAGCATAGCAAAGAGAATAAATAACATAGAAAAACTAGAGGGTTCATTGTTTCTAGTTCTGGGTATAGCCATTGTGCATTGTTACATGATTTGGATTTATCCCAAATTTGTAACAACATTTGTAACTATCGTAGATTGATTGATTCATGGAAAAATCAACCTTGATTGAGTGTCTCCATGTGCAAGGTTTTTATTTCTTGATGTGTTTATGATTAGTTAGCTAGCTAGCTAGTTGACTATAAAATTATTGTAAATATCTTGTAATATATCTTCTTAGAGAAATAAAGGAAGTGTATGGGTATGTTCATGGATTGCTAAGTAGAATCATTTAGTATTCTACAACTATTTCTAGTTTTTTTTTAATGTATGTGTAGAGCCTAGATTTCTTGTGAATTTTGGAAAACCTAGTATTTGTGGTGTGTTGATTAATGCATCATATTGGTTTCAATTGTTAGATGTTTTGCATGAAAAAAAGGCTCTATTGCCCAACTAGATAAATGAAACCTAGAGTCTATTATTGAATTTTCCTCCTCATCATCCTCAATATACTCATAAATTTAAATATCTTTTATATTTCTTTAATTTAGTATGTTCTACTATCATGTTTGAATTTATATAACATTTGAGGGGTCATCATAAAACTCATTCATTAAAAAACATATGGTAGATTATCTAATGAATAGGGTACTTAGCCTTAAATATCCAAAATAGCACATAGGTATATTGTGATAACAAGATTGGGATACACTATGCAGTGGGTATAATTTTTTGTAAGGGAATTATTAGTCTTTCAATTATCAACCCAACACCTTAGGGAAATACCCCTTGGTCTCATAGAGCTAGAAGTGAAGGAGTTCTTACCTACCTCAACCATTGGTCCTTAGCTTCCCAACTTGAAGATAAATTTGTGATAGTGATGAAGGGTACTCCCCTTACAGACCAAAATGCACAACAATAACAAAAAATAACACAGCCAATGCCAGAAGAAACAAAAATATTTTATTATTAACTTCATTACGTGGGCCTTCTAATTACATCATTTGCATAGCCATCACATGGGCTTTGGTTACAATCTTCTACAGGTTTGTAAATATGAAATAGATTCGCTCTAGGCTTCCTTACCTTACAACAAACCTCTACAGTCTTCCTACTATCAACCTTTAGCCTTGCCAACACTAACCCAACTACCAAACTTCTTGTGCCCACCTTCTCTTCCCTATTTCTAATCAGATTATATCCTCTTCTCTATCTTCACCAACAACCTATCTTCTTTCCCTGCAATCCCATCTAGATTCATCATATTTCCTATTTTTATTAAATCACCATCTAGGGTTTTTTCTCCATTTCATGTGTTCACTTGTAATCTGATCTTGATTTAATTATTTTACTCATCTTGCCTTAGTACCGCCTCCATCACCATACTAGCAATTAGGAATGATTTCCTTGTTTTCTACTCTATCATTTCCAGCATGCTATCAATCGCCATCTTTGCACGTTAAGTGCCTCTCTTCAAACCATCAATGATACTACTAGTTATCAAATTGAGACAATTCCATGTCACATTGGTATTCACCTTCTCGCAGACCGCCATCCTCATCATCATTCACAATTCATAACAATGATGCAAATTGACTTATCATTCAATTGCCATCCACCATATATCCATCCATGTCATCATACTCCAATGTCACCTCCCTTTTGGGTCTTCACTATGTCAAGGGGACACCAAAGCAATTCTCCCCAAAATTTAGAAGTCTCACTGATTAAGTTCTCATTGCCTAGGTCATCAAAGAGACTCTGAAACAACTCACTCCAATACAAGGTCTCCTTAATGAAGCTTTATCGAAATGTTGTTAGGACTATCATTTTCATTTCACTAATACCCATATATCCCTTTGATAAAGAATCTCCATGTCATCATGTTCAATCATTCATCACCACTTGTTAGTCATGACAGCATCGTTATTCATCATCATCACTTAGCCTGGTCCCACTTTATCGACATGTCGAAGAGACTTTAAAGAAACTCATACTGATATCCCAAAGTCTCACCAAAAAGCTCTATTTTACATCATCGGAGTATCAAATAGACTCCATAAGCTATGAGCCTGAGGCCTGAGGCCCAAACTTCTACACATCTTCAAGACATAACTTTGTTCCCCTGCTTAGCAAACTCCAACTAGCTTAGCCCTTATTTTGAAAGAAACAAAACTATTATTTTTGGTTGATGCAAGATTTCTTTCACACCCTAGATGCTCCTACATTAGGTAGTCTTCCCATGTTTGACACCCTTGGTGCTTGGGACATAATCATAACTTAGGGGTTTGGGGCCTACAACTTAGATTACCATCAATGTGTATACTAGTCAAGCAATATTAGTTTTGAAGGAATTTTTCTTCTTAACAATGTTGGATTTGGCATAGTAAAAAAAGAGGCTCATTCTCTCTCCCTCAACCTTCATCTCTTACAATTTTCTATATATCTAGTTAGATTAGACTTAGAATTAAAATTTTGTTTGTATTATGAGTTGTAAATTTAAATATTTCATGATTGCAAATTCTTATTCATTACTAGTTTTACATATGAAAATGATTTATTTGTGTAGTAAAATTGATTAAATCAATATCTTAAACTATGAAATTACCAATTCACTTGTGCAATAAAGAAATATTTGTCTAATTCAATTGGATACACATGTTGCTTGCTTTTTTATATCATAATTTCATTTGCATTTTAGTGGCATCATTTTTTAGGCATCACATTCTCCACTCCATCCCTTGCTTCACAAAGATTTTCTTTTTAATATGTATGTAACTTCAAGTACATATCCCTTTTTATTGGGTGTGAGTAACAACCAATATTTTATTATGCCTTACATCAATAATGTTGATACTAGTCCTTTTTTTTAGACATCCAATATCTTCATGGTCTCCAGGTCCACACCGTTGTAATTTTCCTTTCTTGTGTTGGTAGTCTCCCATAAAGTGTCCTCACCCATTATATTGTTGATTGTATGATCAAACATCCTTTAGGGTTGTACTATATTTGAATTCAACCTCCCCTTTGATTTTGATAATTATTTAGAGATGTATTGTGTTTCTTCAATGGAATGGATTGATCTTCCTATCTAAAGAGTAGTTGTGCACTCCTAGTCTTCAAGTTATATGGGCACGCTTTATTAAATGACCCATAACCTAGAAAATCTCACCAAACATTTTTCTAGGACAATTACCTTTGGTGTGACCTTCACTTTTGCACTCAATACACCATAGTTCATTAGTTTATTATTGGTTTCTTTCTTTTCCTTCAATTATTTTATTATTTGGAGCATGTCCCTCTAAACTACTTGCACCATTCCCAATTCAATATCACTATTATCATCTGAACTTACACCTTCCTCTATATTTATTTTATCATGGGAGAATATTTTTTCTTCACTTTTTATGTCTATATCTTGATTGTAGGACTCTACATAGGAAGAGGGTGATACTACATATTTTTTCTTAATGACATAAGTAAACTTTCAATGAACCATCATTTATAGAGACCATTGGTTGGCTCTTTTTCTAGCTTTACAAGAATTTTTTTAAATATACAATCACAATCTTCTATATTTTCATGCTTACCTTATTTTGTATTACAATCTTCCTCCACTATTTAATTATCATCAAAAAGCAACTTAAACTATTTTTTGAAAGCCTTGTTTAATCTCTCCCATGTGTTTCAAGAGGCTTTTTTA
This sequence comes from Sequoia sempervirens, assembly GCA_007258455.2. NCBI lineage: Eukaryota > Viridiplantae > Streptophyta > Pinopsida > Cupressales > Cupressaceae > Sequoia > Sequoia sempervirens. The sequence continues at coordinate 190,523,844 of VDFB02271358.1, read as the reverse complement.
ATTTATGTATTGCAATCTATTGCTACACATTGCTATGTGGTTGGAAAATACGATAGCCATATCATATTATCTTTCCCTTTTGTTGTCCAAAATATTTCAAAAGTCTTTGGATTCCTAATTAGGATCCTCTAATCCATTGCCTATAAACTTGGGTAAGTTTTTATTTTCTACACTAGGGCTTACCATGGTTTTGTTCTCATACAAACCTTCTTGCTCTTGGAGCTTTGATTCAAATGTTATGGTGCTTCTCTCACACTCCTTACCATGTAGGAATCCTCTACTCTTCCATTAACTTTAACATTTTGTGCACATTTTTTCCTTTTGATTTTATTTTACACACCCCTGACTCAACTTCTTCTCCTTCAATTGAAAAAAATGATGCCTCAATGGTTTAAACTCTCACACATTTATGTGAAGGAATCTAACTTTGTCTCCCAACTTATCTTATCTAGAGAAGGATGTCTTGATTTTTTCACTTGGTTTCAAAAAGATCAACCCACACTTCATTAGATAGTGGTAAGTTCTTGGCTATATCCTCCCACTCTCCTTTGTGTATTGTCTTGTAGTGGAAATGTTTTTTTCTCTCCAAATTTGATTTCTTTCTCAAGATGGGATCTTACTATGAACTTGTATTGCTAAGGTTAATTCTACTATTTCTCATATCCTTCTTCATTATCTTTTCACTATGATCTTTAAATATTTTTCAATCTTTTGGTTTGACCACCTTACAATTTTTTCTTACCTTTATTGGGGCCAAAGGGCATGAACCTCTCAATTATGACTTGATTTCTCATAAGGAAATGACAACGATGTTTAATTTCTTATCTGATAAAGTGTTTACTTGAAATATTGAATATAATTTATAATGCTTACCAAATAGAAAAGCTAAAGTGCATCTTTATTCACACATGAATTTATTATAGAAGTAGTCTAGAAACATTTATCCAATGATCATAATACTTTCCTTCATGATATAAAACATATTTAAAGGACTTGACAGTTGGCAAGAGGAACACAATCATTGTCTAACTAACTCTTATAAGTACCCAAAGTTGATACACTATTAATACATGGTTGGATAAACCATATTATCAAAACATAATAATAGGCATTGTACACTAAGTTATCTTTCATGTCCATGATAATGGTGATATAGACTTAAGGGAGATTTAGGTTTTCTTTTAGGAGAGGTAGGCTGCATTAGTGCTTTACCTATGTTGGTGTGTCAAAAATTACATCAACTATATCTACAATATTCATTGCATCAACATCTACATACATAAGGATAAATACCTAGGTATTTGCATTATATGTGATGTATCCTTAATTTTGTTCAAACATTATTGAATTGGCATAATAGGGCTTGACTAGAATCAACATGTCACAAGTTGCCTGACTTGATAGCAACCTACTAGTACTTATTATCATCACCCATTTTAGACATGCATAAGTAGACAATTTTTTTATAGGGACACTAAATTTAGGGTTGTGAAATTTTCCCTTCCTCCATTATAGAGTAGGTTTGAGTTTTTCTTAACATCCCCTTCTATCTAGCTCAATCAAGGCTACATAGAAGTCTAGGGAAAAAAATATGATAATCAATGTTGCCTATGTAATATTTACCCTAAATAGAACATGATCCATGTTTCAGTCTATGGGAACCATATTGAAATAGATGTGATAACTTATTCAAAAGTCACCCATAAAAGACTTATTTCAACAAAATATTTATATCGCATATGGAACTAGTAGTGTATTTCTCTCTATCAATTTAAACATAATTTTTAATATTCATTTAAACTCAACTCCTACATCTTTGTTAGTTGAATTATTAATTATTTTATTACATGTAATTAACTTAAATATATAAAACATTTATATTTCTCTACAATTATATAATTTTTATTTATTTTTAAATGTTGTATATTACTGTAATATGAATCTCTTGCACTTGAAAATCCTATGAGTATATCATGTTCCATTTTCTAACAAATTAACATTTTTATTTCATCCCACATTTCTTACCATATGCATAGTTTGATTGAGACTTAAGTAGATGCTTTTAATTTATGTTGTTTGATTGAGACTCAAGTAGATGTTTTATTTTTACATTGTTTGATTGATATTCAAGTAGATGCTTTCTATTTGTACATTGTTTGATTGAAACTTAAGTATATACTTTCTATTTACATTGTTTGATTAAAACTTAAATAGATGTTTTCTATTTACATTGTTTATTTTTAATTCAAACCCTTTTACCCAATTACCTTTATCAAAAAATTAACAATAAATATAATGTAACAAGATAAAACTTCAAAAATGAAAATTTAAAATAAAAATATAATATTAAAAAAAAAAGCAGTTGTCATTAATAACACAAAATAAACAATTTATAATTCATTGTTCTTATTGTCACAATACAATACCAAAATGTCACTAGCATTAATATAGACAGGCTCTTACAAAAAAAAACTGTGCAACGTAGCAACTTGACACACTCCGAGGGCTTTATGATACGCAGAAACATTCTAGGTGGCATCCACCCGAACTTATAAAAAAAAGAGCTTTGGCCTTTTCAAAGTACATTTAAAAGTAGTAAAGAATAAAATCTTAAATCTTAGCAGGGAGGAAGATCAGCAGGAGGAGGCGGAAGAGATTGTAATGGTCCCTTTCCATTCTTAACGATCCAAGCCATCTTCAATCCCCATGAGGTGTGAATCTCCAAATGGCAGTGCATAAACCATACACCTGTAAAAAGAGAATAGGTTAGAAATATAAATTCTACTTCTCATTTATTATAAGATAAAAAAAATGTGATTCTGATTTAAACATGAAATTTTGTCCAAAACCTTACGCTTGCACACAAACTTAAATAAAAATTAAGTTGAAGCATTATAGCAGAATTGCAATTATTATCACCATAATCAATCAAGTGCACATATCACATAAGGATTAGACTAATTACCTGGATTATCAGCCCTGAATCTGATAGCCACCCATCCTCCATTGGGCACTCCTACAGTATTCCTTTCAATCGGATCAACCAAATTAAATTTGGGCGAGTCCTTGGACTCATTATAGTTTCCAAATCCCTGGCCCACAACGAAAAAATTATAACCATGCAGATGCAGTGGATGGCTCTCAATCCCAGCAATGCTTGTGTCCTGCATTATCAGCTGCACAGTGGTATTGAACTTGAGAACCTTAACCCTCGTCCCGTTCATGGGAGAAGTATTGTTAGGAGGAGTCCCAGTGTAGTTAAAAACAAAGGGCGGATTGTCAGGAAAACTGGTATTATAGATCCCCTTCATCCGGCCAGAGTAATGTGATTGCAGAAGAGCAGTAGTGGGCATGACAAAAGATATGTTGTTGATGGAGGCTGTGAATTTGGTATTGTTGGGGGCTCCGCATTTGAAGCCTTTTGGGCAGGGATTTTGCCCTAGGCTTACTGTGAAAAAGAACTTTTTGTCTACAGTCTGAGGCACTGCTGCAGGAAACTGGGCGTTTGCCAGGCTTTTTAGCTTCAGGGTGTAGTTTGTGGCAAAGGCTGTGTCGTTAAAAGCTGGGAGTTTTGGCAGGGAGGAATTTTTAAAGTGGGTGAAGTTGAAGTGCTTCCGTTTGGAGTAGGTGAGAATGCCTGCTATAGTGGTGTTGTCAAATGCTCCCTGCCCTGTTGCGTAAGACCGAGCTGCAATGGCGAAGTTTTTGTGATGATGGAGGGATGTGTTTGGGTGGGCTGTGAGTAATACATTGGTTGTTTGGCCTGGTGCAATGAGAAGGATCTGTGTTTGGAAGGGCTTGGTGTATACTGCATCCACTTCTACAACTGTCACTGTGTGGTTTGCAATGCTGAAGAACATTTCATCATTGAGAGCAGCGTTAATGATGCGGAGAAGGTAGGTCTTGCCTGGAATCACTTTCAGAATGAATGTATCTGCAGCAGCTAGTAGTTTCTATGTTAGATACATAACATGTTTCATACAAAATGAATATATCTGCAGAACCTAGAAGTACGTGTGCTGGATAGAACACTAGTGTGGATTGAAAGTTAAGAATTCTGCTTTTTGAGTTAAGAAAAAGTTAGTAGATGTGAAATAGCATTTAGGATTTATGTTTTCTAGACAATTGTATGCTAACAACCCCTAGCGATAGATGGAATTTAAGACATAGAAAATTAAATTTAGATAAATTTGAAGATTTTACATAACAATTATTATAAGTTTGTAATTTAATTTAAAAATAAAAATGGTGAGAACTGTCTATTTCTGAATATTTTTTACAGTTGAAAAATTATATATATATATATTTAAAAAAAAAACTAAATTTTCTGATTGATGTGTATTTCTAATTTGAACTCAACAACTAAACACTTAAAATAAAGCAAACGGTTAGTACATCTAATACTAGAGAAGCTAGTTGATGTAAAAATGAAAGACGAACAAACTAGTTAATGAAAAAATGGCACAGATTAAATGTTTCGACAATTATATACTAACAACCCTCAATAGTACGTAGAATTCAGAAGGTATCAATTGAAATGTGACAAAATAATGAGACACGCAAACATCATGATAAGCATGAACTCAATAGCATCACTGAGTTGAACAGTCACAGCATTGATTGAGCTGAATATGAAGTGTGAACATCCCGGGAAAGTTGCAGCTGTATGAATTATCACAAATTTGACCTCAATGGGTCAATAGTACTGTAGAAATAGATGCAGTTTAGAAAAGAATGGTGGGGTATTCAATGAGGTCGATGTCTTATAAAATAGAAAGTTGTTGACCAAACAACATCCTTGGAAACTCCAAAGAGACGTATAGGAAGGCCACACATAGCTAGTGGTAATATTTTTTTATTTAAGTTTGAGGGTAAAATGATGACGAGAGGGAATCTACCAAGTAGATGTAAGGACAAGGAAGCCGATGATAATGAGACTAAAGGCACGCAGAAAGAGAATGAGAGAGGATATTCTAAAAACGGCAAAATGGAATGTGATATAGGCTATACCTGGAACCAGAAAGTCAGCCATTGATTTAGGATAGTAAGCCCTAACTGAAGAATGGAATATGAGATAGAACTTTTCCGGCGAAAGTTTGACGTTGGTTTTAGGTTGAGAAAACAACCTGAAGAAGATATCTTCCATCCAAACCTTTTTCATGCCAAGGTTGAATGGGAAGACAATCAAAACCAAACATCTATAAGAACTAAAAGGATGGTGAAATATACTGGAATCTTGTTTATAAAGTATGCATTTTCTGTGAATGGCAGTGTGGTTTGATGACTGCTCTTATGAGTATGCAACATAGTGATGGGATAAAAAGAAAAGTTGAGAAACCTATCTTGTTTTAGAATATTATTATAATAACTATTGTTTTTTGGTTGAAAAAAATTAATGGGAATCTTTACCATTAGCTGAGCAGTTGTAAAGAGGCCCAGGATGTCCATTAAGAGTGTAGCAATCTGAGACGTTGGCTCCTCCTCCATTTTGAAGAGTCTGATTGATCACTTTCTCAGTATCTGTATTCCACCATTCCCCTACATATACCGTACAATTGTACATTGAACCCAAAAGTAAGAACCATTTAAGGAAACTCATAGACTTAAGATTTAAAAGTGGAAGTAATTTTTATTTAGAGTCATTACCAAGAAGAATAGGCACTTCCTTGTGTGGCTTTGGAAATGGGTATGGAACATTGAATTTGGGATAGATGATAAAGGCTCCGTATACACTGGCTCTTATCCAAGAAATGTGAGCATGCCACCATAGAGTTCCTCTCTGTCCTGTGACGGTGAAGTTGTAAACATAAGTCATTCCTGTTTGGATAGGGCATTGGGTTATATAAGCAGGTCCATCAGCCCATCCAGATCTCAGCTGCCTAACTCCATGCCTGTAATAACACAATACAATTTATAAAAGCTTACTCATCAATATATTCCTTACCATCTGTTAACTATCAAATGGGTAGTACGTACCAGTGAATTGAGACGTTGTCTTTCACGTGATTATGAACTTTCATCACAACACGATCTCCTTCACGAGTAACAATTGTAGGTCCTGGAGATTTGCCATTCACTGTGATCAATGGTTTTGTCTTGCAGAGTCGAGTAAAATTTTTCAGCCTCACCTGCACTCAAATTAAAAAAAAAAAGATAAATGTGGCATTTATAACTGATCAAAAAATATACATTATACAAATTCAGACTCATAATGCATTATCCAAATGCATGTAGCCTAATGGCAATGAGATGCTCTTAAGACTATGACCTGGTTTCAAATTTACCACTACAATTGTTGTCAATGTAGTAACAGCCAATAAAATTATAGTGGATATATGGATATATTGTGGCGCAACTGTCATGGAGTATATTCTAGAATATGGTTTAAAATGAGATTCTTAAAATTAAAGAAGATGAAAAAGTAATGTCTAATCACTCCTGCAACAAACTGAGGAAGCGGTACATTCAAGCATGACACATGTTTACAAACTAAAATAAAAGAAAAGTTCCACTGATGATGGAGTATACATTCCAGAATGACTCGCGTTTACAAATCTTATCAATGTGGTATGAGATCAGATTTTGGCAAATGAAGAAAAACAAAAGTTCCAAAGGAGTTAATCTCACATTGAATGAGTAAGTCCTGGTCACTGCTGCAACACACTGAGCCAAAAGCAGTACACCAAAAATCTCAATGAGCAGCTTTTTGGGGGAGACCTGAACGTCCACCCTTCTGGCCATTTTTGTTCTTGTTAGTTTTCCACAGCAGTAAGCACGCTGAACCAGTGCAGAGATGGGTGTGTGAGTACGATGATATAGGGAGACTAGAGAAATAGTATAGCAAATGAACGTAGGTTTGGTAAAATAGTTTGTAACTTGAAAAATACTGAAATGACACTACATTCTGGTAATGGAGTAGAATATAAGAAATACTTACACCAACTTCCTGCCCTGGTCCATTCCATTGTTGTTGACTACTGCAATGTTACATGAAATAAACAAACATTTTCGCTTATTGCAGGTATACCAACTAATCTTTTGCCGTTGATCATAAGCATCTACAGTAATTTTCTTATTAAGTTTGAGGGTAAAGTGATGGTGAGAAGGAATCTACCAAATGGATGTAAGGACAAGGAAACCGATGATGATGAGATTAAAGGCATGTAAAAAGAGAATGAGAGTGAATAATCTAAACGGCAAAATGGAATATGATATAAACCTGGGGCCAGAAAGTCAGCCATTGATTTAGGATAACAAGCCGTTAGCTGAAGAACGGAATATGAGATAAAACTTTTTCGGCGAAAGTTTGACGTTGGTTTCAGGTTAAGAAACCACTTGATGAAGTTATCTTTCAGACAAACCCTTTTCATGCTAAGGTTGTAATGGGAGGTCAGTCAAAATTAAACATCTAGAAGAACTAAAAGGATGGCGAAATACTTCCCACTGGAATCTTGTTTATAAAGTATGTATTTTCGGTGAATAGGACTCTTTGAGAGTATGGTCTGATGACTGCTCTCTAAGAGTATGCAACATCATTGTGATGGGATAAAAAGAATAGTTGAGAAACTTCTTTTAAGAGTATGCAACATCATTGTGATGGGATAAAAAGAATAGTTGAGAAACTATCTTGTTTTAAATATTATTATAATACTTTTGTATTTTTTTGAAATTTAATGAACATTTTTATCATTAGTAATTGTAAAGAGGTCCAACATGTTCATTAAGAGATGTTGGGTCATCTTCTATTTTGAAGAGTTTGATTAATCACTTTCTCAATAATTATATTGTACCATTCTCTTACATACGTCATATATTTATACATTCAATTATAATAGTAAGAATCATTTTAAGGAAATTCATAGACATGGATTTAAAAGTGGAATCAATTTTTATTTAGAATTATTACCAAGAATAATAGGCACTTCCTTGCGTGGCTTTGTAAATGAGTATGCAACTTTGAATTTGGGATAAGATGATAAAGGCTTCGTATATACTGGCTCTTATTCAAGGAATGTGAGCATGTTGCCATAGAGTTACTCTTTGTCCAATCACTGTGAAGTTGTAAACATAAGTTGTTCTCGTTTGTTTTGAAACTTTATCTTTCTCTTTCTCCTTTTAATATATTTCATGTATATAGTTTTAGGATGTTTGAGAGTGGTTTCAAATCTCTAAGAATTATAATACGAATTCTAGTTTTTGGAATATTTAGTCAAATTTCAGTAATCAACATGTTAAATTTTAGTAATCAAAGGTCAAATTTCAGTAATCCTTCTCTCTCTATCTCTACCTACCTCCCTCTTACCATTTCTCTCTCCTTCCCTCTCTAATTCTCTATCTCACTTCTCCCTCCCTCTCTACTTATCTCTATCTCCCTCCCTGATTCCCTCTCTAATATCTTTATCTCCCCTCTCCCTCTCCTCTCTCTACTTCTCTCTCTACTTCTCTCTATCTCACTTCTCTCTCCCCACCTCTCCAACCCTCCCTCTTCTCTCTTCCTCCCCATATTTCTCCCTCTCTCTCTCTTCTTACCTCTACTCTTTAGATCTCACCAATAGTTGGTGAGATAGATAGTAGAGGGGGAAGGAGAGAGGTGAGATAGATGTTGAAAATAAGGTGAAGGAAAAGTACAATATAAACTTATGCAAGTGAATTCAAATATGAAATTAGATGACCAAATCAGATTTAAAACATGTGATTGCAACATACATCACAATATAAAAGTCAGCAAACAAAATGTGACACCAAATTTATGTGGAGAAACCCTTTTAGAAAATAACTCTACACGAGAAGAGAGAGAAAATATATTATTAATCTTCAAATGAGAGTACAAAATATTACACTTTCAACTAATATTCTATAATCAACCTAGCAATAGCCTATTACATGTAAGAACTCAACATGAAACTACCATCTCATGGCTCTAATTTATAGAAATTATGGGGGGTTAAACCTTGAATTAACCAAAAATAAGAGGTACAAAACCACCTGAAAAATCTATGCCCATCTTAATGGACAGCCAAAAAAATAATAAAATAATAATTGGAAATATAAGACTCTCACATGGGTACCTAGCCCATAACCTATCCAACTTCTGACATTCTAGATGCTCCAATGACATTTTTGTTCCTTGATGGAACACCAATGAACACCATTTCTTCTACAATATTGGGTGCCCCATCCAATACCTACCAAATTCTTTTATGGATGCCAAAGAAAGATGCCTTATCCAATTTTGATGTGTAAACTCAACTAAAATTAAATCCTCTCTTTAAAATATAATTACAACATTGCCAAAATTTAATATTTTTCTCACATGTCCCTTAAAAGACATTCAAAGAAACATGAAGAAAAACAAATGGCATAGGATTACAAGGTTAATGTCACCTTAAATCCTAACATTCTTCCACTTGACATTATACATTGTAATTACTTCCAAGAGATATAAATAATAAAATCAAGTATAGTGATCAAGGCCCATGGCCTTCCTCCATCAAGAGAACTTAACTATGGTCATTAACTTTGTAAGTGAATCTACAACATTCTCCAAAGTATCAACCTTTTCAATCAATACCATACTATTCTCAACTTTCTCTCACATAAAGTGATACCAAACATTAACATGCTTAGTATGAGCATAACACATAGGATTTTTGGTTAAATAAACAGTACTCTGACTATCACATCCAATCCTCACTATCCTGCAATCAAAATCAATGCCATTACCAAGCCTTTGTAACCATATCACCTCCTTAGAGGTATGTGTAGTAGCCAAATACTCTACTTCAGTGGGGGATAATACAACTATAGGTTCTCTTACTCATCCAACTCACTACACCTCCAACAAAGTAAATGCATATACACTAGTGGACCTTCAACTATCCAATTCACCTGCCCAATCTACATTAACAAACCCTTGTATGTCCAATGGTTTGACCACATCATCAGTACCATGATAAACCAAATAGTAATCTAAAGTACCACAAAAATATTTAAACACCCTCTAAACAAAATTTCAATGCTCTTTACCAGGGTTAGACATAAACCTACTTAGAACTTCCACTACTTTGACTATATATGGTCTAGTGAAAACTATTGCATACATCAAACTACCAATGGAACTAGTGTAAGGAACCATAGATATATCCTCAAAATCATCATCAGAATTAAGACACACATATAAGCTCAACTTAGTGCCAACTAGAAATGAAATACTAACCGGATTACAATCATACATATGAAACCTCTACAAAATGGTATCAACATACTTGCTCTGACTTAATCAAAGATTTTTGTGAACCCAACGATCTTTATTGATCTCCATCTCAAGAATATATTTTGTAACCCCCAATTCCTTCATATCAAATGCCCCAAAAAGTTGTGTCTTGAGCTCACTAATCATCACCTTGATATTGCCAAGAAAAAAAATATCATCAATACACAAGACAATAATTATAATCTAATTATCAATAACCTTAATGTACACATAATGATCCTCCTCAATTCTAAGAAAACCCAACTTCAATGAAAAAGAATCAACCTTTTGGTACCACATCTTGGTTAACTATTTCAAACCATAGAAAGATCTCTTCAACTTGTAAACCAATTATTATTTTCCTTTAAAAAGAAACCATCAATCTATCACATACAAATTTCCTCCTCAAGATCCCCATGCAAGAAATTAATCTTAACATCCATTTTATCTACCTAAGCATCAAAAGTAGTAGCAATAGATAATAGGAATCTAATAGAAGTCAATTTAGCAAGGGAGGAAAAATTTCACCAAAATCAAAATCAACAAATTTTAATATTCGACGGAAAAATGAAGATAGTTACGCTCAAAATTTGAAGATGCAACGATAACAAGAGTGTTGGAAGTATAAGGTGTTGTCATTAATGTCAACTAGTTGGTGTTTTCATTGATGTCAACTATGTGTAGAAGAAATTGGATATTAATTATATATGTTGAGGATATTGAGAAAATTGTAATAAAGAGGCTTTGTTGTTTTTGCATGTATAGTTGAGATGTTGAAGAAGTGATGTGAGTACATGGAGTTATCTTTATATTGATATGTCTAGAAGTGTGTTGGAATGAATTAATGAGTTGGAATGATGGTTCTGGTACTTAGTTTTCATGTGCTTTTAAGAAAATTTGATAAATAAAGAAAACTGTGTCTTGCAAGTATTTAATGTATGCTTTGGGATGTGCTCTGCTTTTCTTCTATATTGATTCTTTGCTTGTACGGATATAAGGTATTTTTCATGGTTGTTGATAGTTGCTATATCCAAAATTTGAGTTTCTAAATCATTGTACAGTACGAGATATTTTCACCAGTGTGTGAACCAGTTGTTTAGTGATGTTCTCTATTGTCTGGGAGAAATGTATTTTCTCTACATTTCTCTGCTATTTGGATTCAGGTTGTGTGGATTTGAGAAGTTTTTGTATAGGAGTGAATTTTCACCCCTTATGTAAATTCCCCTTTCACATACCCTCACCTTGGAAAATCAAATCCAAAAGAAAAATTTCACATCACCCATCCAGACTATATCCACTTGGCGTGTGTTTTGTGTGTCGGTGGGGAAATATTCATAAGGGACGCGAGCATGGCATGTTAATGTCTGTGCGGCATGCTACCATCCCTAAAAGATTCCTACCTCTAGAGTCTACAGGGGCATTACACACTTTATTAGGGTAGAATTGTAATGCTTTTGCATGACCAACTAACCCAAAATGTCTCCTTTTGGCCTCTAAATCCATTCTATTATTTTATCACTTTGTCTTTTCACATCTTCATAATTCAAGCAACTCTATTCAATCTTCTTCACACTTTGGGATCTCTTGAGCACACTCTTGAAGCATTCTACTAGCATTTTCATAGCTTGAGCATTGCAGCAACTTGGCACTCCATCAACTTCACTTTTGCACGGGTGAGGCTACCATAGAAGTTGCAAGCTTGGAGTCTTGGGAGACCTCCCTTAACCACCACTACAGCTGTGGTGACTTTTCCAACTTTGTTGCTTGTATTTTCCCTTCATCGGCCTTGGGAGCCTTTGGGTGTAGGTGGTAATGCTTCACATCCTTCCTTTGTGATTTGATAGAGTATCTTGTATCTTTTGTAGTGTTCATTGTAGTTCTTTCTTTCTTCTTTATCATATTTTCTACTTTGTTTCTTTCTAGTTGTCTATGGAGGTGGAAACACCAAAGTGAGGGTTTGACTGAGGAAAACCCCTATACAACCCCAACAATTTTCCCCTCTTGCTTGTGTGTAGGTGAATGTTTGCATGCAGCTTGCTAGCGAATTGGAATTTTTGTGAGAATATTCATCACCCTAGTCTTTATCTACTTGCTTTATCATTTTTGCATTTACTTTTTGTACTTTATCATTATGTCCTTTTTGTTAAAACTAGTTAGCTAGACTGTTAAGTACATTTCTCGGTTTTTTTGATGTACTTTATGTTTTTTGACCATATAGACACCAACACACCAAAGAGACACTAACATACCAAATTTTCATCCTAGACCCGCAGTGTCGTCCTCGAATAGCAAGTTGTCTGAGGTACACTTTGGACTCCAAAAATTGGATCGTCTAGCCCCAAGTAGATTTTTGGGTCTATAGAGTGACAAAGGTACTTCATAGTGCTCTTCATTCTCAACCCTCATCCCAAAACATCTTTTAGAGTGAGGTAAGTTAGGGTAGCCCTCCACTCTCAACTCCCCATGACTTGGAGCCTTGATGTGGTTGGTCCCCCTCAAATTTTTGGTGAACTTGACATGAACAACGTCTATCCATTTGCCTATGTCAAGACATTTCCCTTGCACCTAGTGGTTGTTGTAACCCTAAGTGTTGTGAAGGTTTATGAGCATCACAACCCAGTCCATGGCTTCTCAATACATTGCTAGGAGAAGCATGTGACACCTACCAATGGAAAAGATGAAGGTCACCTCTAGTTTCACCTCTAGTTTTTCCATTGGTTTAGCTACCAACTATACCACTAGTTTCCCTACAAGTTATGCTAACGACATGGGTTTCATGGAAGAGACCACTCATGTTCCTACCCCTCCAACATCCCCTACAACTTCATCTATAGACAAGGATGATGTGCTGTATATTCATGTGGAAAAACTCTTAGCATTCTAAGATAATAGATTACTAGACCTTGTAAGTCATTTAGAAAAAGTACCAAGCATGGCAAGATCCACTAGGCTTCTGGTGAGGTGAGACATTTGTTAGGGAAAGATCAAATAGGCATAGAGTTTCTACAAGGCCTTGTCCATCTAATCGAAGCTTATATCCCTTTGTATAGGCCTAGATCAGGTACCACCTGAGGAGAAGTGCTTGATGCCTATGATGACAAATAGGTGTTTCAATTCCCACTACGTTCATGTGCATGGCTAAAACAAGGCCCTCAATCAATGTCTCTTTTTCTTCTCAAAGACCTAACACTCTCAAGGTGAGTAGAATACCCCTTGGGTTCAGTTTCACCCCTCCTACTGCCTCTGGCAATGGAGGCTTTGGTGGAATGAGTGGCAGTGGCTTTGGAAACAAAGGTGACACTAGCAGAGGTGGCTTTAGTGGAAGCCATGGTGGTGGTTTTGGGAGTGAAGGTGGCTCTAGTGGAGGCCCTACTAGTAGTGGGGGCTCTGGCAGTGGTCATAGCGGTGGCTCCGAAGGTGGTTTTGGTAGCGGTGGTTTTGGAGGTTCCATTGGTCCTTTGTCATCTTCTAAACCTATTTTGAATGCCCTTCTTCATAACATGGGTTGAATGCAAAACCAGCTAGCGAGTCTCTCCCAAGCCTTTTCCCCTGGCCTATCTTTCAACCTTTCTTCTAGCATAGCCCATTGTCGGTAGCAATCCTGAGTACTCCCTTCCCACAAGGAATGGAGATTCCCAAATTTGAGAAGTATGGTGGAAAAAGGGGACCCAAAAATTATGTATGTGTCCGCCTTTAATGCCATGTGTATAGAATTATTCCATCATGACATTAATTGATGGAAAAATTATTTCCTTGATCTCTTAAGGATGCAGCGCTCAAGTGGTATTGTTCCTCTCCCAAAATTCTATTTTCTCATTTGATCAACTTGTAAATTAGTTTCTCTAATAGTTCCAAGCTAACATCAAACTGAAGATGGCCTTCTTGGATCTCATCGGATGTAAGCAAGGGGATAATGAGAAGATAACTGATTTCATAGCACAATATTAAGCACTCTTTTCTCAAATCTCATAATCACTACCTAATTCTAATGTGGAGAAGGTATTCATAGGTAACCTGTAGAGACCTTGGAAAGAAAAATTTTCCCTTATGAAATACCCTTCATTTGCACATATCTATGTTGCATTATGAGAATATCAACAAACGACAGTTTTTTTCAAGGGATCCTCCTCATGCTCCCATTTAGAAGGAAAATCTATTGTATCAATCTTAGGAAAATATAAGGCTATTGTGAATGTATTCACTACAACAAATGATAATGAGGCCTCAGACACAATAGAAAGTTTACAAAGTTAGTGGAATCTTATTCTTCCATCTTGTAAAAGTTGTTGAAGGATAAGATCATAACCTCGAAAAACCCTTGACCTCTCAAGGAACCTTATCTTGATTGGTATGATACAAATTCCTTCTATCAGTACCATCGAGTTAACGAACATGATATCAAATGTTGTATGTGTCTGCATCATGAGATACAGGATTGCATCGATGATGGTACTATTCATCTCAATGGGATGAAACAAAATATAAATAAATCAATGGTGAAAGACAATAGTGAGTTGAAAATATACACAGACCCATTTCCATCTCTCTAACAACTTAATTATTGACTCCTCTAATTCTTCTACTTAGCCCTCAACGTATGTTAACATGGTCACAGTTACTCCTTCCTTGCATCTTGTGACTGGGTCACCAGACATGACATTCACCTTATAGGATATGGCCTTGAACAACAAGCCTTTCCCCTCTACATTCTCGCTCATCTTAATGGGATCATTGTGATAGGGGTTCTAGTTGACCCCGCGAGCCAAGTGAATGTTATTACAAAGGAGATGTTGCCTAGCTAAATTCATTACAGAGGGAGGAGTATGAAGAAATGAAGTCTACCATCCATACACACAATGGCCTCTCTCTCAAGTTGTATGGATCAATAACTCTTTCCATCTTAGTTGGACCTAGGGTTGTGGACACAACCTTTGGCATTATTCCATAATTAGATTTCTTCAGGGTGAAGTTAGGCATACCTTGGCTAGCTTCCATGAAAGAAATTGCTTCTATCATTCATTTAAATGTTTAAAATTCTCCCATGAAGGTGTTATGCACACCTTGCAAGACACTAGATATCAGCCATTGGTATCCCATCGGGGCTATTCATTGGATCATTTTTGGTTCACCCTAGTTGGTTCACTTCCCCCAAGAATAGACCTACTTTACTGAAACTATGTGAAGTATAAGACTGGGGGTAAAGGATAACCGAAAGTGACCCCTCTGGTAGTGCAGCAGCAAGCTGCCTCCTCTTCTTGAAAGGGAAAGGAGAGGCCTTCCCATCCTCGGGGTGCCTTTTTCACTCCTCTTTATGAAGAAGGGTTTTGGATGTATAGTCTTGGGTTACACATGAGAAGTTCGATGGTGCCTACTTGGTGCAAAGCCAAGATTAGGATATCGAATCTTCCTACTTTTCCTCCTGGACCTTGGCCCTACCTGTATGGTATAAGGAAGGGTATCTATGAGGAATCCTCTATGTCTCAACCTATACGAGCTCCTATCATTTTTTCTCCTAAATCAATGAATGGGAAGAGGCCCATCACCGAGGCACCAGAGCTGACTCCCCCGTTGTCTCTCAACCTCTTCCTCCTACTCCCATTCAGGAGTCTATCCATGTGTTGGAAACAAATGTGATGGACACCCCTATGGCTGAGCAGGAGCCATCTATCCCTTCTTAGCTCCCAGCCTCTAGATCAAAGAGTTGCAAAAATCGCCTTGCACGTGAGCACAAGCACCGATGAAATGCTCTAGCAGTTGAACTGGCCACTTTGCAAAGGAAGGAAGAGGAATTGACCTCTCTTGTTTCAAGGCCTCATATTGTTTCCTCTCTCCTCACCTTTTCTTTCATTCAATCGAATCCAATCTTGCTTCTAGCTCTTGTTGTGAGCATGAGTGCACCTGACCCTAAAAAGGTGTAGGTGTTTATTGCTCAAGTTCAGTCAAGGCTCCTCTTTTGATGTACCTCCTGAATATCTTGCCATTCCCTAAACCCATGGACATTCCAAATACTTCAGTGGTGGCTGCCACAGTTTTCTCCTCCTCTTCCATGCCTCTCGCCTCGTCTGTGGGTAGTTCACATCCTTTGATGAAGTAGAAAGTGGAGGTTGGCCCTTCTAGCAATGGAGGGCACAAGAGGATCCCACCTTCTTCAAAGGGTGGTACTACACTGGTCTATACCATCCTAGTGACAGAGCAAGTTCTGACTTCCCCTAAGTTCATCACTACTCCCGAGTCACTCAGTGAGCCTAGCAGTGAATCTTGGGTGTTGTCTACCCATGACATTGAGGTAACACATGGAAATCCTGTGAAGTGCATGTTTAACTCCTTGGATGAGATCTCATCCTTGTCCGCAATCTTCGTGAAGTCGTTGACCATCACTCCATAAGAGCTAAGTGAAGAAGACCTTGTGGGACCTTCTTCCTTGGTCGTTATTATGGGAGGGTCAGAAGAGCCGTCCCTTTATATTAGATACCACTACAAGCTCATCCGCCTTCCCCTTACAATGATCTAGATTGGGAAGTAGATGACCTCTTGGTTGATGAGTGTTAGGGTCCTCTTCTTTACCTTTAGATCAGGTGTTTGTTTGTTTTGATTTTTTCCCCCATGCTTGCATTATATTTTCCTAGATGACCCTTGTCACCCTCTTAGGTGCTTGGATATAGGAATGATTATGTGTTGTAAACTTCCTCTATTTGTGGAATCATTCTTCCTCTATTATGTGCTTTGATTTTTGGAAAATTGGGGACGATGCAAAGTGTTGGGCGTATTTAGGCTTCCCTTCCATGTTGACCCAATTTTTTATTTTTACTTTGTCTTCTCATGCATTCTTCATAAGGTCTGATATAGTAGGGGGTTGATGATAGTTCATCTATATACTATTACTATACTTATATATATTTATGAGCAGCTTTGACCCTGAAATATCATATTGCCCCTATGTCCTCTGTCTATGATGTCATTGTTTCCTTTTTACACTTTTGTTATTTTTCTCTCTTCTTTGCTTGAGTTGTGATGTTGTGGTGCCTATGTGTTTTACCTCATGTGTGTGACAACATCACCATGGTGACATCTCGTTATATCCAATGGGCCACAATATCACTTGGTCATTCTTACTTTTCTCTCCTTATGACATCATGTGCCTAGATGCATTTAGCACACACCACCCTAAGGGAGGTTGCCATGTCAACTCTAATTTTTAGAAAATTCATTTGGTGACCATTGAATCTTTTCTCAAAAATCTTTGCAATCT
This sequence comes from Sequoia sempervirens, assembly GCA_007258455.2. Lineage (NCBI taxonomy): Eukaryota > Viridiplantae > Streptophyta > Pinopsida > Cupressales > Cupressaceae > Sequoia > Sequoia sempervirens. The sequence continues at coordinate 190,506,343 of VDFB02271358.1, read as the reverse complement.
CTTTCAAAAACTGCAATCTCAACTTGGACCCCTAGCGGAGTGTGTTTCCTTTGTCATGGGTTCACAAAGAAAGAACTTGAAGAACTTTCCTCTGAGGAGGGAGGAACTTTTTTGAAAAGAGAAGCCTTGACCTTCCCCTTGTGAGGGGGAATTTTGTTCCTTTTGAATTCCTTGATGAAGTGAACATCTTTCGAAGGGATTCCTTGATAATGAATCAATTTGTGAAAAAGCATTATTTCACTTTCAAACAATGTGTCCCTTGAGTGGACCCCTCTTCTTTTGAAGGGTTCTCGAGGGACCCCTTTGAAATCCTTTCAATTTGTTGACTATCTATGTGACTATCTGCTTGTTTTCCTACATAGCTACTTTATGTTTTTTGACATGTTTTATCTACTGATTAACATGTTGCTTTGTAGGTGTGCCTGTGAAGCCACTTTCTAGTTCGACTCTATGGAGTCCCATTACACTGGGCTTCCTTCATGAGAGAGTACTTGGGGGAATGTCTTCTTGCAGATCTGTAGGCCTATGAGGTGCTTACATCATATGGTATTTGTTCATCGTTGGTCTGAGGGCCTTCGATGTACTTTGTGCAACTTCATAGTTTTGCGAAGCTATGGAGTCCTTTTTTTAAAAACTCCTTAGGAGAGAGTACCTATGGAGTCCTTTGCCTACCCTACGCTTTTGAGTTCTCCATGTCACGATCTACTTCCTTAACAGTTCAAGTATATATCTATATCTCTTTGATCTACTTTACCAAACACTCATCGATATTCAGGCTCACTAAAGTGGGGGAAAAATGTATAGGAGTGAATTTGCACCCCTTGTGTAAATTCCCCTTTCACATACCCTCACCTTAGAAAATAAAATCTGAAGGAAAAATTCCACATCACCCATCCAAAGTTCATCCACTTGGCACGTGTTTTGTGTGTTAGTGGGGGAATTTTTATCAGGCACACGAGTGTGATGCATTGTTGTCCCTAATAAATTCCCACCTCTAGAGTCCACAGGGATGTTACACACTTGATTGGGGTTGAATTGTAATTCTTCTATAGAAACTAAACCATGAGGAATTTGAAGATGATGCAAGCTAGTGATTTGTGACATTTTTTTGTAGATTCTAAATAATTTTTTTCAAAATTTTTGGAATCAGATTACACTTCTTTTTCCATCTCCTTCAAAAACTAGTTTTTATCAATAGACACCATTTTAAAGGAGTGATGCTCACCATATATAACATAACTTTTTTTCTATGAAGAATAAAATTCTTTTTTTAAAAATTTAGATTTGTAACTATGATATCTAACTAGTTCATTTGGTTTCATAGTGTTCTATTAAATATTTTTTCCTTAATCAAGTTTCAAAGTCAAACCAATTACAATTTAGACATAGGCGGATCGTATACAACATAAAAAAAAATTATGTATCCAAATTCAATTTATTTTTTTACTAGATCAAGGACATCAATACATAGCTTGAACATATTTTTCAAAATTTTATTTTCATAATCTACTATTTTTCCACATGTGTAGAATAGAGATCTTGATTTTTGGTGAAAAACCTAAGTTTAATCAAGCTAAATATATATATATATAATAAAACCAAAACATATTAAAATTATATTTTATGGATAGCTTGTTCTGAGGACTAACATCATCTAGGTGGGTATTGTTACCTGATTTTTAGCTTTAGACTAAAATCAGGGAACTTAGTGTTTATTATTTTTATGTTGTTTGTTTAAACATTTAAAAGATAAATCATATTCTGCTAAGTCAAGTCATCAATATGCATGAAAAAGATTGTAAAATGAAATAGATTACATTTCATTCCAATGTTGCAATTACAACAAATGAGAAAAAAGAACCATATGTGTTACAAATGTAATCTAAGTTATTGATAATCACAATGGATAGGAAATCTTCATGAACACTGGACAAGAGATCTTTATGAATAGGAGAGTGTTATATAATGGTAGCCTATAGGGGGTACAAGTTCTTTATATGGTGTTGAATCACCAATGCTTATCATTGGAGGAAAATGATATATTTTTCAGCCACATATATTATATAACAATTGGTGCATGAGGGTTTTCAGTTACTTTTTCTCAAGGTAATGGCATCATATATAAATTCATAGTCTTGTCTCATGAATACAACTTTCAGTGCAATCTCTTAGAGGTGATGAAAGCATGAGGCACTACTAATAAAGTTAATGCATGAATGATATGAGACACTAGTATCACATACTAGTATGAGAAGGTATTCATGATAGAGCATACTTGTTTTTTATGACAAGGGAACATGGCTACTTGTTTTCTATAATCTTCCTGTGAGATCATGGCCAGAACAGTGAAATAAAAAAATTAAAGGATCCATGACTTGTTTTCCTCATGTGTTTGGAGGGGTGAACATGCTTAAGCTAAGGTCGTTCATCTTTATTCCTTGAGGACTTTAGTTAAACATATCAGAAAATGAAATAAATGAAAGTCATGTAGTATCTTCTAGATTGTGAATATGATAAGCTTGAAAGCATTCCAATCATGTCATATAGGTTATGCAATAGACGCAAAGTTCATGACCAAATGATCTTATGTTAGAGTGCCCTGAGTCTACAGCTACAAGAACATGGAGAAAAGATGGTACAACTATGTCATCACATATAAAGAGAGTGGGGATTAGTGGATATGCTCATAATCTTTCATGCAGGGGTTTGGTCATCATAAATAATCCAACATGGATCAGGATTGCATGCTAGAAAGCAAGAACCCAAGTTCTAAATGATAAGAATCATGCCTTGAGAACAAGTATACATAAAAGTGATATGGAGAGACAATGTCATCAAACAAGAAGTCCACAAAATAGAACATGGCATCAAAGAAGCAGTGAGCCATAAGTTCTAAAGGATGATAGTGTTATATGATGTCAATACTACAGAAAATGAACGAGAGCTTAATTTGGATCTTAACTCAATGGAAATTGAATTAAAAGAATATTAGATGAACAATCATCTAAGTACTGAGATGAGAAGAGAGGAAATTCAAAATATTATTCATTATCCACTAATGGTGGTATGAAAAGGCTTTCATCATCCTTGGCTATAAAAAATAGTGAGATGTTCACTAGTGGAAGAAAAGTTTAGGATTATAATCAAACAACTGTAAATGTAAAAGACTTAGAGAACTTAATACAATGTGGTGATGATTTAGATAGTTTTGACAATTCTATTCAACAATTTTTAGACAATGATTCTTCACCACAGGAAATTCCAACCAAAGTGTTTGGGGTTTCATCTTACAAAAGTGCTCACTTATTCCAACTGCAAAGTGATGGCTTTAATGATTTTGATGCTCTAAGATCCAGTGACTTGAAAAAATCAAATGTGAAGATAAACATACAAAATAACCCTTCTTGTGGTTGTAAAGACTCTAGTGATCATCTAGAGAAAACTAGGAGCAAGGTGCACACTGTCAAAGGTGTGAACAAACTCAACCAGCTTAAGAGAAATGGGATAGGGTCACTATAATCGTTGCCTATTGTAGTGAATATCTCATCTGATGAAGAAGATGGCTATAGTCCTTCAAAGGAAAAATGTGATTATGGAACTTATCATAATTTAAGTAAGCAACATGATAATCAGGTTCAATTACAGAAAGAGTTATCTATAGTTGATGAAATAAAGGTGGAACATTTCATGACTATGCATAAGAGGGAGGATTTGGTTCAAATTTGACAGATTTTTTCATTTTAGTTGTGGGAAGTCCATTCATTTAGAAAGGGAAAAGCTTGAAGCTCAAGCTACAACAACAGTAGCAATGAAGGCTTGTAAAGCTACATTGGTGGAAGCTGCCTAGTGCCACATCCTTAAAGTAGCTAGAATGATGAGAAGAATGCTATATAAGCTTTTTGATGCAGCAATAGTAGTTTGGGTAGTTATGCGTAACAAGCCTAGAGGTTCTAAGCAATTATTGGAAAATAAGATTTCAACAACGAATGGAAGTCAAACACATATAGTTTATGCCTCACTTGAAATAGCCTTTGAAGTTGACAAGGAAGTTGTTGGAGCTTTGAAAGTGCTTTCATGGCCAAGGCATGGTAAAGGCCAATTTTATTTGCATTGACGAAACCTAGCTAGGTTTGTTTTGAGTTACAATCTTAGAAGTGGAGGAGAATGTATCATTTGCAAAAGCTTTATAAAAAAATAAAGTGAGTTTTTTATATATTCAATAGAGAAAAAGATTCAAAGCTTCGACCTCTAGGGTTTTATTTCTAGACCTCATGTTTTTGAAGAAAGAACACACAAATTGAAAACATAAGGGATCAATCTCAATATCAAGGAGAAAACCAAAGACAAATATGGAGGTCGCGGCAGGTATATACAACCATGACATTGAAATTTGAATATGCCAAGTGAAATACACAAAATGCTTGAGAATTCTACATGAATTGAGCTTATATTCACCAAAATGAAAAGAGGAAATGCAGATTTACACACACAACAGACTTACCACATTTTCCAATAAGTCTTTTCTTCATAAAATTTGCAAGAATCTGCCATCAATCCTCTATAGGAGCTTCAAGAAATCATTTCCATGGTGGGTGAGTGAAACCCTATGGTGGCACATTGGAGACCTCCAAAAAGTTTGATGGAAGAAGTGAAAGTTTTTCTTTCATTTTGCTTCACTGTGTTTAGGGTTAAAGCCCTAAATTCGCTGATACTCGAAGGCATTTTTTGCCTTTCTTTTAAAATCGCAAGCACAACTTTAATGTATGTCATGGGGGAAGAATTAATCCCTTATGCCTTAGGCATTCTATTTTTTCCTTATGTTGCATTTTCCAAGACTTAGGCTATTCTTTCCTTGTATTGTTTTTTTGAAACCCGCATGTGCCTTGTATTCTTATTTCTGCATTGATTTTAATGTGAAACATTTTATAATTAAGTGATCATTTATAATCACTTAATTATAAATGTTATATGTAAATGCAAAGTAATGGTGAGCATTGCATTAAGGTAATTTGGAGTGGAGGTGAGTTAAGCTCCATCAATGCCTTGGAGGAGGTTCAGTTTGCTTGAATGCTTTCACAAGCATTTGAAGTATATTATTTATTTTTTGCATTTTATCAAATTGTTAGACGTCTATCTTCTTTATCATATTTTTCTACTCTGTTGCTTTCTGGTTGTCCATGGAGGTGGAAACACCAAAGTGTGGGTTTGATTGAGGCAAACCCTTATGCAGCCCCAACATTTTTCCCCTCTTGCTTGTGTGTACGTGAACGTGTGTGTGGAGCTCGCTGGAAAATTGGTATTTTAGTGAGTTAATATTCATCACCCTACTAGTCTTTATCTACTTGCTTTATCATTTTTTCATTTATTTTCTATACTTTATCATTTTGTCTTTTTTGTTAAAACCAGTTAGCTAGACTATTAAGTAAATTTATGGATTTGTTGATGTACCTTACATTTTTTTACCATATGGATGCCGACACATCACATTGTCATCCCAAACCTACACTGTCATCCTCGGACAAAGAGCTTTCTAAGGTACAATTTGGACTCTAGAAATTGGCTCATCTAGCCCCAAGTAGATTTTTGAGTCTATAGAGTGACATAGGCACTTCATAGTGCTCTTCATTCTCAACCCTCATCCAAAAGCATCTATTAGAGTGTGGTAAGTTAGGGAAGCCCTCCACTCTCAACTCTTTGTGACCTGGAGCCTTTACATTGTTGGTCCCCCTCTCTTGTAGTTTCTAATAATTCTTTTATCTTTTTGTGTCCAAATTATTACTTGATTTGGTGTAACTAGTATAATGTAAGTTTCATTTATTAGTATGCAAGCAAGGGTTATCAATTGTCCTAAACTAAAGTAGTTGTTGATGCAAATCTTGGTTGAAGTGGTTGATGAATCTTAAGTAATTTATGGATTGTTCTAGATTTATTTCAAGTAGATTATGTTGTCTAGAAATTTTGGCTTGATCTAAGGAAGCATGTACTTAATGTCTATGGTGTTTTGCATGGGTATTGGTCAAGCTTGTGTTTAAACACTACATGCAAAACTTGTAGAAGTGTGTTGAAGTGTTTTGGGATCTATTTGGGTCTTAATTAAGAATTTATGTAGGTTTCCTTTCATTCCTATCCACCACAAGAATGTTTGAGTGTCGACCTATTTCAAATTTGAATGTATAATGGCTAGTGGCTAACATTGGAGAAGGAATTTAAAGAAGAGGTTGATATAAATATGTATGGTGTTTATGCAAGAGAAAGGATGAAAGAGTAAGAAGCAAGATAGATGTGATATTATTGCGAGTAAAGTGTAATGAGATGCAAATTTGACTAGAGCAGTGTGAATTTCCTGTTAGGATTCTGAAGGTAGTGAGTTGAAGGCATCCAATATCTTTCATGTGAGACTACAAGAGTGTGCAATCAATTGTGGCGGAATCCTTATTTCATTGGGATGTGTTTCTCTATGTAACATTCTTCTTCTATCTTCGTGTATTCTTTCTTTGGCAATGAGCCCTAGCTATGAGCCTTTTTGGATAGTGTGTCCTATTCTGGTAGTGAGCCTTTCTAGTAGTTAGCCTCTCTATCCAATTTTGAAATTCTTTATATTGTGAGCTAATCCTCACCATTATTTTTCCCTCATTTGGTTTTCCATATAAATATTGATTTCTTATGTGTATTGTGTTGTAATTTCAATTTATATTATCTGCGCTTCATGTTTAATCAAACTAATAGAATAAGGGTGTAATGAATGCTTGTAAATTCAATTACTATTGAGGGTTTTGAAGGTATAAATCGCTATGATTGATTCACCCCCCAAATTTCTTGCTCATTTCAACAATTGGTATCAGAGCGAGGTTTCATGGAAGAAGAGCTTAACCACTTAAGGTAGATCCGAGATAGTGAGAAAGATTGCTTTGGATTGCCCTAAATTTGATGGCACTGATTATACATTCTAGAAAACACAAATGGAAGGCTATTTTTCATCACATGTATTTGAAGTTGAAAAAGCATAAAAGAATGCATATGTTCCACCTCAAAATGGTCCAACTTGTACAAGTGTAGAGATCAAGGTACATGAGGAAAATTCTAAGGCAATATTTCTTATTACAAATAGTCTTTCAAAAATTGAATTAGTTAAAGTTGTGAGTTTGAAGACTGCTAAAGAAGTTTGGGATAAGCTTGAAAGCATCTATGAAGAAGATGAAAAAGTTAAACAAGCAAGGTTGTAGATCTTGAAGGAAAAATTTGAGGGTCTACAGATGTCTGAAGATGAAACAATTGCAATGTACATGCAAAGAATTGATGAGCTATTAAGTGGAATGAGAGGCCTTGGTGCACAAGTCAAAGAATATAAAGTGGTAAATAAAGTTCTTAAATCTCTTCCTGATTGTTATAGTGAAAAATTTATGCTATTGAGGAAGTTGTAAATCTTGATAATTATTCTAGAGATCAGATGATTGGTACTCTAACTTCTTTTGAGATGAGGAAAAAGGGATTGAAAAATAGCACAAATGTAGAAGCTTCCTTTAAATCCAATACATCAGAAAAGATTGAAGAACCATATAAGGAAGATCTAGATGAAGTGGAAGCTAACTTTGTGAGAACGATGAAGAAGGGCATTAGTAAGTACAAGGATAAATTACCTTTCAAATGTTTTAGCTGTGGTGATATAGATCATTATCACTAGTACACAAACAACAATATATGACTAAATAAACTACTAAAAATTACATATAAATGACTAATTTTAGTTATCTAACTATTAGTGGTTTATTTGTAGTCATTTATAACACCACCAAATTTATGGCTAAACTATTTTAGTCATTTATTTATTCATTGATTTTTAGTCATTGTTTTGGTCATTAATTTGGTCATTAATTTATTCATTGATTTAGTCATTGATTTAGTCATTAATTTAGTCATTTATTTAGTCATGGTAGTGATTAATTTAGTCATATATTTAGTCATTAATTTAGTCATGGTAGTCATTTATTTAGTCATATATTTAGTCATTACTTTAGTCATATATTTAGTCATTAATTTAGTCATTACTTTAGTCATTAATTTAGTCATTTTTATTTATTGGTTTCTATTAATAAAAAAGATTACTTATCAACTAAATATTTGCACAATAAAAAAACAATGAGAAGGTAAAACTAACTTATTTTATTAATCAAAAAGATATTACATTTGGTTGTGTAAGCTTGAAAATGGAGTTACAATTTGTTGTCTGAACATGAAAGAACTTGAAAAGATTACAATACATTGTTGAGAGAGAAAAGAACTAGCTGAAATCTTCTCCAAAAACCTTTCCTTTTATGTTGTTCAACAACTTACAAAAGAATAAAAACACGACTATTCTTTTATATCATAACCTATAGTCCCTTACCCTTGTAATGTTTGTTGATCCTCTAACTATCATTTGTGCATGACTATTTTTTATATCATAACCTACAACCCCTTACCCTTGTAATGCATAAGTACATGATACATCTTTGAAAATGAACTTTCATTCTATGATTGTGATAAATCTCCAATCATCTGTAGGTTACCCTCATTCAAACTAACCATGCACAAAGATATTCAAACTCTCTTACCTACTATAACTCTTAATGGAAACTCTGCCACCACCTCCACCAGCCCATCCCTTACCTCCAGAAGCACTTATCATACCCATTCCCTTCCTACACAAGGAAAAAAAGAGTCCCTCAATGCTACAATCAATAAAACCAATCTAAATGTAAGCAAAGAAAGTGCATCCATGGTTAGTGCAAACAATAACCTTAAATTTGAAATAATTCAATGGGTCTATACTAAAGTACCAAAGCATTAAGGAGATTTTAGATTTTCTACCATGTTCATATCCTAGAAAGATTAATGACTTAAGTCAAGATAATGACTTCCATGGGTCATTATCCATTAAAATTGCTTGCATTTGTTAAATATTTGTCATGAACATAACATCTTAAAAGAATGTTTCCTTGCTATTAAAACAAAAGTGGTCAAGGTATCAACTCTAATAAAGAAACTATCATCAGTTTAAGCCAACATAAATATAAGCAGAAGTGGTGTTTATAGCCAAACAATAACATTAGTTGTTGCTATGTAAGAAAAATATAACAAAACATGCCAAGAGATTGTAGACCAATATCAATGATTGTTTTATTCATTATGAGTAGTGCTTGTACACAAAATATAGACCAAGAAACATCTATCAAGATTGGAATACTTTCCCAGACTAGGAAAAAAATGTATAAAATGCCTAATAGTTGTCAAATATAACACAACCATCAACAATTACCTGAAGCCAAATCATAGCAACTACCCACAAGTCAACAAGGAATTAGCATAAAGTTAGTTTATAAACAAAATACAAAAACTTAACAAGTTAATTTATATGAACTACATCCTTCCCCCCCATTCAAACCTACTTTGCAATGCTAACATCTTCAACATATGCATCTTGAATGTTTTCAACAACCCTATGAAGAAAGATATTTGAAACTCCTCCTATAACCACAATAAATGGACCAGTAGTTAGAGTTACAATGGAAACTTTCCAACTATTTATGAATCCCACAACAAGACCTCCAAAAAATGTTGCCATGTTATGGACATAATTTCCTACCTAGTTCATCAACTGAGTTATGTGCATCCCCAAGGAAAGTTTTGAATTGTTGAGTTCACAAAGCAATGGGGACAAGATTAGTTTGATATATCACTAGGCAATGGGGATAGGATAAATATACTAAACAATGGGATAAGCTTAGTATGATACATAATTGCAATGGGGACAAACTCTACATGAAGGTTGTGATTGCAACAGTTAGGAATTGTTGAGAAGATACTTGGAGATGAGTCTTGGTTTAAATTAAGTATTTTATGCACTTTGGCATTTTCTAAAATTTTAACCAATGTCTTTCATCTTTAAGACTTTAATGAATCCATAACATATAACTCTTTTTAGAACCATTTTCATGGTAAATGAATTAAGCTATGTTTTAATACAAGATTATACCCATCAAGTTATAGACAAAGATACAATGATAGCCATTTAGCCAAAAAGATAACCATACTAGACAAAGTCACAACATCTCTGGTCAACAATAATCCTAGATTAGACATGCTATCAAGAAAAAACATTTAATAGATCAAGATAAAACACCTAATATCAAAATGGGGATCTAAAGCTAATCACAAATTCTATCTCAATTGAGTTAGTAGCATATATAAATAAATTGAAATTTCTACCTTATTGTTGCATTTATACGAGTTAAAAGGAAAATGAAATAGAGTACCTTGAGAGCTCCCCTCATAGCTCCACTAATAGACTGATAAGGTGGGGGCAGTCAGTTCCATTTTTTGTAATGTGGTAAGAGTCATATAGATAACACTATGTTAGGCTAGGGAACTCTTCTTGGAGGTTCTTGATGTAGAGGTAGGAGGACAAACACAAACTTCTTAGTTAGTCAAAAAATCTCAAGGCAGTGTTCTCACTTTTCATGCTCATTGGCGTTCTTGGGGCTTACTTGGCAACAATTCAACATAAGGAATCAACAACATAACACCCTATCTGACACTTGGCTGACCTTACATAAGGTAACAATGGCCAATGCAATCCATCAATACCCTATCAACCACTCATCAATATCACTGGAAATTCACATGTGAATGTTCGTACAGGATTCTATTAAATCTATTTGACTAGTTGTTTTCTTCCCCAAGAAAAATTGTACGTTGAACTAAAATTACCATTGATATTTGTTGCTTGATACTTATTTTGGCAACTTGATTATTTGAAAACTTCCAAGAATAAATGTAGTAAAGAAATTATCTTACCATCTGCTAAGATTTTGCTTGATCCTCACTTCTAATAAATATCCTTGAAAGCATTTACTAAAGAAACAAGCAAATGCACTAGATACCATTTGTAAATCCCACTCATGGAAGATAACTAACAACCATGAACAAGTCATAACTAAAAACCTATCCACTTACCTAGATTTCAATCATAGACTATATGTAAAAATGTGTATCCTTTGCTCTCAAATTTTATACTTGCTTTAAGAAATGATTCCTTGTGTGCAATTTTCTTGGTTAGTCCTCCAGGATTTGAAAAACAATAGATAATGCACGGATCAATATCACTAGAAATTCACATGTGAATGTTCATATAGGATTCTATTAAATCTATTTGACTAGTTAATTTCTTCCCCAAGAAAAAAATTGTAAGTTTCACTAAAATTACCATTGATATTTGTTGCCAGATACTCATTATGGCAAGTTGATTATTTGAAAACTTCCAATCGAATAAATGAGGTAAATAAATTATCTTACCATCTATTATGATTTTGCTTGATCCTCACTTTTGATAAAATATCCTTGAAAGAATATACTAAAGAAACAAGCAAATGCTCTAGATACCATTTGTAAAGCCCACTCATGGAAGATAACTGACAACCATGAACAATTCATAACTAAAAACCTATCCACTTACCTAGATTTCAATCATAGACTATATGTAGAAATGTGTATCCTTTTCTCTCAAATTTTATACTTGCTTTAAGCAATAATTCCTTGTGTGCCATTTTCTTGGTTAGTATAAGAATCAAGTACTTTTCCAATACCATGCTCAAATATGCCCATCCCATTTCCTGCATTGTTGATAAGGCATACTAAATTGGAACACAACCAACAAGCATCCAACAAATAGTCAATTTCACAACAATTACATCTAAACAAACATTAGCAAGGTTTGTAAACCTAATCCTTAACACTGGTCCTTGAATGGGTATGGTAGCAGCCATATGGGTATTGTAGCATCCATACTCGAAAATCAAACTTGAAGGTTGGTTGAGTCTAGTCTCTACATCTCTTTGATGGATTATGTTCTCTAATTAAATTTTGAAATTACTGAAATGGTTCTCTTGTATTTGGTATTTCAACATTATGTTCATGCATGGAGGGGTAAACCATAACATGCCATGAAATTGTATGAAATAAAGTCTATCCAATAGCTTATAACAAATTTCAAAGACAATCTATGCAATCTCTACATGGTATCATGTGATCTATACAAGACTTTCAACTCACCACACTCACAACCTAAATTCTTTCTTCACGTATTAATTAGACAAATTTCAACAAATTCATGACTTAGCCAAAAGATTCCTCAACATATTTCAGGGCATGAACCCCACTACCCTAAAACCCTTTACCATCTTCTACAAAAGGCCCTTAGCCAACTTTCATAAATTTTCCTCACATACTTTAATAATTGATGTGAAACCAAGCGTTAGAGCTCAATCAAAGACAAAAATTCAACAATAGTTGAAAATACTCTTTGAAAATACACTTCAAGTGCACAATTATTTTTGATAGAATGAATAATAAAGACTCCTTACAAATACACTACAAACATGCACTTTAGGCCTTGCACAGTTAGCAAATATAGCTAATGTTTACATGTAGGGATGAGATGGTCTACATGCCTCCCATGCTCTGTAGAATAAGTTTCAACCTTACACATCTAGTTCAATGGTTAGGCACACAACATGTTAGCCAAATTCATCTACACATGCTAGACCAATTGGATTTTATTTAGAAAACCTAGATCACTAGCATATCAGCTCATGTGAGAGGTCAATAACCCAATATTAAGCCTACACATGGCATGTGCATGCACAAAATAACAAAGAAAAAAATAGATCATGCATCACACAATAAGTATAAGAAAAAAAAATGTCAAAAGAGTTGATCTACTCATCCATCATTTTCATGCATTGCTCAACCATACAACATATGTACTAGCCTTTCTACTATATACCACAACATATCTAACACATCTTACTACATCATGCAACCATGATCTCAAGTGAATAGCAAGCATTCTTATATAGATTCACAAGACCCTCCTTTGCATTAAATTCTTTACACATACCCATTAGATACTTTATTCTAGAGGGACAACTACTTTTCTATCCCAATGCAACCACTTGTGCCCAATTAATTTATAATTTATACAGTCTTATTTATGAATTTTGTTGCCAACAATATCCTAGTACGATAATCTATTTTGGCCTCAAAACACTTAGGTATGAAGAATAGAGAATCAAAAAGAATATCTTCAAGGTGGTGGGAAGCATTAGTGCATGGTATAACTTTGATTAATTCAAACATGGAGGACTCTGGAAAAAAAATGAAGCACTCTGGAACACATCCTAACATTGTAAGCTTTGCTTGGGTTCTAGGTGCATGCAGTCATGCAGGTTTAGTGGATGAGGGCTACACATACTTCACATGTTAGTAACTCTTATTGCATTACAATTTACATATATAGTTGATCATTATGTGTGCATGGTTGACCTTCATGCCCGTGTTGGCTATATTGAGGACACCCTAAACATTATTACTAAGATGCTAGTTAAGTATATGGTACATGTGGATCATAAATGAATATAGGCTAAGTATTTCTAGCAACACTGCTTTTTTAGTTGGATCCCAAAAATGTTGCAACTTATGTTCTTCTTTAAAACATTTGTACGAGGTTCAAATAGTAAAGAGTTTGATGAAAGATAGAGGAATTAAAAAGATACATGGATGTAGTTGGATTGAAGGTTGTAAATTGGTACATTTTTTTTGTGTAGGAGATAGATCACATCCACAATCATGGCAGAGCTATGCGAAGTAGGAGAAATTGGCTTGGCAAGTGAAGGCAACAGGGTATAAAGAATCATTTATCTGCCACCATAGTGAAAAGTTAGCAATTGTATTTGGTTTGTTAAACATGGCCCCTGGTACAACTATAAGTAGAAATATCCAAATGGATGCATATGCACGGATGAAGGGTGATGCAATGATAGGGGTTAAAACAACTCAACTTGACAAAAAAATAAAATCACTAAACTAAAAACTTCTTTTTGAGGCAATCATCTCTCAAAGCAACTCTCCTTTACAAGGAAACTTGTGGGTATTCCAAGTCCAAAACCTCAAATAAGGTTACAAACAATCTTCAAAGATTCCAACTCACTCAACCCATCCCTTCCAAGGACCTTAATACAACAATTCATGATCACTCCTTTTCAAACTATCCACAACGTGCAACAATGGCATTTCTTGGCTACAAACATAAACATTAGTCCTAAAGATAAAAAAATCCAACTCAATACTTGAAACATATTCATCAAGTTTGGAATAACATGACTATACTCCCCATAAACTCTAAAAACAAAGGTCTCGTATTTTGGGTGCAATTCCTTCACAAACTGATGACAAAGTTGTAGGTCTTCAACATTGACTATCAAGGCTTTTCTCTTAGCATAGGCATTGAAAGCTAGAAAAAAAAACATATTTGACTACCTTTTTAGCATGCCTAAAACATATTCCAAAATGGGTATTTGGTCCTTTTGTAACAAAAGATTCAAAACTTGTTGTCTCAGTCATGTATTAGGCCTAATTAGGCCTTAGTAGCACAAGGGTTTATTAGTTTTGCTACCTTAGTCTCAAATCATCTTAAAAAACCTTTCAAACAACCTTTATTTGACCTTCTCATGCTTATTGAATCATCAAAAGTAACTTCCCATCAATATTTTAACAAACCCTAAGTCTTAGGCTTTTGACTGTGCACAAAAATTCTATTTTCAGTCTAGATATTAGCCATTTACCATGCTAATCATTGCTCTTTTGATCTGCAACCTTGAGAACATGAGAGTATATGAAAAATGGAGTAAATTCACTAAAAATTGGAGATTCCCACCAATTACAATGAAAGAAACATAAATTTATTTGCCTATGTTTGCCCTAGGATAGGGTTTTGGCAATCTATAAGAAAAGTACAATATTTTTCTCTAAATAGCACCAAATTGCATGAAATAAATTATGGAAGGAAGGTGATTGAATACCCTATTACTTACAACCAATTAATGATGATCTCTTGCCCATACAGGGCTGTACAAAGCAATAAAACAATTGATTTTCTATAGGAAATGTAAGAAAACAGAGTTTTACATTATTCAAATTCAAAACTTCAATAACCCACACCTTACCAAATGTTTACAAAGCCTTTTAAAGGCATTACCAACTTGAATAATCAACTTCTAACTACTCTCCAATGACCAAGCTCTAGATGACCTTTCGCCTTCCATATGTTGCATTTTTGCATTTTTGCATCTTTATATGACAGCTTTTACATTTTTTTAAATTTGACATAAAACATTTAACATTGACCCACCTAATAACCTAAACATATGAGATGCGATATAAATGACCTTGTTACAATGTTAAAACCTCAAGATATAATCAAACTTTAAAATTTTTTCCATGGAAGCATGATATAGTCATGGTGCTCCTACACCAAAGGGTAATATGCATTGAATCAATAATATAGCTAAAGTTGTTTCTACTTCCTATTTTCCCTTCATAACTAGCTCTTAGTGAAGGAAAAATCAATTGCAAAGCCACCATCCTTGCTACTGTTTGGTGGGAAAGAACATGCAAACATGGCATACATTTTCCATTGATCAAGCTTGTTCTCAATATCGTGTGACTGCATTGCCTTTCCACCCAAATCTAATGGAGTTATTTGTCTAAGACATTGTGTCACCTCCAACCTGTGAAAGTAGTTATAAGAGAAATACTATATATATGTGATTCATATCAATGTATTATTGTAGAAGATGACCAATTGATTAGTTTGTTTGAGCCTATGGCTCTACTTAATATGTAGCATTTTCAATACAATCTTCATTTTTTGAGGAGTCAAAAAGCCAACATATTTTTAGTGCAAGTGTCAATGACACCTCTTATGTTTCTTATAATTAATCAACCTACATCCTCTAATGTCAATGATGATGATAATGCTCTTTATGAAGACCCATATGATGTTGACATTCAAGTTTGAAAAATTAACATGAAGTATTATTTTTAATTTTTATGGTACTTTTGTTTACTAAATGCATGTTATGTGGCATTCTGAACTTATTTCCTTTTTTTTGCTACAAATGCACATATATTTGTGATTTTTGTACAGTCGTACCCAAAATGAACCAACCCCCCCCCCCCACAAAAAATTTCATACTAGCATACTCGAAACCCTATACCCTAGCCTAAACCAATAACTTAGTATAATACATGAACCAATCTAATATGGCATGAAATATATATAAAATCAACAACATTGAATTGAGGCTTCAAGCTGTCCCAAAAAAGAAAAATTTGGAACTTCAAGCACAAAAATTTCAAATTCACATGCAAATCCACGCATGTAGGTGTACTAAATTATTTATGAATATCCTACAACCACAAGTGTACAAAACTTGATTAACTTACCATCTAAAATCAAAATAAATTCAACGGCCTTCAAAAGAATGCTTACCTATGAAGAGATAGTTCAATCTTTGGATATGTTTTTGATATGGTTCATATATGAATATAGGCTATGTATTTTCGGTGACACTACTTTTTTAGTTGGATCCTAAAAATGTTGCAACTTATGTTCTCTAAAACATTTGTAGAAGTTTCAAATAGTAAAGAGATTGATGAAAGATAGAGGAATTAAAAAGATACTTGGATGTAGTTGGATTGAAGGCTATAAACTAGTACATTTTTTTGTGTAGGAGACATATCACATCCACAAACATAGTAGAGCTATGCATTTTAGTTTTAGAAACCCATCAAAAACCTAAACTTGTGGAAAAATTATTGATCACATTGAGAAATATTTTTGGACCCTATCCAAGCATTTTTCATTTCTAGAAGTTCCTAAAATAGTGCCCCAAGTAAAGTTTCAAATTCCCAAAAGCATTTTGGACCCTCAAGAGGCTTCAAAAGAAGTATATAATCCCACTCACATGTACTTAAGTAGAAGATTTTATAAACAAAGTTAATTAGATATTCTATTTTTTCTTGTGTAGAAATTACACGACATTTTCAAAATAAAAGAAACAACCTTGCAAATAGCTATACACTTAATCCATCACAAAATACTATACTCTACAAAAACAAAATGAAACAAAAATAAAAAACAAAAAATCTGTATCATTGGATTCCAATCTCTTCAATATAAAAAAGAAATAAAATGAAGTTAGACTTCAAATTTGATATAGCTTTAAACAAAAAAGCAAAAAAAAAAATGTTGGCTTATTTAAGCACTTATCTGCAAGTGTAGTTGACAATTTACCATACCAATCAACTAGTTTGTTAATTACAAAAAAAAAAAGTTGCTTTCTCCGAAGACTTCCTTTTACAACCACTTTCACAGATAACTAAAATAAAAATTGATCATGGTGCACACACACTTTCAGAAATGAGTGAAATACATCACAGATCATATACAAAAAACTAAAATCTAGAAAAAGCATGATATTGAGAATTGCATGATATTGCAGCTACAACCGAATGTCAAGATATATATTTACTTGTCAGAGTAACTATGACAATAGCCTCATTGAGAAATCAAATGAAGAAATCAAGAGACTACTTCCTTGGCTTTGTACATGTACTCATCATCTAGAATATTTTTAGTAGTGGCATAAAACTTAAGAGCACTTACACGAAGGTAATAATAAGAAAATGAATGAAACAATAGACCCACTTAAATAAGCAAGCATTCTATACTTTCAAATTTCCTATCAAATCATAGAGGCATTGAATCCCTATAAATTAATACAAAGATGCAATAAAAAATAAAATAAAACAAAAAAAGGATTGGTTGATCATACCTATAAGATATAACCATACAACCAACCATTCAACTTGTTGCATAGTTCCATAGATTGTCTTTCAACAAGATAACTTCATCAATATCCAAAACACTAGCTTAAAGAAAACTCTTCATTATGCCTTAAAGCCTAGACCTTCCTCATACTTTATACCCTATGACACAGGAGGCAGTGGGCAGCTAGCCATCCCCTATGATGCAACATGCAAAACAATTAAAAATTAAAAAAGAAAAGAAAGAAGAAGGGGTGGGAGACCCACAAGACCCCCACACCCCTAAACCTAAAACAAAGACACTTAACACTTAAATACATTAGTTGTACTCATTTTTCCAATTTGTATTTTTTTAGAAGACAAATAAAAAAGAACAACAATAAGAACAAGACAATACATCAACAAACCCCCATCATTTGAGATAAGTATAACATTGATTGTTCATTTTCACAAATTTGATTTCTTGCACAATACATTCTTATTGACATGTAAGAGATCCTAGTTGTTGTGCAAGACATTCTTCTTGCTGCACAAGGGTTTCTAGTGCCTATCAAGAGACTACTTTTCTACACAAAGCGAATTTGTTGTTTAAGCATATGTCCTACCACATAAGGTATTCCTTTGGTTACACAAGTAGTCTCCTTGTTACACCTATCACCCCTTGGCTGCACAACCTCTTTCCTTTTCCATGCAAGGAAAACATTATCCACACTCTATGATATTATTCTGAAAATCAAATGTGTGTTGTGAGTTAAAATATTTCCTTTAATGTGTTGATAGATTTAGCAAGTTTCTTTTATTAAAATCAATTGATTTTCAATTTTTCCTAAAATTCCCTATTAGATTTGCATTCTCATTTAAATGCTCATACCAACAGTACCTAACAAATTTCACTAAGATCCATCCAACTTTTTCAAGAATTTATTATAACAAATTGCAGCCTTCTTTAAGAATATATATGCAATTACAACTGACAATTTATCATAAAAATCAACCATTTTGTTAACTGAAGAAAAAATATTTTTCTTTCTCTAAACGAAGAAAACAAAGCAAACAAGAATCCTTGCACACCTATTTTCACAAACACGTCTACTTTTAGAGAAAAGTGAAATACAAATGAATCACAATGTACACCCACTTTGACAAATGGGTAAAATACATCATAATCAAAACCAAAAAACTAGAATCCAAATTAACAAACACGTTATTGACAATTGCATGACATTGTCAATAAAAAACTAAATGAAAAGATAGATAGGAAGGCCGAAGGAGCACTCCTTTTATAGATAATAGTAAGCATGAAATAGTAGGCAAAAAGTTATCTCACTTTGTGTGCCAAATGGAAATTATAAGGAGATTGACAATTTCCAATATGTGCTCACATTGGCCAAAAGCTTATTTTTGATCAACAATTTAACAAATATACAACTACCAATAGAATTCAACTCTCTTGGTTTTATTCTTATTCCTGTAGATGGGAACCTTTTTGTTAGTGGAAGATGGTATGGTATTATTTTGTACAAGCTTACCTTGAAGGTATCTAAAGTAGATTTAGAAGCAATTAATGTGGGAGTGACAGAGGTGATCACTTGGCATGGTTGTTGTGCATACACACTTATCCAATCATTTGACTTGCTATGGAAGAAGCAACCTCTAGGAGTGAAAGGGTATGTGCAGGATCATGATGGGCCAAAAAGTGGCGATATGATGGGTATGTGTAGGGCATGTGGCTAACAAATTGTTTTTACCCAAAATTGATGAAATGAAAAGAGTTTTTAAAGGAGATTCTCATATTTCCACAAATATAAATTATGCTTTACTTTGAATTTAATAAATAATTATTATTCATTTTCTATTTGAAATACGACTAAAGTCCTGATTGATGGGTTGATTGAAAAACATCTATAGCTTTCAAATGGTATCACATTTTTTGAATCCAAAACATGTGTCACATTCTATGCTTCGCATACTATAATATTAAAAAAAAAAATCAATTTCATGAAGTTTTGACCAAGTTAAGGTGATGAGACATATGAGTTTTTTAATTTTTTAAAAGTTGTAATAAAAAATCATAATTAATTATTTACTTGGAAAAAAATTACAAAAAATATACATCACATTTGGGACATGAGTCCTCTACTTATATCTAAAATATTATCATTTTATTGTGGTTAGGTGGTCAGACACCTACTTCTTATTTTCCCTGAAATTTAAGTACTATGCATTGAAATTTTCAAATTTTCACCAAATAGATTTGTTTTTTTTTCAAATAAACCTATTAGTTTAGAAACTTTATTTAATTTTCTATAAATTTTATTCTTACATATTTTTGAAATAATATCGATAACTTATTCAAATTTTTACATCAATTTGCCCAACTTCGATTTTTTTAAATTTTTTGCCACTTTAGGGCCTGTTTTTTCCATGATGATCCTACACGTACTTGAAACCTAGGAAAGGATGGTATGCTAAGAATTGATTAATGAACTGAGTTGGTGTGTTTATATTTGCAGAAAAATTTAGAATTTTTTGCATGGGGGTATAAGTTAGTTTATTATCTTCATTACTAAGTACTAAATGGACCGTTATGTACTTTTTGAAGAATAAGTTAATTGGGAATGTTCATGATCTTTACATTATTTGGGGAAAAGAAGATAGGAAACATTCTCAAAAGGTTTATATTTGTCATTGAGAGTGAATACACTCAAGAATATTTGAAAACCTTTTGTGAAAGAACAATCTTCTTAACAAGAACGTATTCTTTTTGGAGAGTGAAAGATGTATGCTCTTGAGTGTGAGATTGCCAACATTTCTTTTTGGCCAAAGTAAAGACTCAAGAGGCTGAGACAATGTATTGCAAAAGAAGGTTGTAATCATTGAAAAGGAAGTTGAGTGTGGTCAATTTAATGTTTTAGATTTTGAACTAAAAGGTGAAATTAGGAAGAAAGCACCATTTTAAGCTCTATGATAGCACATGGCATAGAGGGAAAAAAATTGTGACAGGAACTAGTGGTGAATTGATTTACATTCCCATATCCAACAACTTGATAATGGACGCACAATGAAATCATATTCTTATCTTATATATAAAAATAACTCTCATAACAAACATTAGGGGACACAATTGGAGGAGGTGAAGTGGTCGTATTAAACTTGACTCAATCACAGACCAAATTTTTTTTCCTATGTTTTCCTGGTGTATGATACTCGCCAATGTTGGTTTGAGGAAGTTGGAATAAAAAGAATATTGTTGGCTTTTCTTTCATTGTGCCATGTTCTTACTTCACATGACCATTAGTAGTTTATTGCTGGTCATTTATATTTCAACCAAATTTATGACAATTATTTTAGTCATTTATCTAGTCATTGATTTAGTCATTAATTTGGTCATTGATTTAGTCATTGATTTAGTTGTTAATCTAGTCATTGATTATTGTTAACTGGTCATTTATTTAGTCATGGTAATGATTTATTTAGTCATTAATGTAGTCATATATTTAGTAATTAATTTAGTCATTGATTGTTGTTAACTAGTCATTTATTTAGTCATTACTTTAGTCATTACTTTAGTCATATATTTAGTCATTACAAATCAAATTTAACTTAATTAATCCTCAAAAATTTATGCATATAAAATTCAAGTATCATAGATATTCAAATTTTGAAGAAGCACCATGAAATGAAGACTAAAATGTAACTTGAACAAATATGATTGATCAGACACAAATACAAACAAATTACAAATCAAGAGGAGCCACAACATAATATTTATGAGTGGAGAAAAAAACACTCTAAAAATTTACTTCATTAAGCCTCATTGGAAAATCAAAATCTCATTGGTTACATTCAATGTCTCAATGACACTATACAACTTACAAAAACTATATAAACATAATAATCCTATTTTCATATACTTATATTGTTTTCCCCTTCCTTAACTGTAGTCCTTTTGGAAGGGCAGCGACCTCCTATAGGGGCTCGACCCATTTAATCCCCTTGCAAATCCACAACTTTCCCGTTGCTATTGGTTTTGACTCCTCCAAAATCTTCTTCATTGGTATTCACCTTTCACTTCTCCAATTTGGAGCTACAACCTGAAAATAAGGTTTCAAAATTTGCACATAAAAAACTTAGAAAAGTCAAATAATACATAGGATAAAATTCAAACATTTTATTTTCCTTTTCCAACTATGGCACCCTAAACTTAGGCGCTAGATATAGTGAATGTATTAGAATTTGATATAACTGTTATACTTCTGAAGTTTTAGATTTCCTCTTCACTATATAGACAACAAAAGGAAAAAGTACATATATAATACTTCTAAAGTTTTAGAGTATGTTTATTAAAATGAAAATTACAGCAAGATCCTAATAAGGAAATAAACCATAGATACACTTGTAGGGGTTTCTTGTTCGGAAATGGGATCAATTTCTTTTTGCCTTTCACGGTAAAAGAAAGCTAAAATAATAATAATAATAATAAAAGAAGAGAAAATATATGTTGAATCGTGTTGACAACTTGCTACCATATAGCATGATCAAGTTATACAAATTTCTTTGAGCAAGCTAACACTATGAAGAAATATACAATAATAATTAAATAGTTAACTAATATATAAAAATAATTCACTATAAAATAATTAAAAATATAAATAGATACCAAACAACATAATAAATGATTTGATTTTTTTTTCTACAACTAAATCTTGATCACTTACCATCTTCTCACTTCGATTTTTCCAGTGCCATCATCCAAATAAAATGACACATCAGTTATCCTTTCTTCCTTGTTGAAAACCATTCCAACTAGGGTAACCTATGCATCCAACAAAAGACAAGTAGCTTGAGCAATTTTACAAAACAACAAATTACATAAACCAAAAATAGAATATATCAACAATTTCTACAAAAAAGAAACTATTACTAAAGAAATTTTTGTTTTTATTTTTAAATTACACAACCTAAAGAAGAAACCACTTGAACCATTTTCAAATAACCAAAAAAAAAGACATAAATCAGAATAAAAATCACTTAGCAATTATTATAGAATAAAAGATTGCATAAAACCCTAATATTCAAGGCATTCAATGAATAAAAAATACTGACATTGCTAACATTTACTTCATCTATAGTTCGGATTGACTACCAATTACAGAACAAGAAATTACATAAACCTAAAATAACCCATCTGAGCAACTTTTTCAGAACCAAGAAAGATGACCTGAAGAAAAACCCACTTGAGACATTTCCACCAAACCAAAATGAACCAATTGCTAGCGCTCCATCATGGATATCATATGTCGAAGGCATTCCTTCTATGAACAAGGCAACCTGTATTGCTTAATCAATGGCTATCTTGCATCTGTAGCAATGCAAGACAATTAAATAAATCTTTGTTGTTCATCTTTTTTTCAATAATTTTTTGCCTCATATTGTTGCATGCCTCACCACTGTTGGGTTCTACTCCTCCAAACTCTTCCTTGCTAGTATTCAACTTTCACTTCTCCAATTTGGTGAGCTACAAATTGTAAATAAGATTTCGATGAGGGTTTTATAGTATGTTTATTATAATGAAAATTATGGCCAAGATCCTAATAATGAGCACATTTAGGTTTTAACATTTCGGCATCCTTCTCCTTACACAGTTAACAATATAGGGTTGGACACCCATGAAAAGACTTGCAGAGTTAAAAGAAAAACAAAAAAATCAATAAACACTTCCCTTTGTCTAGGTATTCTAACTGCAAAAGCCAAAAAAATGAGTTACACTTGCTTGCTAATAGTGACCTTTCACTTCTCCATTTGACAAGTTGTAGCCAGAAAATAAGGTTCAACTTCTTCATTTTAGCATGTTGCAGCATGCAAAAAATGGTTTTAACGAGGGTTTTAGGTTTATTAAAATGAAAATTTTCTTGCCCCAAGTTTTTCGCCCTTTTTTGCCCACTAAAAAAGATTTTTTAAGATAGAATTCAAAGTAAATAAATTACAATGCATATTATTAAATATATTATAATATTATATTATATTACAATAGAAATATTATATTTATTATTATATAATATAAATATAATATTATAATATTAAATATATTATATTGTATTGTAATAGTGAAATTGACTACAATTGCTCTTTGATACATTTGACATGCTAACACAACAGGAAAATCAAACTAGCTTCAAATCATAGTTAAAAACATTAATGATTCATTTTAAATGATTAATAAAAGTTAAAGAATGTAAATGTTAAATTTTTTATAAAATATGTGAAGGCCTTAAGACTACACCAAAAGGTAATTCCTTCCATGCAATAGGTATGTTTGGTGCACCAAGCAACCTAGGTGGCCAAATGACCCACTTAGGTAGGGGCCCCATGAGGGGGGCTTAAGCTCTATGGATTATGATCAAATTTGAAAGAAAAAAGAAGAGAAGTAATAGTCATTTATTTAGTCATTTTTATTTGTTTGACCAATTATTTAGTTGTGATTTTACTCGATGACCAAATTAGTCATTTATACTTGTGAATTGCAAAAAAAGTAGAATTTGGTCATTTTTAGTCACGTGAATAAAACTTTTAGTCACGTGAATAAAAGTTTTAGTCACATAAATAAAAGTTTTAGTCATGTAGTCATTTATTTACCAAATTCTACTAGTGTGTGATTGTTGTTGGCAAGAGGACTAAAGGAAGCATCTATCAACTTACAGGTGTTGATGAACATTTCTTTATGTCTCAGATTAATGATTGTTGGTTATGGCATCGAAGGATGTGTCATATGAATTTTGACAACATGATGAGAATAAGTGTAGTACAAGCTGTTAGAAATTTACAAAGAATCACAAAGTTGGTTAATGTTTTTTGGAAGAATTGTCAGTTTGGTAAGCATGCTAGAAACACTTTCAGAACAAAGGAACAATCTACTACTAGAATGTTGGAATTTATTCATACAAATCTTTGTGATCCTACCAGGGTGAGAAGTCTACAAGGTGATTGGTATTTATGATTTTGATTGATGATTATTCTAGAATGACATGGGTTACTTTTCTTAGAGAGAAATCTGATGCATTAGACAAATTCAAGACATTCAAAGCTATGGTTGAAAATGAAATGGATTTGAAAATAAAATGTTTTGAGGTCTGACATAGATGGTGAATTCACCTCCAATGAGTTTAACATGTTTTGTGAAGTTCATGGAATAAGAAGATAATTGTCTGTCCCTAGAACTCCTCAACAAAATGGAGTTGCTAAAAGAACATGACAATTCAAGAAGTTGCTAGAATAATGATAACAAAGGTAGGTTTATTGGAAGTCTATTGTAGAGAAGCAATTCACACTACTATTTATTTGCTCAACTGAGTTCAAGAAAAATCTAACAACACTAAGACTCCCTATGAACTATGGTATGGAAAGATTCTCACTATTAAGTATTTCAAGGTTTATTAGATGATGTGAAGTCTACTTTCCTGAATGGAGAGTTGGAAGAAGTTTACATGGAACAACCAGAGGGATTCCAATTATCTGATCAACTAGATATTGTCTGTAGATTGAAAAAGGATTTATATGGCTTAAAGAAAGCTACCAGAGCTTTGTATATAAGGTTGGACAAATATTTGATTCAACAAGTTTTTAGCAAAGGTACTATAGATAGCAATCTCTATTTCAAAATTGAAGATGAAAAGATCTTGATAGTAGTTGTGTATATGGATGATATTATCTTTGGAGGAAATGAAACTATGAATAAGATGTTTAAAAAAGAAATGCAAAAAAGAGTTTGAGATGTCTATGTTTGGTGGGATGAATTTCTTCCTTGGACTGCAAACCAATCAAACAAAGAGATTTTCATTTCACAATCTAAGTATGCAAAAAAAATTTTGAAGTCTAGGATGGATGGTTCCAAACCGATATGCACTCCTATGGTAACTAGAGCTAAGGATGATGATTCACCTGAGGCTAATCAAAGCAATTATAGATCCATGATTGGTGGATTGTTGTACCTAACTACTACCATACCAAATATCATACATGCAGTTCGTCTTGTGGCTAGATTTCAAGAGGATCCTAAAGAAACACATGTTGCAACTATCAAGAGAATATTTAGATATTTAAAAGGCACTCTAAATCTTGACTTATGGTATCCTAGGGATACTGACTTTACACTAAGTGCTTATACAGATGCAAATTGGGTAGGATGTGTTGATGATAGAAAAAGTACAAGTGGTGGTGCATTCTTTCTTAGATGCAAATTGGTGTCAAGTAGGGATAACTTTAAGAACCCCCCCTCAGCAAAGGTGTAAAATCCTAGAAAATATTGTATACTAATAGAAAAAAATATTAATTTTATTGGCAATTTTTTTCATTTTTTGAGAATAAAAATCTCAATTGGCGAACCTTTTGTAATAGCTAGAAGTCTATGGAAAATCTTGGAAAATTGCAATTTTTTAAAACCAATAAAATATTTTTATTGGCGATTAAAACCTATTTTCAAACGATTAAAATATTTTCATTGGAAAATTAAACATGTTTTCAAACCAACAAGATATTTCTATTTGCAAATTAAAGTTGTGCTCAAACAAATAAAATATTTTTGTTAGCAATTCAAAAATGTTTTCAAACCAAAAAAATATTTTCATTGGAAAATTAAACATATTTTCAAATGAATAAAATAAACCATTGGAAAATTAAACATAATCTCAAACCCAAAAAAAAACATTAGTGAAATAAACTAGTATGCCAATAATAAATCATAGCGTGGGTGTTGAAAATTTTAAATGCTACATATTGTTCTATTCTGGGACAAATCTTCCACGCATCCAAATTCCTTCATAAAGTTTCTGGAATGGGGACTAGTGTCAATTATGATGGGTGTTTTTGCACTTCTCAACATAGACAATGCACCAGTGCAATGCCTCTCTTGAAAGGTGAAAATTTGCAAATAAGTTTAAGACAATCACCCCAAGGTCTCTCAAGTGTCAAGTCATGACAATGTTTGGAATAATTTAGTTGGTTGATGTGAATTTTTTGGTAATCACAGGGTGACCTTTATAGTTTACAAAGCATGGGAAGTTGGGTCTACAAATGGAGTTTCAAGGGTTCTAGAAGTGAATGAACAGTGGCTGCCCACTCAAAACAGTAAGTTGAAACTCACCTCAATCACCAAGTTTGACATTATGATGGTGCTTTGAATCCTACTCTTAACAAGGGATTGAAAGAAATAGCAAAAGAGAAAGGTTTGAGAGAAGCTAATCTAAATCTAAGCTATGAATGAATAGTAATCATGGAGGATGCTACAGTAGACAAACTCCCATGAAACTAAGTTTTGCTTGACCAAGAGTGCATATAGTTACACAAAACCAATGCAATCTTCTAAGGTCTACAGATTTTTAGATTGTGCATTCACCTCATGAACATACAATTGAAGTTAGTTGCAGCAATGTTAAATAGCTCAAACTAGCTTTGCAAAGTGATTCATCATCAACAAACCACAAAAAGCATGAGATGAAAGTGCATCCAATACTGTAACAACAACCACCATTAAAGGCATTCAATAAACTAAAACTAAAATTAACATGGAGGTTGAATCATGCATGCACAATGAACAAGTTCAAAGAAAACACCCATAAAACAATGCAATGCTTCCTTCTATTGTTGCAATATGCCTCTTACAACAATTCACCACCACTTACAAATGAGGAGCAAGCCCCTATTTATAGTTTTCCAAAATAAAAATGAATGGATAGGATTAATTTACATTGTGTGGTCTAGATTCAATACAAGTTAGGGTTTCACCTACCCCCAATATATTACAATATAAAATTCATCTTTGTCTTTTCCCTATTTTATCATTTAGTGACCCTAGCACTATAGCAATTTTGTCTTTTAGTGACTGCCTTCTTTGCTACAACTAAAAACTATGGAAAGCTACCCTTTGTTTGATGTGTTTGCAACATTTCTTTCTCTTATTGAATGAACCTTCTTGTAGATTTGTGTTGCCGCAGAGAAAACATGCTACTCCTGATTCTGGTGGACATCTCCTAGTAGATCATGATCATTTGGTGGAAGATAAAGTAGCTCCCCCCCATTTCTGACTTTGGTAGGCAACCTTTTGACTCCCTAGCACTGACTCCCTTCGGCATGTAGTCATATGTTGGTCATTTCTTCCTTGGCAAGCATTCATGGATAAGAAAATCTTCTATTCAGGTAACCTCGAACTTTCATTGACATATTTCGTATGCAAGCTCTTCATAACATAGCGTCTCCCAACTTTATCCCAATTGATAGGTCTTTTGTGATGACCATCCATATGTCGGTCACCTTGATAAGCCTTAATCAATTGTCTTGCATAGAAGATTGAATCAATTAGGCTCACTAAAACATAAACCAATGCAATCATTAATACGGGTCTTTAATAAAGTCTTTGGTTCTCCCCTTAAGAGCAACTTTGAAATATACCCCCATATAGACCATTCTTCAAATTCCTTTAGCCAATCTCGACCATCGAGGAGCCTATCCTATTCTAATTTTCTAAGGCAAAGCATGCTAAAATATTGAGAAAATCCCACAAATTAAATTCACCATTCTAAACATACTTTTCTAAGAATATTTAACTTGTCTTATGACATATGGCACTTAAATCCCCCTTTCTTACCACATACCCCTAAAAGCCTCAACTCCTATTTGGGAACCACTTTGAATCTTTAATTTATCATTTTAAGTTCATTAAATCCATCATATTGTGAGAAAATTGGATTTCCTTGACTGAATCCTAGATATACAATATTATGATCATGATGAACGACCTCCTGGTCCTCAGAACATGGACATCTCTTGTAGGCATATCATGAAGGAAAATTATCTCAAACAGTAGTGGAGATGATGGCCCTCGCAATACCCCAAACTCTACCTAGCACCTCTAAAATTACCACCGTCCCTGCTCCAAATGCATTACATTCATGTATGAATGATCTAGCAATGATCCCAATACTTATGATAAGCCTTTAATTTCCTTCAAATGGGATCTTTAATTGCACTACGAGTAGTTGTCTTGGTGTTTACTTGATTCAAGTGGCTTTGACGAACATCCTTTAGAATAGTGATTTAAGCGCATAAGTTTCTCCTCCTTGTGAATGAAATGACCTGAGCATATGTGGCATCCGCAAGGTGTGGGTCTGCAAAGGAAGTGTTGGGCTAGAAAGTATTTTTGTCGTTTGCAAAAGATAAGAGTGTGGGCATTGGATGGGTCATTGCCATTGACAATGACGTTGAAATGGCAGAAGCCCACATACGCAAGCCTGCAAACTTCATCAAATCATTTGAAACATTTCTCTTTCCCTATTTTCTACTTTGACTACTGGGTGCATTACATTTCCTCCTCCATGATTTAATATTTGTCCTCTTCGTAGTGATTCCCTCTTAGTGGCCCTACTGCTTGATCATTGAATTTTTTCATGGTGTTACTTACTGTCGAATCCTCTACTACCGTCCTCGCATAATGACATAGGACACCGAGTTGGGATGAAATGTACATAGGTAGGGTGAGGAAGATGTTGATGGGTCCCACATGCAAGCTCGTAGGTGCAGGAGATGGCAACATCATTGGTTGATTCTACAAGGCTTCTTCTTTATTCCCTTTTGCATCAATCAAACACAATTTATCTCAATCACGTTTATTCAATATAATGGCTAGAAATTCCTTTGTGCATATCGTGACACCACATACCATTATAGTATTCTATTAAGTTGATGAAGCCACCTACAAGGTCGATGATGATGCATAATAAAGTGGGGATCATGTGGATTCACGATGTCACAATAGCGGTGTCCTTGAGGATTCCATGATTGTTTTATAATGTAGGAGGCTCTAGCCATCAGTATAAATGACTTTAATAATCATGCTTGTGGTGCTTGATGGTCACAATTCATGGTGATGACAGTGAATTTTTGTACTATTTTAGTTTTGACTCCCCCTCATGGCCCCCCGAACTTTAGAGTTTGGATATCATAGGCTAAGCCCCCATCGTGGTGTGTCATTGCTAAGTGGAGGTACGGAGGTGTCATGATTAGGTATCATTAATTGTCGTGTAAGTATGTATATGCAAACAATGGCCTATACCCAATGTGTGGTGTATAACCATATATTTCATTGTTCCCATCATCTCTAGATAAGTTGACAAATCTTTATACTCCATTCGGGAGATGGAGTGCAAGGCTCCTCTTAAAGATAAAAAACAAGAGTCAAATTAGGAGCCATTGTCCATTTGCAGGAGGAATGTGAAGGGTTGCGATTAAGCAAAGCCATTTAAAATGGCCAAATGAACCACAACTTCCATCTAGCGGAGGTCCGCACGAGGTGGGTGGAAAGGGAAGTGTGAGGATCTGGTACAAAAAATTTGATCAATCATTCTATCAAGGAATGACACTAATAAGACAAACTATCACAAGCAAGCCTCCACTGGCCTAGGGAGGTGTGGAATCCACAAGGTACCTCTCTGCAATGCATAAAAGGGAGTGCAAAAAGGAACAGACAACCACCACTGCCTTCAAAGACTACAAGGTCGATCTATGGGTTTTAGTTGATTTGTGATTAACAAGGATATAAGTGTTACTCCCTGAGAGATACAAAATGTTGTCTCCCCACCATTATTTTATGGTATTTGAAACAAAACATAACTTTACCATCGGCCAAGCTACTACAGAGCCACCCACACGATTCATGCTTGATGTATGAGAACAAAGAATTGTAGATGCCCAATTCTACCAACACACCAACCCAAAAATACTCCTGCTACATCGACTATATGCAACCAACTTTGCATGAAGTGCCCAACGTGTTGAATAATGCTCCATTTATCAACTTTGTAGACTAAAAATACCCCACAAATCTCCATACCATATAGAATACAATTGTTCGGGCCTGTACATACTTTTAATAGTTGCACTTTAGCCATCAATGGAGCTCTCAGGGAATCATCATGCCTTGCATCTTTTGTTGATCTCTTTCTATCATGGTCGATCCCCCTTCAGTTCTATGCAACTTCCTCTTGCGAGGATTTACGTGATTCTATCATGAGAGATAATCTTCAGCCTTCACACACATTCATTGTGGGAAACAGGATTCTTAGTGTCCTCCAGCCACTCTTGACTCCAAAGTAAACGTCGACACTCACGATATGCATGGGAATGGAGTCTGGGAAGATGACATGGTGGATGTTAGTAGTGGCATATCACATTCTCCAATCGTCATTTGCTTGAAAAAGATTGCAATGATAGGAATTACTCAAGCTTGCTTGTCTGGGACCTGTATCAAATCTGGGTGGTGAAAGGAATGTTGCAGGAATGAGAATGTGAGACGATGTGGTGGGAGTGTTGTAAATAGTAGTGCTAGGGCTGATGGCTCTTGCACCTATGGAGCCTGCACATGAGAAATCCTGTGGGAGTCCCTTTGTAGACCCATTGTGTATGAAATTCGTTGACTAGTGGTAGGGCCACAAGCAGTAGTGGCACTAAGAGAGCCTGCAAGCATAACAATGTTAATGTCTTTTCGATCATTTTAAGAACTAATGTGCCCCCCAGGAGAGAATCTTCAAAAAAAGAAAGGCCTTTATCCCTACACACCCTTCGTGTCCAAAAACCTATAAATCTCTTCATAGTTTGGATTAAGGATCTCCTGTGATAAAGTTACACTCCACTATTTCAAAATCATCGAGGGCATACAATTTTGGGAGCATACATAATATGGCATTCCAGACGTCACCATGGAATTTTATGTTCATAGATTACTTATTTATGCACACTCAATGCATGAAGCCATCATGCCCTCATGATTGCCATTGTGCCTAGCTTACAATCTTAATTACACACCAATCATACTCATTCCTACCCACGACAATGGTCAAACAACCGAGACTTCCCTCCTATGTCCCACCTCCTACTCTTCAACATTTTAACCGTAATGATGCTATGATGATAATTGATTCATCTATCCTCAATGTTTGGGAGTCAACCCAGTAGATACTCTACACACTTAATCTTATACACTCAATGGGTTGAACATTATCCCTCAACCATAAACCCTCAACCATATACTTAATCTCTAATCCCTCAACCCTCAATTTTATACCTCAAACCCTAAATCCTACACCCTCAACCCTTATTCCTATACCTTGTACCCTCAACCTTATACCCTAAACCCAAAACATTTTTCCTCAACACTACACTTAAATCTTAAACTATAC
The DNA here is from genome assembly GCA_007258455.2 of Sequoia sempervirens. Lineage (NCBI taxonomy): Eukaryota > Viridiplantae > Streptophyta > Pinopsida > Cupressales > Cupressaceae > Sequoia > Sequoia sempervirens. The sequence continues at coordinate 190,474,415 of VDFB02271358.1, read as the reverse complement.
ACTCTCAACCCTTCACCCTATGCCTTATACCCTCAATCCCTATACCTTATACACTTAACCCTATACCCTCATCCATGAACACTTTCCCTCAACCTTCAACCCTGCACCCTCAAACCTCATCCCTATACCCTATACCCCTCAACCTTATACTCTAAACCTTGAATATTGTCCCTCAAACCTATACCATCAACCCTATACTTAAACCCTGAACCCTACACTCTCAACCAGTAGCCTTATTCCTTATACCCTCAACTCATACCCTAAACCATATACTCAATATCCTAAACCCTAATCCCTATACCCTAAACACTTAACCTTATACCCTCAACCCTGAACATTATCCCTCAACCCTCAACCCTTAACCCCATACTTAAACCCTAAAGACTACATTCAACCTTGTACCCTAAACCCTAAAACCTCAACCCTCAACCCTCAACCTTATACCTGAAACCCTAAACCTTACACCTTTAACCCTCATCCTATACCTTAAAGCCTTAGCCGAATACCCTAAAATCCATGTTGCAAGGTGTGCACCCTTGGTCTCCTTGTGATGTGTGGTGTAGCACTTAGGTTCTTGAAATGGCTTAACTGCCTCCCATGGGTTCATTAACTCTGGAAGTTGTATCGAGTATTAACAAGTTGGTCTATTAGTGCAACAACAACCATCTATGCAACAATTGGTATCAAATCCTGGGTCATGGGTTCAAATCCCTCACTTGTGCTAGGGGGATTGTTGCAAGGTGTGTTCCCTTGGTCTCCTTATGTTGTGCAACACAATACTTTGGTTCATGACATGGCTTAACTACCTCTTGTAGATTCATTAACTTTGGCAATTGTATCGAGCATTAACATATCAATCTTTTGGTGTAATGAACAACTACTATACTTTAGAGCTTCAACTTGACCATTTTGGTGTATAAATTTGACACTTTTTAAATCCACTTTGGGACCCCTCTTAATGGTGAATACTCGCTCTAAGGAAATGGATGCCACAATAAATACTAAATTAGAGGAATTTGAATCTAACATCTCCTCCCTTCTTGATCCCATGTATTTGATTAGGATTCTATTCTAGTGGTCAATTCTATTACATCCTTATATGAAGAGGAAATATTATCATCTACTTCCTCTATAATGTGAGAGGATAATCTTAAATAATTCTCTAAGAACATGAATTATGTTGTCCTCCACCCTGCATTATAACATTTGAGTATACTCTAGGGGATGTTAGAGTAACAATCCATTTCTAGTTATATCCATAATAGATTTTATTCACTTGGTTATCCCTTTTTCATAACTCTATTTTCTCATAGCATCCTGATTACACAATACAACACTTTAACCCTCATATTTATTAAGTCTCTTTGTTATAAAGCTTCAACATATTTGGAATTACATACATTGTCTTCTAATGCCAAGATTTAATGTATCCTATAAAGACCCCATATACTTTTCCTAGATATGCTTTTATAGGTATGAAAAAAATTCTACCTTTTCATCTAGACTATGCATATATTACCAACACATATGTATCATGACCATACATACAAACATACACATATACATACAAACATATATACATACATTTGTACAAGAATGCATTCATACATACAAACATACATTCAATCATACATATGTACATACATACACGCATATATTTATACATACATACATTCAAGCATACATACATACATACATACAAGCATACATACAAACATACATATATACAAAAATACATACATACAAACACATACAAACAAATTAAAACAACACAATGTGAGTGCATTATAACACACTCACATTATGTCATAGCTTTAATATAACACGAGCACATTATAACATGATCGTGTTATGTCAAAGTTGTGACATAATGTGAGTATGTTATAACACACTCACATTGTGGCTTGCATTGGGAATTTCCAAGCCTTTGGCTTGGATTTGCTTTGGATTTCCAACCTAAAAGCTTGGACTAACTTTCCAATGCCCAAAAAAATGTTTTGCATGTTCTAGAAAAAAGCACATAATCTCGAGCGTTCTCCCCATAAAGTTTGCACATGTTTCAAGGTTAAATAGAAAAAACACCTGGATAATGTTAAGCTCTCTCTTAGCTATCTAACCATGTAATTTTTTTTCGCATTTTGTCTATGTTAAGGCTTTCATCTTTAATTTATTTTGTTGGTATATTTATTTATTTGTCAAAAACCAAAGTTTGGTATTTTTTACTTTATTTTCTAACCATTCATTAAAATTTCAAATAAATTATATTTTTAGAAACTAGACTCCATTTTATACATATTCAAAAGAAAATGATTTTTGATTAGTTTTCAAAAAAATTAGGGGGGAGCACGCTCAAATTTCTATTTTTCAAGATTTTTCCACTTTCAAAATTAATAAAAAATCATATATTCATTAAAAAATTATCAAAAAAATTGGGGATAAACTATGTGTTGTTAGCTATTTCTCACAGAAGTGATTTTTAAAATACTTTAAAAAATTAACATTTTAGGGGGGCCACAACAAATGTTATGCTATTTTTTTTGAAAAAAATTAGGACCAATTTGTGTGGCCCCCCTTTTTAAACCCCTTAATCTCTACTATTTAAAAAAAAATTAGTAGTTTAGAAAGTAGATTTGGAGCACTATGACTCTTGTTTTTGTTGCATCTTAAAATTTTGAGTTTAACTATCCTTAATTTCTCATCCAAGGTTAGTATTTCTTGATTTCAAAAAAACATGGCCACTTAAGACTCCTTTTTGGCCCCCCATCTTTGTGCACCCACCCCCCATAAATCATGAAAGGTTTGAATGCATTTTTTGAAAAAAATCCCCTTAATGAATCTATTGATAGAAAGGGGAGTATTATTAAGCTGAACTAGTTAGATCCGCTAGATAGATGAAGAAGCAAAACTTAAACCGTGTCTCAAAGACTGATCATACCAAACTAATTTTTTTGAGGTAATCTACTGAGCCTTCCAAATGGAGATAAAAGGGGTAGAGCCACGAGTCTTTTAGTAGGGGGCAAGAGGGAGCTTATCCATCCAATTAACTAAATCCCAAACATTTCTAGTTGTAGAAATTTGGATACGATGACGAACCAAATGTTTCCAAGGAACGTCTCCATCTAGGGATCTGATAATCTATTTGGTAGTGAGGCAAATGCCTTGAGGGAGAGGGTCAATGATTCCCAAACCTCCTCTGTCTTTTGGTTGAATGCATTGGACCCATGAATTAGCAAGTAACCCTTTTTTATTTCCCCACCTAGCCCAAAGGAAGCTTATAATTAACTGGGCCAACTGATTGTAGCATGATTTAGAAGGTAACCAACATGAGGAAATGTATACATGGCTAGTGAGGAGGATTTTTTTGCAAAATTGAATTCTTCCAGCCATGGAAAGAAATCTGTTAGTCCAATTTAGGAGTTTATTTTTTATTTTGGCCAAGAACCACTTCCACGTATATGTGGGAGAAAATATAATTCCAAAAGGTATCCCAAGATATCTTGTGATGGTACCATATTTCACCTCTCTCCACTCACTTAGAATCCAAGAAGAGTGAGGGTTGGATTTGATCATTATAAATTCAATTTTATGCATAGCCAACTTAAATCTTGAAATAAAATAGTAAAGTTCCAAAATGTCAAGCATATTGGTCACTTCCTCTATAGAGTTTTAAATGAAGATCATATTTTCACCAGCTAAATGGGAATTAAGAGTTGTATTTCTTGGAAGTGTGATCTTATAGTCTTATTAACTAGTAAGTGCATATTGGAAAAGATGTCCCAAAGCATTAGTAATGAGAGCATACAAGAAAGGAGCTAGAGGACATCCTTGACAAATGGACTTTTGCAAGGGGAATTAAGGAGAAAGAATACCTTTCACAACAACTCTAGCATTTTTATCCATAAAAAAAAAAAATGATATGCTCACAATTTTCAAGCCCATTTTAACATTTTGAGAATATAAGTCCAACAAATGTGATTGTAGGCTTTATCGAAGTTGAATTTAATGATGAGAGTATCTTGAGCTAATTTTTGATCCCATTTTATAGTCTCCCAAGCGAGAACCAAGTTATCTAAGATGGATCTACCACTAAGGAAGCCACCCTATTTTGGGAAAACTATCTCTTGAGTGATATGTTTGATTCTTCGAGCCAAAGTCTTAGCAATTTTTTGTCAGATGCATTGAGGACAATAATAGGTCTCCAATAATTAATAGCTTCCTCCTCCTTCCCTCTGTGGATAAGCTTAATTGACCCTTGATTGATAATGCTTCTTAAAGACCCAATTTCTATTCCTTCAAGGTAAACATTAAAAAAATCCTCACGGATGTGAGGCCAAAGAGTTTGATAAAATTTGAGTAGAAGGCCTTATATGCCAAGACTTTTTTCTAGGGCCACATGCAAAGGAGTGCTTTATCAGTTTCCTCTATAGTGAGGGGGTGGTCAAGAAATTTGCTATAATCAGGGTCAGTTTTCTTAGGAATACAACCTGCAACACTCTCTTCTAGAAAAGGAAGGAGGATGCCATCTTTGGATTCATTAGTAAAAAGGTTTCTAAAATGGTCATAAAGGTGTTCACAATGTCAAAATTATTTTTTTGCAACTTCCATTAGTATTTAATAGCAAAGATATATTCGCTTTTATATGTGTATATTGAAGGTATTGAAAGAATAATTTAGAACCTTAGTCTCCATCATTGATCCATTGTAATGTAGTCTGAGTTTAAGTATTTTTACCTCTGTAAGCTACCATTTTGCGAAGCAAATTTTCAACATTGACCACAGATTGTTGTATGGTGTTATCATGGGAGTTGTAGGCTAAAAGAGAGCACCCTTGTTCTAGTTGGCCTTTGAGATTTTTCTTCAATTTGTGGTGTTTATTCATTGCCCTCCTACCATAGTCTCGAACAAAGGAAATACATCGAACAGTCACACTTTCCCACTAACTAATCCAATTGACATGTTGAGGTTTGGGTTTTAACTTCCAAATTGCTAGGAGGCCGTCTATACAAACATAGAACTAATTTGAGCCTAACATTGTACTTTTTATTGAATTGATTAAGGGTTAAATACATTAAAAAATATATATATCTTAGAAGAAACATAACTAACCTAAACATACATCTATGGGTCATGAAAGATGATCTTGCTAATAGAAACCTCCATATGATTCTAGATTATAGCAAGCCAACTAGTTGAACCTTTGGAGATTTAAATTGGTCCATTTTTATTAATTAATTTGTTTGTTCACTTGTTATCCTCCAATTTTAAAAAATGATATTTGAGATCATATCTATAGTGTGAATAAAATGAAGATGAAATAGATCATAAATCATAATTTCATTTTTCTGCTAAGCAATGAATCAATACATATGTTATATACAAATTAGTAACTTTCTTAATTATTTGCTTTTAGATGTAGGAGGTAACTGTTTGATTATGAAAAAAATGCTTTGAGATGCAGGAAATGTTTTTCAACTGAACACTTATCCTCTCAATATCAAAAGATTCATGGTGTGGGGAACTTCAAACCATCATGGTGGATTGGGGCTGAATCTTAGCACTATATCAATCCCCCCAAGGAATCTATACCTCCTTCAACTTCTCCAAAGAAAAGCATTCCCTCCTCCTCTCCCCCTCCCGAGGATTGTATTTCAGCAAAGGCTACAGATTCTACAGTTCTCTCTAGAGGTAGTGAAGGCTCCATGATAGCAGATGCAACTTCGTTAGGCACAGGTCGCATTGTTTTGGATAGTCAATTTGTGGAAAATAACAATGTTCCTCTTGATTTTGATTAAGGATGGTTAGAGATGAAGAGGAAGAAAGCACCTTCAACAAAAAAAAGCTTTCAATGACATTAAGATCTTCTAAGAAAGTTAAATTTTTTGATATGTAATACTTTTTGTAATTTGGGATTGAAGTAAGTGTCTGAAACATGTATTTTGATGCTTTAAATTATTAGAATGAGTGTTATCCTCTCTGATAGCACTTTGCCCAAAAAATAAAAATAATTGTTTTAATTAAATTTGTATAAAAAAACATATATAATTTTAAGCTTGTGAACCATTTAAAATTGAAAGGAAAAAAAGACAATTCTTAATATCAATTTAGAATAATCTAATAAAATGTATAAACATAAATATAAATAATCTAAATTAAAAATAGATAAGATAAAACAAATCTAATCATAAATAATTCTAAAAATTATTATAAATCAGAATAAATAAAAAGTCTATATAAAATGAATAAATTATATAAATTGAAGCATTAAATAAAATTTAACCATCTTAATTTATTTTATAACCATAAACTCGCTGTAAAACCGTGAACTCGTCGTCTCCCCGAAAATGTTCGTTAAAATCTTTTAACTTTCTAGTAGATTCCTTCATAAACAGCACAATGAAAGTTCAGAAGTGGACAATGCGGAATTTCGAGGGATGTGGAAAGCCAGCAGAGAAATTAGTGTGAGTGGGGTCCATTCTCCATTATCCATCTGCTCTCTTCATCATTCACTCGAATCTCTCCACCGCACGTTAGGTATTTCTACTACTTTTCTTTCTACTTTTCTTACCTAGGTTATTTTTACCATTTTTCTCTATTTGTTCGCTGCCTTAGGTACAATTGTCTTCAATCTCTATTCCCATGCGTCTCTCTCTGTTTTACATATTCTCTGCTCTTATCAGGCACTCTCCCCTTTCAGTTCCTCTTCAATGGCAACGCCCAAAGAGAGTAGCAATGCCTTTGAGGAAGTCGTTCCGCCATCTGCATCATCTTCAAATCCAAGGAAAAGGGTGCCCTGCGAGGTCTTCATAAACCACCGTGGACCAGACACCAAGCACCCACTGGCCACCTCCATCTATCGTACCCTCAAATCCATGGGACTTGAAGTTTTTTTAGATGAACCAGAGCTTGAACTCGGCGATTTCATACCATCTGAAATACAAGATGCCATGACTACTTCTTTCCTTCATATTGCCATACTTTCGCCCAAATATGCAGAATCTCCTTGGTGTTTGGCCGAGTTATCATTTATGCTCAAAACTGGCAAGACAATTATTCCTGTATTCTACAAAGTTGATCCCGGGAATATCCGCTGGACTGCCAAAGGAAAAGGAATCTACACTGATGCATTTTCCAAACATAAAGAAAGCGGCAGATACAGTTCAGAAAAATTAGAGGATTGGAAATCGGCTCTGCAAAACGTTACATATCTTACTGGCTACATTGTGAAGGAGAATGAGTAAGTATCAAATACCCTCTTCTTTAGTTTCAGGCGTTCCTCTGTTTTATTACTGTAACTTTGCTTTCTTCTCCTCCTCTTATAGGTTTGATGTTATTTTCATGCTTGGTTTATGTTGTTCTGGGTTCTTCTCTGATTAGATTTTACAGGTGTGATTTTTTGGGACCTAACTTTTTGTTTGAATGTGTGTAAAATTATCATTTTAATTAGTAACAATGACTAGAGAAGCTCAGAATTAAGCTCTCAAAGAAGTTAGACCTATAATTAGTAACAATGACTAGAGAAGCTCAGAATTAAGCTCTCAAAGAAGCTAGACCTATAGTTTCTTAAAAGGTGTCGGGAATCCCATGTTATCCCATATTTTGTAAAAATCTGTCAATCCTTTGCTCAATCACCAGACCAGGCACATCTTCCATAGAGCTAGTTTCTCGCTCCTCCGTACCATTATTAAACCCACCAGGGTTTCCATTAACGAGATCTCCAGATTGTTGCCTCTGCACTTAGAACTTGCCTCCACTCTGCGCCATGCCTTTGAATTCTGCTCGACACAACATCTCAAGCTAGAGTTGCATGCATCAAATCTCAATGTGAAGGAAGATAGAAGAAGAAATTTCGGTCGCTGGTTAATAGAGGGTGTCCTTTGTTTGGTCTTGTTCATCGTCATCCCCCCTGCATGCCCTCACTACCCTCCCCTTTCTCTCTCCCTGGTCAACCTTCAGAAGTTCATTCTCTTTCTTCAAACCACCTAAATCGCTTCGTGCAATTTTCTTTATCTGCCCCGCCATCAATCAGTTCCTTCCCCTCCCAGGCTGCCGTGCATTCCCGAACCAGTTGGAGAGTCAGCTCTGTTTGTCGTAACCCAACCTCTCAGGATGATTGCAATTCTTGCACACTGGGAGATACTTCTTTGCCTTCCTGGTCACATTCTTCTAGACACGCTCCCAAATCGGCACCCTCAGCAGCCCGCCGACATGCTCACCCTCACGTCGACACTTCTTTTACCCCGTCATGTGGGTCGGTGCTGACCTCCTCTTTGGCTTCCCTTCAAACAAGTTTCGCCCAGACCAAAGCAGCATGGTGATGTCTCCCACAGTCCCTATAGGCATCGTTGACTAGCATCATCGACCCAACGGTCTTCTTTGTGCTTTTCCAGGTTCGTCGCCTCTGTCTGGTGCTTCACCTCAACCTGGTTTTCTATCATTTTCTGGCATTAATGGTGATTTGATTGAAATAGTAGATCTTGTCAGAATAAATTAACTATCAAGCACACACGTTTTTCATAGACCAACCGACATAGCTGACTTACGCCGCTTGCAGCCGTCCAAGCCACTTTCTTTCAGCTGTCCATTATAAATGTGTCAACTAACTGTGATCTACAGTATTTATAACATTTATTGTATATTTTCCTATAAATCCAATGCACAAGCTTGTGTCCTGCAGCGCTCCAAATCCTGCTCTGTTTTGATTCTTTCATTCCGTGTTTCTCTGTTTATTTTTCATGGTATCAGAGCATAAATAATCTGAGTCTTTTTTGATAAAGTTTTTGAAGACTCTTGGTCTTTGGAGGAGGACTACATTCTTCAACTGCACTGGAAGTTGCCTTGGAAATGTCATTGGATTTAGTGCAGTTGTCTTGGAAATTTCATTGGTTTCAAAGGACTTAGATGATTCATCATTATCTATGTCCACTTGTGGAATGGGAGAGGATTGGATCATGTACTGAAACCTTTCATTAAACTTGACATCCTTACTTGTGGAAGACTTGTGAATACATTTTCCACACTAGGATCATACAATCTATATCCTTTCCTTTGATCATCATAGCCTACAAAGATGCACTTAACACTCTTCTTAGTAATTTTTTTTTCTCTAATCTCATCTGGTATGTGAGCAAATGTTTCACAACCAAATACTCTAAAATACTTAACATCTTAACATCTAGTTTCTTTCCACTCTATGCTTCTTCAGAACTGATATTCTCTAAACAAGTTGTAGGAGATCTATTCAAACATGAGATGCAGTATTGATAGCCTCAGCCAGAAAAAACATTGGACTATAGCATGCATCGTGCCATTTCCACCAAGGTCCTATTCTTCCTTTCAGCAACACCCTTTTTTGACTGAAGAGTGTATCTGTTAGTCATTCCTCTCTTGATCCCATGATATTCACAAAAGAATTTGAACTTGTTGTCGAGGAGCCTGTGTTCTGCAGCGCTCCAAATGCTGCTTTGCTTTGTTTCTTTCATTCTGTGTTTCTCCGTTTATTATTCAGATCTAAGTCTAACCTTAATGAAAATTTGTCTGCCATTTCCTTTCGAACCTCTCTCGAGCCGCCAACCTCTCTCTTGTCTTTGATCGGCCTATTGATCACCTTTCCGTTGATAAGCGGGACGTGTCTTCTTCCTCCATCATTACTCGCAACCCCAATGCCTTACTCGGAAACACCCATCAACCCTCCATTTCTTTTCCCATTATCACTAATCCCTCGAGCACCCCGTCTCCCACTTCCCCGCCGTCTCTTGACCTTAACCTCCTTGCGTCTCTCCACGTACCATCTCAACCTCTGCAAATCTCGAAAACTCCCTCGTCATTCATCAATGGGGGAGAAAACTGGTGTCACTCTTTCGGATGCCTGACTTCCACACCTTCAATTTTCTAACGACGTCTCAGCTTTGCAATCACCCTTCATTTTATATCGGTTACCGACTTTCTAATTGAAATTGAAAAGGCGGTTGGACTTTCCCTAATGGCAATGAGGAAGAAATTAGGCAAGATTACGCTATTGTCCTCGGACATGTCAAACCTCCCAAACACAACATTCTTAAAGCTGAACTCCATGCCTTTAAAAGTTTATTACACAACATTCGTACAGCTGAACTCCATGCCGTTAAAAAATTATTGAGTAACAATGACATTAAGGTCAATATTCTTAGATTTATAATCCTTTCTATAAGTTTTTAAGATTAATCTTATTAATATATTAATTAAGTAGATTTTATTATTTCTCAATAATAACTATAAGATTAATTCGTATTAATTTGTTCTTTTTAGAAGATTAGGTCTATATTAAGCCTTTGTTTAATAAAAGATTAACAAGATTAATAAGTTTTTGTCTTTAGATTAATTACTCTATTTTCTCATACCTTGTAGTGGTCTCTTTTGATTTTTTCTTTGCTTTGTTTTCCTATGGCTCCTTGTTTTTTTTTTTTCCTTTTCTTCTCTCTTTTCATTTTTCTTGTGTTCTTATTTTCTTTCTCCTAGTTGTCCTTAATCCTCGAACCGTGTGCCTCCCCCTTTCTCTCTCCTCTTGCTCTCTTTTTAACCAAGCTTGGTATGCAACAATTCATTTTCTCCTTCTCTTTCATCCTGATGATGGATCACGTAGTGTGATTCGAAATGTTGATGATAAAAATAACAACACAATCAAATCCATAAATTTTTTTCAAACAATGACATTGCCATTTTCGAAGTAGATAAAGGCAATGCAATATTTATCATGAACATTTCATGAACAAACATGGATACATTTTAAGATGAATAATCTCTATCCAATAGTAGCAGCTACAAAATCCTAGATTCCAACCCCATCTCTAAATTGTCAAAAAAAAGTTAAATATGCTATCTCCTTTTCATTTCATTTTTTGATGATGCAACCAAAAAATGGTTATGCCCTTCCAAAGAGGTGACCCTTTGTTCTATGGTGTCCTAAAAATCCATAAGGGAGGTATCCCCCTTAGGTCCATAGTAGATAACATCAATTCCCCCACTTACAAGTTGGCCACCCATCAAGCTCCTTTATTAAGAATTCTTCCCATTTCGTTGATTTCATCAAAGAAAAGAAATTAAATGAAAGTGATCTTCTGGTGAGCTTTGATGTTGTCTCTCTCTTTACCAAAGTCCTCATCCTTGACTCAATCGAGCTTATTAGACAAAAGACTACTTATTAAATTGCCACCTTGGTTGAGTTATGTCTTAGATCCACCTCCACCTTCCAAAGTGTAGCCTATAAAAATAAAAAATAAAAATAATGAAATTTAATACAATCCTTATGAGTCACTTCTAATACACTTTTGTATGATCTTCCTTTCAGAGCAATCTTTAAAATTCTTTACACAATAATGTTATAATAGATTCTTAACAAAATTGGTGTGTATGTTCAACTCTATAAATAGAAAAGTTTTAGTTTCTAGAGAACTTTAATTGAATTTATTATGAATTGTTTCTTTTTTTAAAAGATAACCCAAATATTGTTGAAAACAACCTTTTAATTGAATTGTATTGATTTTTTTTGTTGGCATATATAGAGTATTTGATATTTATATCTTGATTTAATACTGCATCAAGTTATTTACAAATAATTTTTTCAATGATGCCATATAGAATATGTGAAAAAAAGAATCTTGTATAAAACAAAGGGAGCTATAATCTTCATCTAGCCTGCAAAATATAAAATTGTATAAAAAATATCTTTTTATTATACTAAATTAACTTGTTGAACATATATTGAATTTTTGCACATACTAAAAATATAATTTATTGTGTTACAATTATACTAGTAATCCCCTTATCTTTCCTACCTTCTCTCTATCTGACACACAATCTTCTAAAATAGCACTCATTAATTGCAGACCACACACATAAATGTAGGATGTTAATAGTAGAGGAACATAATTAAAACCTATAACATCTATGCTAATTATAAGGAATCTTAACTAATAAAAGCGTAGCAAAAATAAGTTGAGTAATGATTATGACTGTAAAAACCTCTCTTAAATTTGACTTAAAATGTTGCTTTATTTTCTTTTTTCCAAAGCTCTTTTGCTTACAAACATCTTTCAAATATTAGAACCCTTTCACTAGGAAGTAGTGAAATTTTCATCGCTAATATTTTTTAACACCCATTTTTGTGTTAAATTTCAAAACAATGATACAAACTGTACCTTTAAAACAATTATACAATTCTAATCCATGCATATAAATTTTTTTCTCAACATGTATCTTATGTCATTGAAAGTTTCTTTCATAGATTACTCCTTTCACTTTAAATATTTAACTTAGACCATTTTGACTATTTTACAAACTAGAAAAATTAGAGTAAAACTTGCTTTAAACTATTAAATCATAGTGCAAATACAATCTTTCATCCAAACAAAAACTAAATTATTTTTAAAAGAAAGTCGAATTAAAATCAAAGACTAATCATTATATAAGAGTTTTTAATAAATATTAATGTAAAAATCTTAAATATATATAAAATATGCCGAGAGATATTAGTCTCCAGCTACTTTACTTTAATACTATTTAATATTATTTATTGCATATATACATGAATACATAACTTTTTTAAGAACTCTTTTTTCTATATTATTTGTAAAGTTGTTTTTGGTAATATACTTGTTTAAATATATTTGTATCTAACTTTTAATTTTACTTTCGGAAAAGTTGGACCATTCATTATTTTGATATATTTTTTGTTTTATTTTTGTTTTGAAAAATGTAGCTAACATTATATATTTAGTTTTGTTAGTACACTTATTTTATTTTTGTATTTAAGTTTTAATTTTACTTTAGAAAAAGATGCCATTCATTATTTTGATAATTTTTATTTGAAATATGTAGCTAATACTATCTACTTTGTTACTTTTTAAAAAGTTTAATGTTTTTATATTTGAAAAATAAATATTGGTTCTAAGCACTTTTTTTCTCTACTTTTCCCCACCTATTATCATTATAAATTATGTCTCTCAGTAAACAATAAACATCCTTGTGTTCTTCAATTAAAAAAATGATCTCTTACTTTCAAGTGGATATGTAAAGATATTTTATAAAATTATTTAAGTTCTATAAAGCTTCTTATTTTTTTCAACATATGAAATGCTTTTATTTCTTTATCTTTGTTTTTTCCAATTTTAATTCAGAGAACTAACACATTGCTTGTAGGCAAAATTGTAACTATATTTATATTTAAACACATCCATTTGTCTTATATCAGTTAAACATATGCTTAATCAATTTTATTCATTTAAATTTAAAATTTCTTTTTTTGAAAAAAGAAAAACCTGACTTTGGTGATCTTTTTAATGTATTTTTGTTTAGTGATGAAGGGAAAGAGAAGTTGTTGAAGGCTATTAAAAATTACATAGAGAAGCACTCTCAAAAGATCCCATTAGTGGTGGCCAATTATCCTGTGGGTCTTGATGAAATATTACAAGACTTTGAAAGAAATGCATTTGACTCTTCTAAAAATATAAAAATTGTGGGAATTGTTGGGATGGGTGGGTGTGGTAAAACTACACTAGCAAAAGAATACTACAATAAGACAAGATTCTCCATCTATAAATGCAGTTTTATTCACAATGTGCGGGATGGATCTAAAAAAGATCTGCATAACAAGCAAAAAAAGATGCTACAAGATCTTGGTTTCAATGATGCAGAAAAAATTGATGATGTAGAAATTGGAAAAGCAATTTTAGCAAAGCATTTGAGATCTCTTCAAGTGTTTATCATTTTGGATGATATAGACCATCAAGATCAACTGGAGTCTCTATTGCCAATAAAAGACAGTCTTGGACAGGGTAGTGTGATTGTTGTCACAAGTCGAGAATCTGGGGTTCTTACATCATGGGGAATTTCCTCCATTTATAAGATGAAAGAATTAAATCCCAAACATGCCATGAAACTTTTTTGCTGGCATGCTTTCGGAAAACCGTCTCCAATAAATGGATTTGAAAATCTTGTTCAAAATTTTTTAAAAGTCTGCAAGGGATTGCCCTTATCCCTTAAGATATTAGGAGGACTAGTTCATGGAATGTCCCAGGATTATTGGAATTCTCAATTAAACAAGGTCTCCAGAATATTGCCCAAAGACATTCAAAGCATGCTAAAAGTGAGCTTTGATGCACTAGATGAGGAAGAAAAAGAGATATTTTTAGATATATCTTGTTTCTTTATAGGAATAGAAGAACAGTTGGCCATCACAGTGTGGGATGGGTCCGGATGGAGTGGGCTGCATAGTTTGGCAGTACTCAAGAATAAGTGTCTAGTTGAGCTCGATGAGTGGAACTGCATAAAAATGCATGATCATCTAAGGGATGTGGGAAGAGAAATTGCATTCGCAAAAGAAATTGATAAATCTCCCTACCGTCTTTGTTCATCACAGCGAATTCGCGACATTGAAATAGAGGGGAAGGTGAGCTTAACATCATGCTTTGTATGCTATCCAGTATTTTGACATGGAAATGTTGTTGGTACGCTAACTTTTTTTCGTTTTTCCATTTAGGAAGGCGTGCTGATTCGGGGAATCAGAGGGATTCAAGCTGAAACAGATGAGTTTTATGAAGAATGTATGGAGCTTTTGGAGCTTATGAGAGGATCACGTAAAAGGTTTAAGCGGCGATTAGAAATCCTGGTTGTCAGAAACAACTATTTTTCAGAAGAATTAGCTACACTATCAGCAGGCCTTGTCTGGCTGCGATGGGTCAACTTTCCGCACAAAGCTCTTCAGTCATGGCTTCCGTTGAAAAAGTTAAGAATTTTAGAGCTTGAAAATGCTGACAATTTAGAAGAACTGTGGAGTGAGACTGCCAATGTAAGTATCTTCCTTACTGTTATTAATGCACAGCTATACCTTAAATCTCTTATAGTTGTTGTACGGTTTTCTCTAAGTAAAAAACGAACGTCCCTGCAGCCTCCTGTGCAGTTGACAGAACTCATTATCTCTAATGCCCAAGGATTCCTGAGATTTCCGAGCTCAATAGGACGTCTACAGCATTTGAAAAAGATATCCATGGGCTTGACATGGGCTATCGAAGGTCTACCAGAAGGGTTTTGCCAGCTCCAATCGCTGGAGCACCTTGATTTATGCGATTGTCGTAAGCTAAAGCTGCTGCCTAGCAAGTTCGGCTATTTGAAAAACCTGCGGTATCTAGATCTGAGAGGCGCTGGGTTGATGATGTTGCCAGCTTCATTTAAGCAACTTATAAATCTGCAATATCTTAATTTACTTTTTTGCTCCGATCTCACCTTGCAGCCGGACATTCTTGAAAATATGACAAAGCTGGAGGCTATCCTTGTTTCTGGATGTGAATTGCAGGAGTTACCTGCTGAAATCACAAATCAGGGATCACTCAAAACGCTGCATGTGGGCTCCACAAGCTTAATGGAATTACCAAACAACATTGGTCACCTGAGCAAATTGGAAGCGCTGATAATAGGAAGCAGTTCGTTGAAATCTTTGCCACCTTCTATTGGGAATTTGTCCTCCTTGACTCGTCTTGAAATTTGTTCTGAGAAGTTGGAATGCTTACCAGAAGCACTTACGCAGCTTACCAGCCTTCATAGTCTGTATACGCGGGATTGCCCCCTAACAGAATTGGATATACTGTCGGGGTGCTTTTCTTCTTCGTTGTGCAGCCTCAAATTTATAAAGGTAGAAGAGTCTCATGTGTCGAGGATATCAATCTCTCAACAATGTTGCCCCAGCCTGGAATCTCTATCGCTTAGTCGAAATCTCCACTTACTAGAGATAAACAGCTTGCCAATATCAGTGAAGACCATAGAGTTGATAAATTGTGAAAAGCTAAAAAGCATAAGCGGTGTCTATGGTCTGGTAAACCTTGAGAAGCTGGTTTTAAGAAAGTGTGGGGAGGAATTACAAACATTTCCAAATTTTGAAGAACTAGTCTCACTCAAAGAATTTGAAATCACAGAATGTGCTGAACAGCTGAAGACAATAGAGGGCTTCGAACATTGCAGGTCATTGGAGACGCTGATAGTACACGCTTGGTGGAAGGTAGCAGTTATAAGAAGTATGGAGAATATGGAGAGTTTGAGAAGTCTAGAGCTCTTGGCATGGAACGACATATCAACATTAGAACCTTGCCTACAAACTATAAAGGTAAGAATACTTTTTAGATACGCGAACTTATTGTGTAATGAGTGTTCATCAGTTTATTGGATTGTAATATTTTTGCAGAAATGGCCATCAGAATGCATAATATGTGCAAGGACAGAGCGTGACGTGGAGGTGGCTCTGAAGTTTTTTACCTTCTCTGGTCTTACTTTAGTTGACTCATGGAAGGGGGAGAATACTCATCGACTGACGTTACCATGTGGGCAGAGACGTTCTTCCAATGCGGCAGCGATATTGTGCTTTGTTATAAATTCTCTTTCCCCTCTCACCTATTTAGGGGTGTGGCAGGACGGCCTGCCCAGACCGTCAATGATTGTGAAACAAGGGAAATGGGTATGGATAGGTGTTTTCACACAATCTTCCCCTTTGGGAAGAGAGGAGGAATTTGCCCTACAGAGATGTGGTAGTAATGCAGAAGAAGAAGACATGGGAATGCTAATGATGGGCGAGGAAGACAGAGTTGTGAAAGTTTTTTATCAATTATTAGAATATTTGGGGAAATCATGTGACAATAGCATGATTCAATGATAATTATATTTTTTAATTATTTTAAACGTGCTGGTTTAGGGGTTATTTACTTTTTAAAATTTTGAAGTAAATTTAAATGTAAGTTTCGGGAAAATTTATTATAGATTAGGAACTGTGTTTTGATTATATAAAAGATAATATGAATCAATACATGAAAAATGGATAAATTTATTTTATTTAAGACTCTATTAGGTCAATGGATAGCTCCTTGATGTTTGAGATAGGATAGATATATATAAATGCTAAACTATCATTGATCTTGAATGATAATTGTGTCCTATGTGCATGAAAAAACTCTTAGGATTGTCATCAAACTTTTATATTGGTCAATAATTTTGAACTTTGTTTCAATAAACTACAATGAATACATGCACTTAAGACATACTAAAATTTTCCCTAAATGATACGTGCAAATTAAAGCTTGCTTCATGCATCCTTGTAGATAATAAATCAACAAAGCCAAGCCACTCTAGGCATTTTGAGTTTTAAATTCTTCAATTGTTATATCTTTAGATGGGCCATGGTTTGATGAGTTAAATATAAATCTAACTCTACTATCATTTTGAAATAGATTGTAGCTTGATGCTCTAGTTTTTTATGGTGGTGGTGTGTATGTGTATGTGCATGTGTGTGTGCACATGCACGTGCGTATGTGTATGTGAGTGTGTGCATTGTGCACATGTGTTTACATGCATGTGTGTGTGTGTGTGTGTGTGTGTGAGAGAGAGAGAGAGAGAGAGAGAGAGAGAGAGAGAGAAATGGGTGCCTTAATCCAACTGCACAACAAAGTCATTCTTAAGATAGGGGAACATATGCCAAGGTGAAACATAATTCATCAATCAATTAAGAAATTAGAATTAGATGAAACTAGATCTTGCAAAAAATCAAGATGACCTAGAATGCATAAGTTTGCCAAAGAATGAGGCCTAACTAGGTAAAATATAGTTGATTGAATGTTTTCGAACAATTACCATGCAAGCAATAAACAACATACATATGATATGATACAAAGAATCCTTGAACGAGCTCTCATAAGTGTTACATGTGTAAACCAACTAGGCATACAAATAAATTCTTTGGACAAACGTAAATGAACTCATTACAATTTTAGGAAATAGATTGAAGTAAATGAGACATTCAACATAGAGTATTTGTATTCAAAATAGTTTTTTAATGGAAACATGCCATTCATCAAAATCTACGCTCTCTATTGTATCTTAACATTGTGAATCTTCTCATGTCTACAACAATTTTTTTCCTCTCCTCTTAGCAAATCCTAATATAATAGAAACATATAGCTCTTATAGAGAACTTCATGATATTGTGGCCTGCATTATTTAAATGGTAAGAGTATAGAAACACAATAGCAACTTTTACATGATAAACTATAAACTATAGAAAGATAGTTGCAACTTCTACATGATGAACATTGAACAACAAACATATATGTAGGAAATAACTTCCCAATAAAAAAACTTTTGTTTTATTTACTAACAAAAAAAATAACCTATTTATTTCAATAAATTAATATTTGTATGTTGATTTATCTATTTATTATCCTAATCTATACTAAACTAAATGCTAATAATGTAATATATTCCAACATCCGCAACACCCCCTAATTCTTTTAGAGTTGGGGCTCTTGTGTTCATTTTCCATTCCTAGTTGCAATCTTGGTTAAAGTCTTTATTTGCATCTAGTTACTTTTCTTGCAAACCTCTAGCATTGGCTAGGTCATTTCATAGTCACATTCATTTATGAATGCAATTTATCCTCATAGGGATCTAAACATGTTGGTTGCACTTCACCATCATGTGCATGGTGATGTCACCATGACATGCATGCATGCATTTTTGTAAGTATGATTGCTATAGTAGGGGTCTCCCTTGGTGTAATTTGTTAAATTTCCTTCATTAATGGTTGTTTCATTGCTACCTTTTTACATCTAGGTCTACCCTATACATGCAATGTATCCTTGGAATTGTCGACCATAGATTTTCTCCCCATATCTTCACGAAGAAAAGTTTTAATAAATTTATTCATCTTAGGATCTATAGGAGAACCACATAGTGCGATAATTAGATTCTCCTAAGATTCAAATAAATAGAAAAGTAAAAGAATACATTTATCACTTTTTTCTAGCTTAATAACCATAATTAACTAGCGAACTCAAAAGCATTCAAATCTTTCACTATAAAGTTTCTTCCTTTATTTTTAAGGAATATAATTTTCTTATTTAATAGATATTGTTTACTAGACTCTTAATTCGGTAGATCTCACTGATTATTTTCCACAAACTAAATGTAGTAACCTCCTCTAAGATGTTTAAGAGAATTGAATCCACAAAGCACAATCATATGGTTCATCATGACTTTTTATCCAACTTTCTCCAATATTAATATGAAACCTCGATAGACTAGACTTTATTATGACAACCCTCCACTGATAACTTTCTTCCAAGCAATACTCCATTTTTAGTTTCCATAGATTGAATCTAGAGCCATTGAACATCTCAATCTCTACTCATAATATGATTTATATATTGATTCTCTAACCACACTCTAATATGGAAAAACTACTTTATTTATACTCCCACTAGAACGAAAAAAATCCAACACTACAAGAAAGATGCCCCCTTCTAAAATTTAACTAAATATTTCATACTAGATGCTAAAATAGCAAAGTAAATAAAACAATGAAAATATTATGTTAATAATTTAATCCAATTATAATTTAAAAATATAATAAAATTATATCAATAAAAATAATGAAAAACAATTTAAAATTTTTCCAAACCAATAAAATGCTAACCATATAAAAAAGCATCAAAATCATAAAGTACCACTTGATGTATTTGGGGGATTGGACCCTGTGACCACATTATTTTGTTTTATTTTTATATTGAAAAGTGTAGCTAATATTATATACTTCGTTACTTTTTAAAAAAATAATGTGTTATATTTAAATAATAAGTGTGTGATCTAAATACTTTTTCTTTTGCTTCTCCCTCTTGTTATCACTATAAGTTATATCTCTAAGCATAACTACAATACAAAAATAATTTTAAAAAATAAAATTAAATCTTTATCTTCTTCAATTAAAAAAATTATCTCTTATAATTAAGTGAAAATATAAAGATATTCAATAAAATTATTTAAGTTTTGTAAATCTTTTCATTTTCTTAACATATGAATGGGGTGAAGCCATAATAGTGGTTTACAATTTGATGGAGGAAGGAAAATTGAGAAAAAATGACCCCATGGCAAAAAAATTGGTTTTAGGGGTTCGCATGAACCTACATGTTTGACCGAACCATAAAGGGGTTCGACCGAACTAGGGTTCGAGCGAACCCATTAACTATTGGGCCCACATTTCCCGCCCAAAAAACAAAAGGAAAATGCATATTAGTGGGGGTTCGAATGAACCGGTTCGCTAGAACCCCCTGGTTCTAGCGAACCCCCTTTTTCCCTAATTTTTTAATTTGTTCACACAAAAAACCTAAAATTTTACGCTTTCAAGCTCCGGTTGGGGATGAAAATGGGGAAATATTTAGAAACCAAACTTGGAATCGAGTAGCCTCTAACGAGCTATCCAATGAATATAATTTTAGTATGTTTTGGTTTTATTATCTATCCGCTTTTAAGTTTTATTAAATATAGGTTTTTCATCGAAAACAAAAATCTCTGCTCTGCACAAGTGGAAAAATAGAAGATTATAAAAAAAAAAAAATTAAAAATATGAGTGCACCAGATATTGAAGTCCTTGATCCAACAAAAAAAAAGAGAAGAATTTTGATACATAGAGTAAAAGTTATGCGTTATACGGTCGCGCTATGTATGAATTGTAATTTGATTGACTTCTAAACTTGATTAAAGAAAAAATATTCAATAAAAAACTATCTAACCAAGTGGAAGCACTAGATATCAGAGTTAGAAAGAATTGGAATTTTATCCTTCATGGAAAAAAAGTTATGTGTTATACGGTGTGTGTCACTTTTTAAAAATGTTGTTTTTTGAAAAACCAATTTTTGTGGGAGATGGAAAAAGAAGTGCAATCTGATTCCAAAGTGGCCTGAAAAATATTTTAGAATCTACAGACAAAATGTGACAAGACTCTAGTTTACATCATCTTCAAATTCCTTACGGTTTAATCGCTATAGGTGCCCGAATGTGGAGATTGTGTTAAAAAAAAAATATCAA
This sequence comes from Sequoia sempervirens, assembly GCA_007258455.2. Lineage (NCBI taxonomy): Eukaryota > Viridiplantae > Streptophyta > Pinopsida > Cupressales > Cupressaceae > Sequoia > Sequoia sempervirens. Next base: position 190,453,544 of record VDFB02271358.1, on the reverse strand, counting down.
TGTCCAGTTTGGCCAAAAAGTGTAAACCACTATTGTGGGATCACCCAATGGTTTTTATTTCTTTATCTTTATCATTCCCAATTTTAATTAGAGAACTAAAACATTTTTTTGTATGTAAATGTACATTATTGTTTTTTATTTTTAAACACGTCATTTAAGTATGTTTAATAACTTTATCCATTTAAATTTAAATTTCTTTTAAAAAATAACAATTTGGGTGATCTTTTTTTAAAAAAAATTAGTGATGAAGAGAAAGAGTTGTTGAAGGCTATTAACGATTTCATAGAGAAGTAATCTCAAAAGATCCCATTAGTGTTGGTCAATTATCTTGTGAGTCTTGATGAGATATTACAAGTCATTAAAAGAAATGCATTTGACTATTCTAAAAATATAAAAATTGTGGGGTCTATTGGGATGATTGGATGCGGTAAAACTACACTAGAAAAATAATACTACAATAAGACAAGATTCTTCATATATAAAAATAGTTTTATTCACAATGTGTGGGACAAGCTTAAAAAAGATTTGCATAAGAAGCAAAAAAAAGATGCTACAAGACCTTGGTTTCAATGATGTAGAAAAAGTTGATAATGTAGAAAGTGGATTTTTTTTTTTAATAAAACATTTGAGATTTGTTCAAGTGTTTATCATTTTAGATGATATAGACCATCAAAATAAATTGGAGTATCTATTGTTAATTGGAGTAGGTTGCATAGTTAGGTGTTATGGTTGAGCTCAATGAATGGAAATACATAAAAATACATGTTCATATAAGGGATTTGGAAAAAAAATGATAATTCTCCATACCACCTTTGGTCACCATAGCAAATTGGGACATTGAAATAGAGGGGCAGTTGGGCTTAATATCATGTTTTGAATGCTATCCAATATTTTCACATGGAAATATTGTTGGTATGCTTACTGGTTTATAAGCTCATTGCATTTTCTTTTTCCATTTAGGAAGGTGTCATGATTCAAGGGATTAGTAGGATTTGAGTGGAAATAGATGAGATTTATGAAGAATGTACAAAGCTTGTGGAGCTTGTGACACATTCGCATACAAATTTTAAGTGACGATTAGAAATCCTGGTTGTCAAAACAATTATTTCACAAAAGAATTAGCTATACTATTGGTAGGCCTTGTCTGGCTACAATGGTTCAACTTTCCCCACACAACTCTTCAGTCATGGCTTCTGTTGAAGAAGTTGAGAATTTTAGAGCTTTATGGTGCTAACAAACTAGAAGAATTATGGAGTGAGACTATCGATGTAAGTATCTTCCTTTAATGTTATGTATGCACAACCATACCTTAAATTTATTATAGTTTTTGTAGGCTCTTCTCTTAGTAAAAATGAATGTTGTTGTATCCTCTTGTGCAGTTGAGAGAGTTGATTATCTCTGATGCCCAAATATTCTTGAGGTTTTCAAGCTTAATAGGATGTGTAAAACATTTGAGAAAGATATATGTGTGGGGTATCCCATGGGCTATCTAAGGTCTATCAGAAGAGTTTTTCCAACTTCAATCACTGTCAGGAAGTTCAACAATTTGAAAAATCTTCTAAATCTAGATTTGAGTTGCACTAAATCTATCTATAACATCTCAAAAAAGATTAGTTCAAATCATCTTCAAATTCTTAATAGTTAAATTGTTAAAGTGTTAAAAAGTGAAGTTTTGGTTGAAATGTTGATTTCAATGTCCCACTTTGATCAAAAAGTGAGAGACATTATTGTGGGATTACCCAAAAGTCTCCCTTTGTTTGTGTAAATTTCTTAAATCGCCTTCAATAATTATTATATTATTTTCATTATGCTTTCAATTGTAATCGTACTTAAAACCTTGGTCTCATAAACTCCATTGACAATACTTAAAGATTAGGTTACCCATATAATTAGTAATTTTAGGGCTTAAATCCTTAAGCCATATTTGTATTTTTTTTAAATAATTTTGTGGCTTGTTTAAGTCAACCGTGGCACTTAAAGTCTAAGTATGTGTTTGGTTTATTTTACAATAATATTGATTATCTTATAAGTTTTATTATCTTTATTTATTTGTTAGGTGAATTTTAATGGGTGGCCATATAACTTAACAAGCCCCTTTCCATTATTACCTAACATGACCAACTCTTTAAGTTGTATGCTTTTTGGCATGCATTACATTGTATCCACATGGTAGTCCTTAATTGGATAGAAAAGTACCTCTCTAATGGGCAATTTAGAGTTATACACTTTGAGGTTGATAGACCTACATGCACCAATATATCTTGTAATGATAGAAAATGTATACCTCTACATTCACATTTGTTTGGGCCCTCCTTATTAAATTAAGTCTAATGTTGCCTTGATTTTGATCCGGGGGATATTTTCACTGAAAATTGAAATGTCTCCAATACTCCATATTTTTGCACCATCAGAAAGATCTCGACGTCCCGATTCTAGCGCAACTTGAATAGAGCGAAAAGGAGTCCGTTTGCACAAGTTATGGCCAGTCAAACCTTGGGTCAAACTCCCATCAAGGGTCATCTAGGAAGTGGAAAAAATGATTGTTTCAGAAATTGACAGAAGTGGCGTCAAGTCAAAGAGCTCGTCGTGACGATTCCAGCAACGTTCATTTCATCGAAATCCGACATCATACGCTCGAGATATGGGCA